>BLSH010407563.1:1862907-1910322 GCA_018402905.1 Glandirana rugosa
GTGAATAAAAAATACAAATAAAATGGTAACTACTAAATTTTATTTCACCTGAAGAAAGGAGTATAAGGAGCTCACGACAGATAAAGAGCAAACGGTGACCTCAGGAGAAGGAGGAGGAGGTGCCACTTCTCTTATCTCATCTCTTCGAACTATTTAAAGGAAAGTTCGAACTTTGATTCACTTCACGACCTCTCTTCACTTCCTCACTATCAAACGTTCAAGTCACGACCTCTCTCTTGACATCCTCTTTGCTAGTCGTTCACTACACGACCTCTCAACACTCCTCATCTCAACTCGCTTGTGGACCTGCAAGCCCAAGACGACCAGGTATTTTTGTGCCTAAAAGTTCGGGTCCCCATTGATTTCAATGGGGTTCGTTGTCCGCGCGAGCGTTCGGGTTCCGTCCGGACCCGGACCCGGACTTTGTCCCGAAGTTCGGATGGACCAGCAGAACCCGAACGTCCAGGTGTTCGCTCAACTCTACTCCTCACAACTCTCCAGCACATCACTTGCTGATCGTTTCTCCTACAGTTCTCTCTCCAGCACTGAACTTGCAAACTATCACTCCTTCACTTCTCTCCAGCACTTCACTTAGTTTCAAGCTTGAAAGGAAATTTATCAAGCTTCTCTACTCTATTCTCTTCACCGTGGAGGAGGAGGAAGAGGACTCCAGTGGCAAACGAGAAATAGACAGCACTCGAGGAATATGAGGAAAGAAGTCCACTTTATTTTAAATCATCAATGGTAAAATAAACATAAAAAATAAGTGTCCGCTGCAAGTGGATGATGCGACAAAAAGAAGTTAGATTAACGTGTTTCACTAAATAAAATTTGCTTAGTCATAATCTCAGTCTCAACTCCCAGCCCATTCCTGATCCAGGTCCCACCAACTTGCTTTCCACAGTGACACTCCTTCCCCTGACTGGCTCCCAAGGCTTCCACAGACTGTTCACTATTCCTCTTCCAGTCTGCTCCAGCACTTTTTTTCTTCCAGCTCCCAGGGTCTGTCACTCACCAACACCGGTGGATCACTTTAAAGTCTCTCTCTCTGTAGCACCTCCGCTGTCCTCCTGTTCCCTTATGTGACTCCAGAAATCATCTCCACTCCTGGCTGCACCCGAACCTCCAGGCGTCAAGGTCACCCCCCCAGATGGGGGCGACTTCCCGGGAAGAGGCCTCCACAGCGCCTCCTGCTACATCTCGGTCTTCCACCCTACACTCTCCTCCCCGACTGGCCCAGCCCAGAGTGTATGAGAAGGCCTGACCCTTGCCAATCCAGATTGGGGATTGGTCAGGGCTTCCCATGACACTCCAAATGATGACACCTCTTGTCCCAACTTCATTCTGGAAAGTTCCAGTGCTTCCCAGAAGAAGGTAGGAGGGTTTAGTGACATCATCTGTTGGGCTGCCCCAGTCCTACCTGAGCCACTCCCCAAGCCCGGATCAAAATATTTAGGCCTGACTAAATTGTGCCTCTCCTAGCAAAAACTCACTATAAAATGCACCTATACTATGGGGAGCGCTACATCTGTCTTTATAGTTCTGCAGTATATCTGAATAAATTTAATGGCTCAGTTTGCATCTCCATCTGCACTGCAAGTGTGGGGATAAGAATTGTCATGTAAGCAATTGTATTTCATAGCATAATTTAAAAATCACCAAAGAGTGCCATATGGAGTCTATATTCATAGTCATGTGGACTGCTGGCCCCTTCATCAAAAACCTCATCTAAACCTGAGATTGTAGAGTTTCCTAGAGAATCCCTAATATCCACAATGTCCTCTTTCTGTGTTAAACAATTCAAAAATGCAAGCACATTGCAAATAGCTGCTTAATGCATAGAATGCATTAAGATAAAAAACCTTCTGCCTTTACAACTCTTTTAATCATAACATTGAGGATGTCAAGAGCACCACCTTGTATATCTCATATGTAGAAACCCACACCTGTGTTAATTGGTGCTCTTAACCCCCTCCAGGTAAACATCAAAAGACAGAGAAGAGCAATAGGGAAAAATTCAATATGTGTATTGCAAATAGTTAGAATAAGTCAAAATATAAATAATTAACCTTAAGCAGTCCATTTCATTTTGATTATGCAATGAAAAATAAACATAAAAAATAAACAAAAAATTATAAAACATTAAAATCAATGTCAAATACTAAAAAGTCCATATACATCCCGGCAAACGTGTTGGGAACACTGGTGACAACATAGAGAATACCTGCAGCTGGAAAAAATGAGGCCTTAAAGGCGTGTTTAGCCACGATTGCCGTGCAGTCCAGTTGTGCAACAATCGCAGCAGAATTGTGTTGGGTTGGAGGTTCCATAACCTCTTGCCAACCAGCCACCATCTTTATACTGCTGTACGGCGGCTCATGCAGGCACGTACCCACAGGTCTGGCACACTTGATGTCTGCCGGTGACCCAAGATCGCTATGTACAGATGCAGAACGGGGATCTGCCTATGTAACCCCCTCCAGGTAAACATCAAAAGACAGAGAAGAGCAATAGGGAAAAATTCAATATGTGTATTGCAAATAGTTAGAATAAGTCAAAATATAAATAATTAACCTTAAGCAGTCCATTTCATTTTGATTATGCAATGAAAAATAAACATAAAAAATAAACAAAAAATTATAAAACATTAAAATCAATGTCAAATACTAAAAAGTCCATATACATCCCGGCAAACGTGTTGGGAACACTGGTGACAACATAGAGAATACCTGCAGCTGGAAAAAATGAGGCCTTAAAGGCGTGTTTAGCCACGATTGCCGTGCAGTCCAGTTGTGCAACAATCGCAGCAGAATTGTGTTGGGTTGGAGGTTCCATAACCTCTTGCCAACCAGCCACCATCTTTATACTGCTGTACGGCGGCTCATGCAGGCACGTACCCACAGGTCTGGCACACTTGATGTCTGCCGGTGACCCAAGATCGCTATGTACAGATGCAGAACGGGGATCTGCCTATGTAACCCCCTCCAGGTAAACATCAAAAGACAGAGAAGAGCAATAGGGAAAAATTCAATATGTGTATTGCAAATAGTTAGAATAAGTCAAAATATAAATAATTAACCTTAAGCAGTCCATTTAACTTTGATTATGCAATGAAAAATAAACATAAAAAATAAACAAAAAATTATAAAACATTAAAATCAATGTCAAATACTAAAAAGTCCATATACATCCCAGCAAACGTGTTGGGAACACTGGTGACAACATAGAGAATACCTGCAGCTGGAAAAAAGGTGGAGAAATGTGTATGCATCTTATAATACGTTTATATACAGAAAATCTGAAAAATATCTAAAAAAAAAAAAAAAATGATAATGAAAATCCTAGTGGGAACCTTTACTGAGTATAACAGACCAAGTGTTAGTACTAGGTCACAGTCCTCAGAATTGCCCCACCAGGAGGTGAGCAGTCAAGGGTCTAATAGCAGATATAGCAGGTAGGGATCAAGCAAAAGCATAGTCAGTAAACAAGCCAAAGATCAGTAACAAGAGGTTGTAGGTTGGGATTAAGCAGAAGCCTAGTCGAGCAAAAAAGCCAAAGGTCAGTAACAAGTGGTTGCGGGTAATAATAGCATTAGCAAACTTGGATTCATCATTGTTACTAAACTTCTGGCTCACTGGTTAACGCTTAAATGTGGTTCAAAAGCTTCATTTTTAAAAAAACAATAAGCCTCCCAAGCCAGGAAGTGTGCGTTTATGGGCACACACCACATGGTTTGGCCCCACCCCCTGCTCCCTCCTCACAGTATTTGATTGACAGCAGCAGGAGCCAATGGCTCCAGATGCTACTTCCATGTCCAGTAAGGAGAGAGAGCAGTGCTGCTGATCTCGGGCACAGCTGGATCAAGATCGGGCTCAGGTAGGTACTTAGGGGGGCTGGGGGGGAGCTGATTACAGAAGATTTTTTACCTTAATGCAGATAATGCATTAAGGTAGAAAATCTTCTGCAAAGTAAAACAAGGCTGCTGTCTTGATTCCTAAGAGCCTACCCCCACATTAGGTATAGCGAGAGGGCTCTTGGTAGATAGGAAATGCACTAGATAGGAAGAGGGAGGTTTGGTAAATTTGGGTCAAGCCCATATAAGTTCTTTAAAGCGGTTGTATGCCCTTACAAAAAAAAAACATGTAAGGCAAAGGCATAATGAGCTAGTATGCACCGCATACTAGCTCATTATGGAACACTTACTTTAGATCGAAGCGCACGCACCGTCTCACAGTCACCACTGAGGGAGCTGACATCCCTCTGTGATTCTTCCGGGTTTACGGCTCTGTCGCTGTCAGTGGCCGGAACCGCGATGACGTTACTCCCGTGCGCGGAGTCCTACGTTCTGGCACGCCCTTCAGAGCACATGCGCCGCTGACGTCAGCGGCTGTATGCAAGGTGAATATCTCCTAAACCATGCAGGTTTAGGAGATATTAATTTTACCTACAGGTAAGCCTTATTATAGACTTATCTGTAGGTAAAAATCACCTACATGGGTATAAAACCGCTTTAATAGTAAATACGACACACAACCTATAATGATTATTACGGTAAGACAAGATTGTTATACATTTTGAAAAGACTGTTACAGAGGATCCCTTGGAGGAGTGGGACACCATCATTTGTCTGTTTCAACCAACCAGTAAAACTACAATGCTGAAGTGTGAATTCTGGTTTGAGGTAACATTTAACCAACCTAAGAGGCTCCTGCAATCTACACGAGATATGATCACGAAAAAAAAAAATTAAGAACACCAACACAAAAAAATGTGAAAATCATGGAGATAATTACTTTCAGTCAAGCTTACAAAATAATAGCTCCTATAAACACCAAATAGTTTCCATTTAAGAAGTATTGTATTACAATAAGGACCTGTTCACACCAATGGGCGCACATTATGGTAGGCATTACGTGCACAAGCTGGTGTGTGTTGTGTGCAATGCAGTGTGATGTTAACTTTTTAAACTTTATTTAAAGGTTAAAAAATGTAATTCAGCTCAACTGTTGTAATGCATTTTCGTGTGTAAAAATGTAATTCAGTTCAACTGTTGTAATGCATGTTCGTGCTATATTTTTACACACCACAAACCAATTCACTTGTACTGTTTGAATGGGGCACATAGAAAACACTTTTTTTTTTTTGTGTCCTTGCATTGAGCCTGAATTGATCAACACAGCTCAACACACCTGGTGTGAACAATCCAACAATCCCTAAGTCTCCATTCACATTATCGCGTAGTAGACATGTGCAGTTAGTTTTGTTCCGAATTAAAATTCAGACAAATTTTCCTTTTTCGGAAATTTGGATGTATCCGCATTTACCGAATTACAATAGTACCGAATTTAAACAAATCCGAAATAATGAAAAAACTAATTCGGATGAAATTCAAATAATTTTCTAATAGTTTTCGAATATTTTTCGAATTCAGATAATTTTCGAATCATTTTCAAAATCGAATTTGAAAAGTTTTCACATTTGAATTCGAAAAGTTTTCAAATTCAAATAGTTTTCAATTTTGAAAAGTCCTTGAATTTGAAGTTTTCCAATTTCCAAAGAGAACAAAATAGAATTGAAAACAAAGGAATAGAACAGAAAGAAAAACAATAGACTAGAAAAGAATATAACAGAAAACAAAAGATAGAATACAACACAATAAAACAGCTCTGTTCCACTCCACCACATTATATTCTTTCATTTCTGTTATATTCCCTTCTATTGTATTCTATCTTTTTCCATTCCATTCCCCCTCTTTCCACTCCACCCCATTCTCCTTGGAAATTGGAAAATGGTTCAAATTCAAAAACTATTCGAAACTGATTCGAAAACTTTTTTAATCGATTTGAAAACGAATAAACAAAACAAATTCCAAAAACTATTTAAATGAATAACACAACTCTAACTAAACTAATTTATGTAAATAACAAATTGAAACGAAACTAAACTAAACAAATATTTTCGCTCTGCACATGTAGGGGAAATGAGCTACGTGATTTTGACATGCAATGTTCAAGCGATTCTGCACGTCACCTAGTACAGCCCATGTTTGTCACCCAAAAAGAAGCTCATGCTCCTCCTTTTTGGGCAACAACCGATTTTAGGCTGCATTCACACCTGAGCGACGCGTTTTCGGGCATATTTGAAGCATTTTGTAGCATGACATCGGGCGTTTGCAAATGCCCAATGTCGCGCTAATACATGCATTTGACGCTTTTCCATTGATTCTATGTCAATAGAAAAGTATCAGAAATATGCCCGATTCACGCAACAAAAATACCTCCGGATATGTATTATAGCAGGAAGTAAAACAATAATTTTTTTTAACATTGTCGCTATTTTTTGTTTATAGCACAAAAAATAAAAACCGCAGAGGTGATCAAATACCACCAAAAGAAAGCTCTATTTGTGGGGGGAAAAAGGACATCAATTTTGTTTGGGCACAACGTTGCACAACCACGCAATTGTCAGTTAAAAGAACGCAGTGCTGTATCCCACAAAATGACTTGGTCAGGAAGTGAGTAAATCCTTCCAGGCAGAGGCGTAGCTTGAAGCTTGTGGGCCCCGATGCAAAAGTTGACCTGGCCCCCCCACTACCACCCACCACTTCCGCGTGCAGATACACCCAACGCACGCCAAGATACTCAAAGTGGCTTAAGAGTTTTGAGTTCCCAGAGTTCCTCCTTAGATCAGAGGACAGGGACCCCTGGCAGGTCACTTTGCAGAGCTCCTTTCCCATCCCAGCACTGTATACGGCTCCCCCCCCCCCCCCCCCACACTACACAGGGCTGAAATCACATTCCTTTACACACAGTCTGTCAGACTTCACAGGGTGTATCTGGCTTTTATGTTGCCGTTCTGACCTGTGAAATTCTCTGGTCGGAACGGCAGTATAGTTGCAGTAGGCAGATACACCCTGTCCAGATCGTGGCTGACTGTCTGTGTTTTAAAGGAATGTGATTTCAACCCTGCGGAGGAGGAACAGTATAGAGTGCTGTAATGGGAAAGGAGCTCCGCAGATGGGCATAGCATCCAGGGTGGAGTCTTAGATCTGGGGGCAAAGCCATGTGACACAAAATCTGGAGCCTGCATCCCTTCAGGGGCCCCTCAGGAGGTGTTAAGGGATTTGTTTTAGCAATTTCTGAAGGTTTCTCTGTCAGTGTTGGCAGGTGAAGGTCACCTCCCGGAGGTGTGTGTCTTTTCCCCAGGTGTCAGGGAAGTGGAGTAAGTGGACATCCCCGGGTGGGGGTACAGAGAATCCCAGCTGGTGACTAGGAGACACTGAGTGGTGTCTTACCTCACCAGTGACATTGGTCCCGTCGTGGCTACAGGACAGCACTCTCCTCCTCTAGCTTCGCTGAGCTCGGTTACCATTCCATGTTGCCAGAACACAGCACAGACACTTCCCCATCCTGGGCCATTCTCATCCCGTGCTCTTCTCCATTCAGGAAATGGCTCACAGCTTCTCCCCAGCCAATGAGAAAAGAGGGGTGTGGACTGTGCAAGGCAAAGTGAAAGCCCAGTACTGGAGTGTGGCTGTGGGGCCCTAGGGCAGATCGGAGATGGACTTTGTGGAGGATATGATAATATGACAGGGAGGCTGCAAGGGCCCCCCAGAGCTAGGGGCGGGGTTGTGATTGTGACACCTGCCAACCCTTTATGCTACGCCCATGCTTCTGGGCTGAAGTGGTTAATGGATAACAGCACCCAAACATGTGCAGCATGTTGTGCTGCGATTGCCACATCTCAGCAATTCTGCCCGCAATCCCAAATCACGAGATGTGAACAGGGCCTTAGGTTGCATTTATGTGGTGAATATCAGCGGCCAGGGTCTGCTGCTGGCAAAATTTAGTAGGTTCTCTCCAGTGTTTGTAAATGCTGCTTGCATACACTGCGTGCAACCAGCAGCAGCTGTCAGTGGCTCTGTACAAATCAATGGCCAGTGCGGAGCAGTTACATGCCAATAGAGCCTCTTACTGACCATGGACGCAGACAGTGTGCGTACAGGCCCAGAATTTCTGCTGAGTTCCGACCACAGCCAATCAGCCAGTTTGTGTGCAGCTATAGCACAGAGTGTTGCTGCACCAATATGTGGCATACATCCACCTCTAAATGCATAAAACTACACTATATTACCAAAAGTATTGGGACACCTGCCTTTACACACACATGAACTTTAATGGCGTCTTAGTCTTAGTCCGTAGGTTTCAATGTTGAGTTGGCCCACCCATGGACTTTTTTTTTTTTGCACTGGTGTGCAGTCATGTTGGAACAGGAAGGGGCCATCCCCAAACTGTTCCCACAAAGTTGGGAGCATGAAATTGTACAAAATGTCTTGGTATGCTGACGCCTTAAGAGTTCTTTTCACTGGAACTAAGGGGCCAAACCCAACCCCTGACAAACAACCCCACACCATAACCCCCCCTCCACCACATGATTTGGACCAGTGCAAAGCAAGATCCATAAAGACATGGATGAATGGATGAGCGAGTTTGGGGTGGAGTAGCTTGACCGGCCTGCACAGAGTCCTGACCTTAACACGATAGAACACCTATGGGGTGAATTAGAGCGGAGACTGTGAGCCAGGCCTTCTCGTCCACATCAGTGCCTGACCTCACAAATGCACTTCTGGGAGAATGGTCAAACATTCCCATAGACACTCCTAAACCTTGTGGACAGCCTTCCCAGAAGAATTGAAGCTGTTATAGCTGCTAAGGGTGGGCCAACTCAATATTGAACCCTACGGACTAAGACTGGAATGCCATTAGAGTTCATGTGCGTGTAAAGGCAGGCGTCCCAATACTTTTGGTAATATAGTGTATCTGCAGATATGCTCCTGTGTGAATGTAGCTTAATATATGCTCTATGTAACCTTCTAAAGTACTAACTGACAAACTAACCACACTTCTAATCCAGCCATATTCTAGCAGAGTCTGGTTGGCATGGTGATACACAGAGTTATGTAAAAATTACAAAAATATGTGCATCCTTGGATACGCCTCACAATACACGCTTAAGTACCAACAGCCTGTGCATGATTGTATGGCATGCCTCTGTCTTAAGACAACTCAATTTGCATGCTCTTCAATGCCAATTATTTTCATTTTTATTCTAAACATATGCTGCATAGCACACACACGAGAATAATGAGCTAGAGCAGTTTTTTAAATACATATTTATTTTGCACCACTTTTGTTTAAATACTCTATGTACCATGGATATTATACTTGTCTTTCATATTTATGATTTCAGTATGGAGACAGAGCAATAACAATACTTTTATGGCTCTTTATGTGACACAGGACCGGTCAGTTCAAGCAATCATACCTTTTTCATCAAAAGCGCTGGTGCCATTGTAGTCTCAATTTCCAAGAGCGGTTGTGCTGATCAAAGGTTTCATAGCTGAGATTAAAGTTTTACTTGGCCCTTAATTTTAAAATATTGAAAGTATTTCAAATAAACCTACCATGAAATCACTATATAATGCATTATAGCCTGCCTTGTCCCCCTCCAAGCTCTTCAAAGCCCATCTCCTGTCCAGGCAGGGTCCTAAAACAAGCAGCTCTGGCTATAATGTTCAATTGTTTTTTAACCCAGGAGACTGGGGACATGCAGCAAGTACAGAGCTTCAAGGACCTGCCTTCTGAGGGTGAGACTTCACAGCTCCTTTCTAAGCAGCTAATTTACATTTGCTTTGATTTTAACACACATTAAAGGGCCTACCGCTTCAACATACTTTTTTTTATGTGCTTTTGATGCATCTGTGATGCACTGGTGATGCTTCAGTGGTGCTTTGATTGATTGATGTTTTGGTGATACTTTTTGGAAGCTTTAATGAAGCTTAACAAATGCCTTGTGTGTGTGTTGTTTTAAAGAGGCCCAGTAGAACCCCAGCTCAGTAGTTCCCTCGGCAGATCCCCAGCTCATTAGTACCCTTGTTCAGCAGATCCCCGACTCATTGGTACCCTCCTTCAGCAGATCCTCAGTTTGTTAGTACCCTTTTTTTAGCAGATCCCATTCTCTGTACTACCCCCAGCTCAGCTGATGCCCCACTCAGTAGTAACAACCAGCTCTGTTGATCTCCCACTCAGTAGTGATCCTCTGGTTTGGTGATCCTACTCTCTCTCCACTCACCTTCCGCTTTAGTGTTCCCATGTTGCACACCATGTTGTCTGCTAATTATTCCGTTCCAGTCCAGACCCCGTTCACCTTCCTGCTGCTCCACGCTGCACATCAGACGTGACGTCTGCACCAGACACTCCCAGGATATATACACATGAACCGGAAGTTACTGCTGATGACGTATTTCTGGTTCACTTGTTGGTTTAGTGCATCCTGTGATATCTCCTACCTGCAATACCTCCAAAACAAAGTGAAGCTAAAGCTGAATAAAAGCCTCTCAAAAGCTGTAGGTGCTGAAAGCGAGTGTTGTCATAGACTTCTGTGGAGGCTTTGAAGATGATTTGAAGCACCAAGAAAGCGACATGGGGTATAATTTTTGAAGCGAAGGAAACATAACTTGTGTAGCACCCTCTAGTGTGCTAGAAGTGGTAATGGTTTGATTTTTTGTTAGAGTAGGTAAATTTCCAGGCTGGGCTTTTAGCCCAGCCTGGGTGTGTTTTGATCTAGGTTGGGAGTGACTCAGGAAGAGCTGTGTGACTCAAGCAGAATCACCAAGATCTCCCACTTATTTCCAGAGCCTTCTAGATTATTCTAGAAAGGAAGGAGGAGAGGAGAGGTGGAGCTGCCTGGGGTGTTCTGAGGAGCCCTGACCAACCCCCAACTTGGATTGGCAGGGGACAGGCCTCCTTAAATACCTAGGGTCAGCCCAGCTAGGGAGGAGTTGTTTGGTTTGGAAGTTGAAGATGGAGTGCTAGGCTGTTGTGGCCTTGAAGGGAGCTCCCCAGTCTGGGGGGGCGTGATCATTGGCCTAGGCTTGGGTGCGGACAGGATCTTCTAAGAACACACGGAGGTGTCCTGGACAGGAGGCATAGGAAGAGCAAGAGAGGACAGCAGGCAAGAGCACTGACGGGCAAATCTTTAGGGAGGAACAACAGGTTGCAGCCAGGAGGGCTGTGAGTGACAAACAGTGAGGAGAGGACAGGGGAGGCACGCCTGAGAGGACTGGGAGATTGCAGTCTGGGATGGGTACAGAACCAGTGGAGTGGTCTGTGGTGGCACGGGCAGTGGAGAGAGGCAGCTGCAGCCAGGAGGGCTGGCAGGGCCTGAAGATGTGGTACTGGGCTCAGTAGCCACGTGGACAGCTAGCACTGGGACTACCTACATTTTTGTTACACCAAAAGGGCCTGCGATCCCTGCCTGCAAAGGGCATCTGTTTTAGACCTGGCTGAGCCAGTGTCAGGCCTATCGGTGCTAGTTGATCCGGGAACTGCAAGCAAGTGATGTGCTGGAGGTGTTATGGAGAAATAGTCTGCAAGCAAGTGATGTGTTTGAGAGAAGAGAGGTAGTGCATATACTGGAGTCTCAAGTCCCTTAATTGTTTCCTAATCAACTGGGCATCTCATGATATCCCATCCCCATTCAAGTTCATTCCCCTCAATAAAAATACAAATAAGCATAAGCCTTAAGTTCAAGGACTGGTTTTCTACCTGAGGGTGAATTAGAACTGTGTGCCTGGCTGGGAAAGGTGACAGACGGACCATAACACTCAGCAGCCTTTACGGGAGTACCGCTGCACTTGTAAACAGGACTGTAAGGTGACCATTTTATTTAGTGACAGATGCTTTGACTGGCATTCAGAGTGCTTTAAAAAATGCCACATTTTGAAGCAAGTGTAAATGAGCCAGTAACTGTCAAATGATGCAGAAATTATCACTGACGTGATCATGTGAGCACCACTCTTCATATAATTGAGGATCGCCCACCATTACACAAGATCCAATGGGAAAAAGGACTGCGTGTGTCAGGAAATTGGCTTGTAAAAGGGCAGTGTGAACAGCAATCTCTAACAAAGAACTTGTAGAGCTTTCAGCAAGGTTTGTTGAAACTTTTAAAGTACTATTCAACCCCAGCCTGCAAATGTTGAACACAGTTCATAATGGGAATGTTGATTGTCACTTTTAACAAGCTGCTAGCAGCTTGTTTAAAGTGACAATCAGCACTCCCATTAAGATCGATGTATAACATTTTCAAACAGGAGCTGAAGGGTGCTTTAAAAGCTTTGAGAAAGTTGCTTGGCTCTTGCTGAAAACTTTGCAAAAGCTTGCCAAACTTTTCATAAAAGCTTGCTATACCCACTGCTCTTTTATAAGCTGAAGCCCATGGGAAACGGCTGAAGACTTATGAAAAAGGTAAGCAAAAAATAAAAAGCATAAAATACTGCCAGGGTCTGGAGTGATGAATGGTGGAGACCAGAGTTGGGCTTTAAAGAAAACTTCTAAAGATAGAATTATGTAAACTGCATGAAGGATGGTGGAGGTGAGGTTGGGTGGTTGGGGCACTGAAGGGCAAAGAATGGCTATAAAGGGAACTTGTAAAGAGCTAACATAGAACTAAAGGTAAAATTATTTTTTTTCCATTTTGGTTAGAGGAAAGTTCATCTGTCTAATTGGGGGGATTTCCATTTACTTCCTGTCCCATAGCCAAAACAGGAAGTGAGAGGAAATCCCTGAAAATGAAGTCAATCTCTTGGAGTCATCAGAACTAATATCCCCATTAGAAGAATTCCCCTATATTACTGTTCAGTGGACAACACAACATTTGGAATTTTCTTTTACCTTTACTTCCAATGATAATGGTAAACAGGACAAATAGGATGAATCCATCTCCACTCTGTCCAAAAGTAAAAAAAAAATTTTGCTTTTAGTTATACTTTAAGCCTGCCGTTCACTGTACACAAACTTGCTCAGTGTGTGGTTCTGATGGCCGCTTCCCACCCAACATCCTTTGATTGGAAAACTGAACGAGCTGAATGAGAAAATGTCAACCAAAATGTGAATACCTAAATTTCAACATCATAACAGGTTTTTGTGGAACGACACTGCCCTATCAAGGTACGTCTGTAAAGTGTGCTCCCTAACTCAAAACTATCTGAATTTCCAACTATGGGACATACAGTATATAGCAAGCCACTGACTTGGAACAAATATAGGCATAGCATGATTCAGACCAAATATAAATACAATATAAGAAAGATAGCATTAATTGCCAAACTACTAAAACTGATTATTTTTAAAAAGCAAAGTTCCTATAAAATAAAAATATGGTAGCATTCAGTCCCCTGATGAGTCTAGCTATGCAGATCAGGGTCTGCAGAGGAGATTGGTGAGCGGAAGTTCACGGGTCTCCCACCTCTCTCCATCCTGATCTGACCAATAATGTGCTTGGCTCACAGAGGAGCCAGATGAATGCCTCCACCATTTTTACAACCACGTAAACTACTTATACAAAATGTAGCAAACTGTACTGGTAAATATTAGCTGCTATTACAACTGTGAGCTTATATTAATCTGGTCGATGAACACCCACTAAACCTGAAGCACCCAGCTAGCTAATTTTGTGGATGATCCTGTCCTGGCCAGGATTGTGAAACAAGGATGAAGATGACAACCACAAGGTTTATTGATTGGCTGGTTATTGTGGCAGGGTAATAGCTTTTCCTCTAGTGCTCATGGCTCTTAATTGGTTATCCCTGAATGTTCAGGGCCTCAGTTCACCTCAGAAACAGTCAAAAGTCTTTTGATATCTCTGCACCCATAGGATTGATATCGTGAGACTGCAGGAATCACATTTTGCCCCTTCATCGGCTCTGCAATATTTTTATGCACACTACCCCAAGTTTTCCATGCCTCAACACCCAGTAAACAACGTGGGGTTATGGTTGCTTTTCATAAGAGTCCCCTTCACCTGTCACAGGAGCATTGCCAATCCACAGGGGTACTCCACCCAAGAAAAGATCTAAATACCACCCTTGACTATACGATCTTTACACCACGCCACAGATATGTAAAATAGAAGAAAACAGATAATTCACAGCCGCTACTTGTAATAACTCAAAACAATAATTCCAATACTTCAAATACTGCAGCATACAAAATATCTGAAGCTTCAGCAGCGCTTAGTCCAATTAAAACTCTCCAAGTCCATCTCATTCACAAATAAATATAAACTCAAATAAGCAGCAAGTCTTCATTATAAGGTAACTGTTCCACCAGTGCGAGTCATTTATTCCTTAGTGATTCACTCCACCATAGGACACAAACAGGTGTTCCACCACCCACATGGAATTACACTCACCAGATAGTTTTGCCTTGCATTCTCATGCTTGCAAAAATCACTTGTGTGACTTTCACAGACGCACCAATCGTGCTCCACCGCTATTTTGTCAGTTCTCCAAATGAAAGGGATGTTTGTGACTGTAATGGTTGGAGACCAATGGCCGACAACATCTGACAAGCTCAGTCCTCTGGTCTGCAAGAGATAGGGAAGTCTGAATCGCTAGACCAATGATCGGTGTTGGGGTCACAAGCCAAGGTCGGTGCAGGAGGAGAGTATCGTAGTCGGGGTCACAAGCCAAAGTAGTTTCCAAATAGCAATAGAAGTAGCTCAGGTAGTAAGCAGGAACAGGCCATAATAATCTCCACAGGGGTAGTATTACTCCACAGGGGCTACTACTCCACAGGTGTAGTAGATCCTACTATTCTGATCTCTGATTGATGTGGAGGTAACGATCTATCTGCACTTACTATGCACCTAACAAGAAGCAACTGCTTCAGGTACTTTACAGTCACCTAAAGGGCACCTTGCTTCTCTGTGATGACTCAAATATAATACTAAACCCTAAATTTGATTATTCTTTTGCATGTTCATCACAGTCCGATGCCACTTCTAAAGCCTATTGGGACCTTTTGGATCAGTTCAGCCTTGTGGATATTTGGAGGGAAGTGAACACCATAGCAAGAGATTAAGCCTACTTTTCCCATCCTCATGTGAGGTACTCCTACATTGAGCATGTGTATATTCAAAGACAATTTGCCCCCCAGGCCCTGTCCACTTCAATTTTGATGGTGCCTTAGTCAGATCACGACCCTATCCTGGTTACTTGTAACTCTCTACTCCTTAAACTGCCATTCACATCATGGCACCTCAACGACTCTCTCTTATCTGAATCCAGCATTGTTGAAGAGCTCTGCACGAAATCTTCCAAGTATTTTTCCCTCAATGCAGGCTCCGTTAGCTATTCTGTCACCTTGTGGGAGGCGTATAAGGCAGTTATCTGCGGTCTCCTGATTCAGCTGGCCTCCAATCGCATAAAGCATAGGCTACCACACATTGTGTACCTGGAGTCTGAACCAGTGGCTGCCACGACTCAACTGAAGGGTCTTATGCTTGACTGATAAGGCTGAACGCCACCTTTGCTGGACTAAACAAGAATTTTACACCGGTAACAAGATAGGATCAATGCTGGCCAATAAACTTAAGTCTTTTGTGCCTAGAGGCCAAATCACCTAGGTCCCAAATATACACCTCCAATCCAGCAAGAATCCTGGATGAGTTTCAACATCACTTGTCTAGGCTTTATTCTTCTACGGATGATCAGCCTACTATAGAACTATAAAAATAGCTCCCCTTTTGAGACATTCTTCTCTCCCAACTTTAAAACCGGCCCAACAGTATGCTCTGGGTGCGCCTATTATAGAGCTAGATGTCTGTCAAGTCATTAAAGATTTCAACACATATAAATGCCCAGGCCCGGATGTCTTCACAGTTCTCTTTTATAAGAAACTCCCAGGCATTGTGCTTCCCTGCCTCACCAATACCTTCAATGACCTTTGGGATGGTGATCACCTCACCCCTGCTATGCAAAGGACCTCCATTGTAATGTTACGCAAGATGGATAAAGACACACAATCGTGGGCGAATTTTCACCCAATCTCTTTATTGAACATTGGCATTTAAATATTGACCAAAATTCCGGCCTTCTGACTTAAGATTATCCACGCCCTTGTCCATAAAGACCAGGTTGGTTTCGCCCTTCTCCATTAGGTGAGCACATAACATTCAATGCACAATCCTCCTTACCCATTTTGCATGCAACTCATGCTGCTTTCTCTGGATATTCTTAAAGCCTTCAACACCCTTTCCTGGAGCTATCTTCAAGAAGTTTTGCGCTACAGGGGGCTGGGCGATGGTTTCCTGTCCTGGTTCAATTCCTTATATAGCACTCCCTCTGCCCGTCCAATTTTTTTCACCATCTGTGTCCCATTGCAGAGATTTCCCTTCACTTCCTGTCCCATAGCCAAATAGGAAGTGAGAGGAAATCCCTGCAAATTAAGGGACTTCCTTGGGGACCCCAAGGTCACCAGAACTAGTGTCCCCATTAGAAGATTTCCACTATATTACTTTTCTGGGGACAACCTGAAATTTGGGATTTTCTTTTACTTTCATTTTCAATGATAATGGTAACCAGGACAAAAAGAAAGAGCAAATCTCCTTAAGCGGGGCACAGGCAGCAATACAAACTGACAATGTGTTCCAATACTTCTCCACTCTATCCAAAACTAAACAAAAAAAAGGTTTGCCTTTAGTTATACTTTAAAGGAGTGGAACTAGCAAACATATCCCATAAGTTGGTCATGTTTGCAGATGATATGCTGCTGTATGTCACGTCTACTCTGCCCAACCTTCTCTCTCGTGAGTAACTTTGTGTCTATTTCAGGACTTCACGTAAACCCGTCTAAGTCACAAGCCTTTAATGTTTCCCTATCTGAAATTTCCTACGACTACCTGTGCACCCAGTTTCCTTTCCACTGGACAACTTTGTTTCCATATCTGGGAATATGCCTTAACTCTCTTTTCACTCCTTATATGCTGCTAACTACCCCCTCTCATTAGCTCATTAAATACATTTTATATTTCATAGATGGGCCGTATTCATGCCATCAAAATTACCTTCCTTCCCCAGCTATTATATTTTAGTGTCCTTGCTATCCCAGCCCCCCCACACACATCATTCGCATTTTATAGTGGCTTGTGTTTAATTTTTTATATGAGGTAGCACCAGACCATGGCTTAATAGGGCTCTCCTGTATACATCTAAATGCAGAGGACTGGGGGTTCCCGACATGTTTATTATTACAAGGCGGTACCGATAGCTCCCACAGTTCAGCTGCATGTAGATAAGTTAGTGCCTATATGGACATTTATTGATATCCTAGACACCGACCCGATCTCTCTATCCTCTATGTCTTGGATCCCTCTGGTGCACCATGTCAAACCTTTAGGCCCGATCTTGACCCATACCCTTATGGTGTAGGATTCCATTGAGTATTTTGTGCGTTTACTATCCCTACATCTTCCTCTCCTGTTGCTCTTTAACTGTCCATTGTTCCCCCTGGGATGGAACATCCTCAGAGCTTCCTCTGGTGGAGCCTGAAAGGCCTAACAACAGTCTGTTCTTTGTTAACCACTGGGGGAATGTGTTCATATCAGTTTATTTGTGATTCTTATGAGATTCCTGAGTAAGAGCATTTTCATTAACTTCAAATTCACCATTTTTATAGAATGTCTAACTAAGCCACATTAACATCCACTGTTATCCACCGCGTTTGAGACTAGATGCCAAACTTGCCCTACAATGCTGGGCCTTGTTTCACACTCTCTCTTACACGTACCATTCTAGATGGAAACAAGATGTTGGCGCCATTCCATCCCCAGTGAATTAGAATAAGATGTGGGAGGTCTTGTCTAAATCATCCCACAATGTACTCACCCTCCAAAATTCCTCAAAGTTATGTCCCCATGGTATTTTACACCGGCGAGGATTGAAAAATGTCTCCCTACGTATCAGGCTGACTGTTTTCAGGGCTGCCAGGACTTGGGTGACATGAAGAACATATGGTTGACCTGTCCTAAAGTGGGCCCTGGATACGAGTATATACACTGGTCAATACAGTCCTTCATATCAATCTGCGGAAGGATCCATGAGAAGCACTCTTACATAAACCAATAGCAGAAGCCACTCGCTGGGAATGTACCCTCATAACACACATTTTTATGGCAACAAAGAAAAATATTGCATAGTCATGGAAAACACTTATTCTCAGTTTTGAGGAAATCAAATCAATAGTTGGATCTATGGAATGCTTTACAATGATTCTTAATGACACTCATGACAGATTCTGATGAGTTTGGCAAACCTGGCTAGACCACTTTCCCCATCTCAAATGACTTCCCACTTCCTGGTACTGTAGCAACTTTCTCCTGAACCCCTAGGGTACTCCACTCCTTCCCCATTTTCCCTCTACTTACCCACTTTCCTTCCCTCGCTACTGCACCCACCCCCTTTTTTTCTTAGTTCCCCTTTGGAATTTTTTTTAATATATATATTTTCATATAATCTTTATTCAAAAATATTTTTTTACATACATCTTCTCACATCCACAATTAACCCAATGACTCAACATGTAAAATTCACCCTTAATTTGTACACTACACTACAATACATTTGCCCTTATCTTATTACATAAATATCCAATTTTAGTTTGTTTATCACCTATATCAATCTGTGTTTAAAATAAAGAGAGCATACCCAAAACAGAGGAAAAGGAGAGACACTAATTTGCCATATTCATTCCACCTTTGTCCATACATTGCACTTTGCCCCTATCTGCCAATCCAGCATTCCCACATTTTTTTAAACGCCTTGGTATTTCCCCTCTTATTGTACACAAATTTTTCATTCCTTATTGTGATATTAACCTCGTTCTCCCATTCTACACTGGTTGTTGGACTTGTCGTCAGCTATCTTCTCGCTATCAATTTCCGTGCTAAAAAGAGACATCTAATTATTGCTATCTGCCTGCCCCGCATATCATTTTGGACTTTTTAATGCTTCAAATGCACTCTCCTCCCCAGTTTGGACTATGGTCAACTATTCCTTGCTTCATCATCCTCCCACCCCTTTTTTTTTTGAGCTCAGCTTTGACCCTTGAGTAGACGTTGATCATTGGAATGATTGCACAGTCTATGGGCCCACGGACTCTCCTTCCTACATTAGCATCAGGACATCGGATCAACAAAAGCACCTGAGATACGTCTAAGTGCTTTACCCCTGCAGGGGTGGCGTTCTCCGGTAAGCAGGGGACCTTGAAGGGAGCACGTGTGACCTGCACCAAGTGCCCCATGAGTCATTCTGACAACTCATGAGCATTACAGGATTAGAATAAAACAACTTATAGCACCGCACACTTTGGGGGATTGGACTACTGATATAGAGTGTGAACTGCTGATGCAAGGACAGTGGCTGTATTTATGAACTTTGCTAGCAATTTCATTTATTATATCCAGTTATGGACCACCTACTGGCCGAGAGCCAACATTGCATTTAAACATGTCTCCTTTTAAGTTTGCTGGTTATGCTACACAACATTAATCAATGTAATTTTTGTACTTAATTTGATTTTTTATTGTTCAATGAAATTGGTTATTACACATTGCACTTCCGCACTTTAGCAGGATTTTACTTTAAGTCCAGGAGTATATTTTTACTATTAATACATTTGCACATATACATTATTTATTTGCACATTTTTGATTCTGCACATATTCACAAATCCTTATGGATATACTTTATTCCATGCACTTTATAAAGTTGAATGGTGTTCTCTATACAAAAATTCCAGTAATTCTAATGCGGATTTAATATAATATTTAGATCTATTGATTTTGCCAAGCAGCGCCAGTGTCCAGTTATTTTATACATTTAAGCTTTTATTCTTCCCTTGAGGAGGAACTCACTGGAGGGCAGCAGCTTAACAAGGGGACACAGTAGTGACCCACATTAGTCCTAAGCACAATACTTAATTTTATATATCCCTTTTTTTTTTTTTTGGCCTTCTAGTGACGGGCTTTTCTCGGCTCAAGTGTGGTCAGTACGGCCGAGGCCCACTAAATTCGATACTGTTCCAATTGCACTATGGGGATGTGGGGGTTTTGATGTGTCTTTCCACAAACACATGAACACCTGCATAATCCGATTAGCTTTGGTCTTATGTGACCTGGTCTTCAGCTAATGGAACATCAAGGTCATACTCCTCTGTTTAAAAGTTGTACTTCATGTTTTTTTGTCGAAGGTGGAGATTTTGTTTATTTGTTTACTGGATTGCACTCTCCTTTTGCACTGTAATGTACTGTTCCTATTGTTAAAACTTTATTAAAACTTAAGTGTAGCGCTACCCCGCCCACCTCCCCCCCAGGAGCCTCTTACATTTGTTGTTGCATAATCTGCCTCTCAACCCCAATAACAGCAATAACAGTATATACTGTATATATTCAAGTAATGCAACTGGAGAGTAATAACTGAGATCAAGATCAATATAGCTCAATACTGTATTCAGGCTGCTTTCAGGGGATTCCAAACCTGAGAATGTCCCCGAGAGCAGAGGCACACTTACGTAAATGTCAAATAAATCACAATATTACACTTTATATTGGATTGGTTAGCTCTACTCAAATTTGGCTCTATGAGTCCAGGCAGGAGGAGAGCAGAAGACTGATCCTCTTTATATCAGAGCTCTCTCTTCTGTCCCTGTCCCCCAGCTACAAACACTGTACTCAGTTCAATATTCAGTGGCTTAGCTTCCCAGATAAACTATCCTGCACACCTACTACATATACAGAGCCCTGACCATGTGTGTGCGTGCCTTTATAGCACCAATAACTTCATTGCGTAGTCATGCAGCACTGTACCCAAACTAAATTTTTATCATTTTGTTCACACAAATAGAGCTTTAGTTTGGTGGAATTTATTCACCACTGGGTATTTTATTTTTTGCTAAATGCACATTATGTTTGCTTATAGCAGTGAATTACATTGCTATAAGCAAGCATTGTACTGACAGAAACAGAATCATTCAGTTTGTTTTGTTGTGATTAGCTATGATTTATCAAAGCTAATCACATGGTACAGGTGCGCTGTGATTTGATTATTTGTACCATGTGATCAAATTGGCCAATCATAGATAGCAACACATTTGTACACATTGGATGGCATGAAAGGAAGCCATCCAGTGTGTACAACTGTCATTTCACCTGTTGATATTGGTCACGGCGGTCACATTGTACCGGCAGCAAGCCAGTACACTGATCAGTCATTGGCTGTGGACACAGCCTGTGACAGATCCCATCACTGCGCTGCGCTTCCTGACAGGACGCCACCGTCCAGCCGTCATCATGCTATAGGCCGGGCGGGGCGTTGTTAAAAAAATTAAACACACAAGAATATCACCTGTGATATGTTCTGAAGGCAGAACATGTCAAGAGTCCAGGTCCATTCACTACATGCTGCTGATTGCAGCTTGTGTGCTACCAAACCAATAATACAGCACAGATAGATAGTTAGATGTGTATACAATGCTCACAACAGGTAAATCACAAAATTTCATATACATATGGAAAATTAAAATATAACTAAAGGCAAAACTTTTTTTGTTTTGGATAGAGTAGAGAGGGATTAGAATACCTGTCAGTTTTGATTGCTGTCTGTGCTCCCTTTAGGGAGATTTACCCTCTCTATTTGTCCTGTTTACCGTTATCATTGAAAGTGAAAGTAAAAGAAAATCCCAAATTTTGGGTTGTCCCCAGAAAAGTAATAGAGTGGAAATATTCCAATGGGGAAACTAGTTCCGTTGTCATGAGGGTCCCCAAGGAATTCCTTTAATTTGCAGGGATTTCTTATCACTTCCTGTTTGGCTATGGGACAGGAAGTGAAGGGATTTCTTTGCAACGGGACAAAGATGATTAAAAAAAATCTGAGAGGGGTTATAACCCTCTCTTGCTCTATCCAAAATGGAAAACAAAGTTTTACCTATAGTTCTGCTTTATTAAAATTGTGAATAAATACATGAAACACTATACATACTCCCAAAAAAACAAAGCAAAAAAAAAAAACAAATCAATACAGAATGTGCATACGCAATTGCATAGGCTATAAAAATGAAATAACCTCATAAAGTGTTATCCAATATCTTATACATAAAAATCACTCAACATGCATAAAAAATATCCAGCTACAGTATTCACAAAAATCAGTACAGAATGTATACTCAAATGCATGTGCGATAAAAAATAAGATAACCTCATAAAGTGATGTATAAAAATATTGGTATTTTTTATACAGCACTTTATGAGGTTATCTTTGGGATATTTTTATGTGCATTGAGTGATTTTTATGTATATAGGCATTGGTGCTTGAATACGTAAAAAGTCCCAAGTGCACATTACATAAATGTCCAACCCCGTGGAGTCACCAAATCCAGTTATTCCAAAACCTGAGCAATCCACATAATGCTCAGTACAGTGAAGTCCACTGTGAAATCCATGTGCGCAGGTGAAGAATATGAAACGCTTACCAGAACATCATGCTCCTCAGTCACAGAGTGGTCATAGCAAGCATGAAAAGTGTATGTCAGCACAGCTCATCCCAGGCATTCCCTGTAATTCTCCAACTTGCAATAGTAACATATATTCAACCACAGGGAGAGAAATGCCCACAATAGTGTAAATCCAGTAACACAATTTGATAGACATCAGATTAAAATCAAAGAACCACTTTCTGTATAGAAAAAAAATGCAGTCCAGACCAGCAGTACCATCATGCATAATGACATCAGCATGTCCTAACTCTGCCCTACATGTTCCGTCCCAATCTGACGTCCTCAGGGGCTCGTATATATGTGTATTTTATGCGCCAGAATATAAGGCAAGCTCCTTTTTCTCAGTTTTGGTTTTGATAGGCTTTGTTTGTTCATTTTTATTTATAGTACAACACAACCTTTATGGCCTAGTGGTTATGTGCTGGATGATATCAGTAAATTCCAAGGCTGCACACAAAGCTTTGGCTAAAGGTGTGTAATATTTAGGTCACTGTGGGAAAGAGATAAAACAGGGAATGTCGATAAAAGGTTTAATTCACAATTCTAACACATCAGGATAAGGATCTTTATTTAAAAAATAAAATGACAGCTAATTTCAATCTCAATCTTCGGAGTCCAATCAGATTTGAAAAATATAGTTATGTTACTTAAAATGATTATTCTTATCCTTGCAGTAAACCTTTGTGAATTGACCTTATTGTGTGACAGTAGTACTAAACCTATAGTCTCAACATATTCCAGCTCTTGCCTTCAGTTCCCTCAATCCCCCTTTCAGTGTGATAGTGGGCAGTGGAAAAATAGATGGCACCACAGATGAACAGTGCAATCTAAGGTGGCAGTTTTTATCTACAGGCTTAAAGTTTTTGTTTTTTATCATTGAAGTCCCTAGCCTGAATCTGATTACTACATTGTAGATCACATAATGATCATATGATGGCCAACCACTCTGATTGGTTCCTGATCGTTGGTGGGACCCGACCTGTCAGTGACAGCTATGATTGAGAACCAGCTACTGTGGGAAGTGCCAGCTGCTGTCCTCAAATGGGGGGAATCTGTTCCCTCCGCCTGTGCGCATATATGCAGCCTTGGGGCAAGTGGGCTTTAACAACGAGCAGCCGCATGCATGCGTCTATTGGGGAAGGCTTTCTGTGCTGAGAATGTGCTCACTGCATACTGCCAGCACAATAACTAAAATGTCATGGATAGCTCCCGATGCATACTTGTGATTGGTAGCTTCCATTTATGTGACTACTGTGACAGCCAATCACAGCAAAAATACCATAACAGATCAGCGCTGAGCCAAGCACACAGTATCAGTCTCATAGGTTTACATTATGTATTCAGATACTGGCAGAGATGAAGCCTGTCTTTCATTTACATCACACTGGAGTTGAATACAGTGTGCCGCAATACTTGTATGCTATATTGTATCGCAGAGCCAATCACAGTGATCAAATGATTGGAATGCCCAATCACAGTGGTCAAATGATTGGAATGCCCACCTCTGCCTCCAAGCATTCAGATTATCTTTAAGAGCGGCAGGGGCAACGGTGGGAAGGGATTAATACTGAACATATTCCTGACATGGGGCACCATGCTGCAGATTGTTAATAAACAGATTGTGGACAAGAAGGGGTTAATCTAAAAATTAGCATCTGTTGAAGCATCCTTCATGAAAAAGTAAGGATTGACCTTAAACCGCTATGGCCTAACAACTTTTCTGAACTATGGACTAACTATCACATTTACTTGCACTCATACTAGAGTTCCTCCATGGGACTGCACTGGCCTATCCTATTTAACTCACAGCCAACAGCATTTAATCCATAAACCTTAGAACATTACTTATACAAAATATAAAAATTAAGTAAAGACACATAAATTGCCCCTTGAAGCTTTATTGGGGTTAAATTCTTACTAGAATATGAAAGCTAAACTACTTAAAGCGAAGTTTCACCCATTTAAAAGTCAGCAGCTACAAAAAGTGTAGCTGCTGACTTTTAATAAACAGCCACTCACCTGTCCCATGGTCCAGCAATGCGACCACCCGAAGCCTCGCTCCTCTCCCCCTCCTCTCCTCGGCGCCGGCATTGTAAGTGTGGGCGCTCAGGTGTGGCTTCACAGCCAGGTACACACTACGCATGTGCGAGACGTGCTGCGTGTTGTGAATGACCGGGCAATCGTCTGGGACCTGTGCACGTCCCAGAAGATTGCAGGGAGGGAGGGGGAGAGGTGAACTTCTGCTCAGTGCCATGGCGCCAGGAGAGTAAGTGGGGGGTGGGTACCTAGGTACCCGCTCGACCCCCCAAAAAATGACATGCCAATAGTGGCATGTCAAGGGATCACTAGTACTTAAAGCGGAAGTTCCACTTTTGGGTGGAACTCTGCTTTAATTTTAACAGAAAAAAAGCCATGATAAAATGGTCCAACAATTTGACTCAAACCTCCAAGTTAAACTATCAAAGTCCATAACACATATTGCCCACATAACTTGTGGGTGATATTAACCCCAGTGTGCTTAAGATGAAGCCTAAAAAAGGAAGGGTGGGAAGCTCACCAAATCCAGTTTCACAGGACTGAAAATAAACAATCTGTAAAATCCCTGGTCCCAGGTAGCTGACCTTTGGGTATGCAATCTTCTTACTAGAATGCAGAAGACCATTGACAGGTAGCAACCGCTTCTTCTCAGAGACAGCATCCTTCTTTAAAATGTTTGCCCAGCAACACCCTCCTGTCTTGCACATGCACTAAATGGCATCAAAAACGGTTCCACTAAACAGCACCCCCAGAAGAAAACAAGCCCATTGAGTCAAAGCATTTAACACTGTGGTCATTCAATTCTGGTATAATTGGCTATATTCACGAAATGGACAAATCATATATATTAAGACAATCTGAATAACATTAGAACACTGTCCATGGCTGTCCATGACACTCATTTTTATCATTATGAAACCACAAGTCATAATTGTTGATTCTTCCTGGCACAACCTCTATGAGATAAACAGTTTCAGGAACATTAGAAATGTGGAAAAATACCCTCAGCCAGAACTTTTCCTCCTGTTATCCTAGTCTGCTTTGTGTTTGAATCTGAAAGATTCCTAGAAAATTATGGATTGAATGTGTTTGTCCATGTTTTTGGCCACCATGATACATGGTAATTGAAAGCGACCTTGAACACAGATACTTTCTTCAATATGAAGAAAACAAACAATGGATTCAAAATTTTGCTCAAAAGTTAAAATATTTCTTCTAGAACTGGAGAAAACGATATTCCAAGTAATTGGAACATCGTACTGTTAGCTGTATTGTATTCAATAAGCAAACATCATTACGATGTCCATTGCCTAAAGCTTTCCCTTTTTATACAAACCAGCACATTGAAATACTTATTTTTTTGAGTAAAAGGACACTAGTCATAAATTAACATTTGTATTAAATGTATATCTAATGCCAAACTTTTCTTTTCAATTTTGGATAGGGTAGGGAATGCTTAGAGAACTTGGCCTTGGTTTTTGTGGTGTTTTTGTGTTCTATCGGAAAAATGTCTCTTTACTTCCTGTTACGAACACACAACAAGAAGTGTGAGAAAGTCTAAAACTGATGGGAAATCTATCTCTTATACAGCTGTTACCATAACAGGTGTCCCTATTGTAAGATTTTGCCTGATCTCCTTCTACATTAAAAATATCACATTTTTGATTTTCCATCACTTTCTGTCCTGATAATGTTGATAATGGTCACCAGCAGAAATATTATTCTCCCCAGTAAGGACTTGGAACGCATTAAAAACCTGACAGGGAATTGTTCTGTTCCCCACTCTATCCAAAACTAAAAAAAAAGTAGAATATAATTTAATTGCAACTAACTAAACAGTCAGTTGCAAAAAATTACCAAAACAAAATCTATTGGTGCTACTACATTATTGATAAAAAATTAAATATTTTATTCCACAATCATTAGAAAATCCAGCTATAAAAATTCACTTTACAAAGGGCATAATACAGGATGCCCCCCTAAAAGGATTATGTTCAACACCCCTTATACATATTACATTCGTTCCAGACCAAAGCACAGTTAGTGAATATTACATATTAAAAAAAAACAAAAAATAACAACCACCATTGCTGAAAAGATCTTCAATATTCAGTTAAATTATGTCTGTAGGATAAAGGTGAAGTCTCAATACATTTCACAAAGAATTGCTTCCTTGGGTGACATTAGGTTGCTAGCGAAAATGTAACAGTTAGTATAAAGACATCATACCTACAGTATCTCACAAAAGTCTGTACACCCCTCAAATTTTTGTAAATATTTTATTATAACTTTTCATGTGACAACACTGAAGAAATGACACTTTGCTACAATGTAAAGTAGTGAGTGTACGGCTTGTATAACAGTGTAAATTTGCTGTCCCCTCAAAATGACACAACACACAGCCATTAATGTCTAAACCACTGGGAACAAAAGTGAGTACACCCCTAAGTGAAAATGTCCAAATTGGGCCCAATTAGCCATTTTCCCTCCCCAGAGTCATGTGGCTCATTAGTGTTACAAGGTCTCAGGTGTGAATGGGAAAAAAAAAATTGTTGCTCTACATAAAGATGGCCTAGGCTATAAGAAGTTTGCCAAGACCCTAAAACTGAGCTGCAGCACAGTGGCCAAGACTATACAGTGGTTTAACAGGACAGGTTCCACTCAGAACAGGCCTCGCCATGGTCAACAAAGGAAGTTGAGTGCACATGCTCAGTGTCATATTCAGAGGTTGTCTTTGGGAAATAGATGTATGAGTGCTGCCAGCATTGCTGCAGAGGTTGAAGGGGTGGGGGGTCAGCCTGTCAGTGCTCAGACTATATGCCACACACTGCATCAAATTGGTTTGCATGGCTGTCGTCCCAGAAAGAAGCCTCTTCTAAAGATGATGCACAAGAAAACCCGCAAACAGTTTGCTGAAGACTAGCAGACTAAGGACATGGATTACTGGAACCATGTCCTGTGGTCTGATGAGGCCAAGATAAACGTATTTGGTTCAGATGGTGTCAGGCGTGTGTGGTGGCAGCCAGGTGAGGAGTACAAAGACAAGTGTGTCTTGTCTACAGTCAAGCATGGTGGTGGGAGTGTTATGGTCTGGGGCTGAATGAGCGCTGCCGGCACTGGGGAGCTACAGTTCATTGAGGGAACTATGAATGACAACATGCACTGTGACATACTGAAGAGCATGATCCCCTCCCTTCGGAGACTGGGCAGTGGGGCAGTATTCCAACATGATAATGACCCCAAACACACCTCCAAGATGACCACTGCCTTGCTAAAGAAGCTTAGGGCAAAGGTGATGGACAGACCAAGCATGCCTCCAGGCCTAAACCCTATTGAGCATCTGTGGGGCATCCTCAAACGGAAGGTGGAAGAGCGCAAGGTCTTTAACCTCCATCAGCTCCGTGATGTCGTCATGGAGGAGTGGAAGAAAACTCCAGTGGCAATCTGTGAAGCTCTGGTGATCTCCATGCCCAGGTGGGTTGGGGCAGTGCTGGAAAATAATGGTGGCCACACAAAACATTGACACTTTTGGCCCAGTTTGGATATTTTTATTTAGGGGTGTATTCACTTTTGTTGCCAGCGGTTTAGACATGAATGGCTGTGTGTTGAGTTATTTTGAGGGGACAGCAAATCTACACTTTTATACAAGCTGTACACTCAATACTTTACATTGTAGCAAAGTGTCATTTCTTCAGTGTTTTCATATGAAAAAGATATAATAAAATATTTACAAAAATGTGAAGGGTGTACTCACTTTTGTGAGATACTGTATGTGTGTAATTCAATGTATACATGTAACTTCATTACGTAAGCATTATATTGTATAGAAAGATATAAACAAATGAAGGTTGTTTGTAGCTAATGATTGATAACTGAAGCAGAGAACCTCAACATATGCGACTCCAAGAGAAAAACATAACGTGGGGAACAAAGGACTCAGATTACCGGACCAGCCTAAATTCAATCAAATATAAATTGCATAAGTAATCTAAAAATTATAAACGATCCAAAGGAGATCAGCCCTATTACAAATGGAACATACTTCTATAAGCAGTGAGTAAAGTTAGCTGCAAATAGTTTATTCCACCAGCTTGTATCTGTTGATTAAATTAAATGTTTGATGTGCCTTCAATTTTTCTACAAACTCCTGGTCATGTGACCTGGCCTGTTGCCTATGAGTACAAGACAGGGTGTCCAGGACTGCCAGGCTCCTTATAGGGTGCCAACATTTTTCTCAACACTTTGCAGAGTACATAAAAACATTTTAGTCCCTGCTCTCAAGAGGCCTCAAAATCTGACTTCCAGTTTTGGGTAGAAACCAACTGACCAACTGGTATGTTTTTAGGTTTTAGTCCTCAAGAACAACTATTGGTTTCCCAGGTGGAATTCAAATTTAGAAGCCAAAGTAGCATTACAGGAGTGCCAACTGTTTAACCACTATGCTGGAAAATTGCTGATGTCACTGTGAAAAGGAGATACATTCCAGACAAGAGAAACGAACACACAGTTGGCAGGCAATTTCCTTTTATGGTTCCTTCTTTCTCTTATACCTAGAGTTTAGCTTTAAACTTCAAGGTTCTTTTGGTAGCCTTGCCATTCAAGCACCGACACCAAACGTATGCCTCCAGCTTTTTGTCACTACCCACTTTACAACATACTGTACATATACATTATTGATAAATTTAAACCCATAATGCTCTATTGGAGGAGGTACACTTCCTGTTTTATGTACATTGTCCGCTTTGTAATCCTGTACTTCCTCCTCACTTCTTTAGTTCTGATGCTAGCTATTAGCTAACCATACTATTGCCTGGTGGTCAGACCAAGGGACAAAAAATGAACAGGTTATGTTCCAGCGTTGCCTCTTACCCCGCTGCCCGAAGCAATTCACCCGCAAATGCTTCTGGGTAAACATCACCCTGTCACACCATGGTAAACAATGTGCTTAAAATATAGTTGTCCTCATATGGTAGAGGTTTTATTTTGGCATTCGCACAAGCTCTATTTCTTTTAAAGAGCACAATGCCTCCCTTCTTGTTTAATTTTGTAAAAATGCTTCTTTCAAATCACTCGTAGCTTTTGTGGTTTTCTATAATTGTAAAACGACTTCCACAAGTCATGTTTTCTTTGTGAAAAAGACATTAAACAAACTCATCAGAAAGGATGCAGCAGAACAGCTAGCAGTATAAATGTACTGTAATACTATACAATCTTTCTCTAAAATTATCATAATGTTCCCTAATCTTTCCTGTATAACTTCTTGCCATGCCGTAAAATATATGGATACTGAACAAGGCCATACTTACATTAAAAGGCATGTGGGACGGTGCCTGGGGTAGTACCACCTCAAACCGCTATTTTCAGTAAAAGATTTAATGCAGTCTTAATTGTCCACAAACACTTGGAAGTGTTAAATTGTATACAATCCAAAAACAAAAATTGTATATATTCCAGCTTACTCCTTACACGTCATAGCTGCATTAGTTTCTTTTTTTCAAGATTAAAAACGTTTTCAGCAAATACAGAAAATACTTGTTGATCTTCCAGCAATTTTATAGAACCTAATGCTAAGTTAAGGTATAACTAAAGGCAAAATTGTTTTTTTTTTTTTGCTTTGGATAGAGTGGAGAGGGATTAGAACATATGTCAGTTTTTTATTGCTGACTATTCCCCCGTTATGTACAGGGTGGGCAATTTATATGAATACACCTTAATAAAATGGGAATGGTTGGTGATATTAACTTCCTGTTTGTGTCACATAAGTATATGTGAGGGGCGAAACTTTTCAAGATGGGTGGTGACCATGGTGGCCATTTTGAAGTCGGCCATTTTGAATCCAACTTTTGTTTTTTCAATAGGAAGAGGGTCATGTGACACATCAAACTTATTGGGAATTTCACAAGAAAAACAATGGTGTGCTTGGTTTTAACGTAACTTTATTCTTTCATGAGTTATTTACAAGTTTCTGACCACCAATAAAATGTGTTCAATGTGCTGCTCATTGTGTTGGATTGTCAATGCAACCCTCTTCTCCCAATCTTCACACACTGATAGCAACACCGCAGGAAAAATGCTAGCACAGGCTTCCAGTATCCGTAGTTTCAGGTGCTGCACATCTCGTATCTTCACAGCATATGGTTTTTTATGGTTTTTATGGTCAGTAAAAACCAATACCGGATGAGCTGCTCCTTCCAGGAGGTACTGCCATTCCTCCAAAGCCGACTTGATGGCCAGCAATTCCCTATCACCGACATCATAGTTCCAGCAAGATGGTGCATCACCACATTATGGGTGTCAGGTCCGAGCATTCCTAGATGAACAGTTTCCTGGAAAGTGGATTGGTCATCGTGGGCCAGTTGAATGGCCCCCAAGGTCTCCCGATCTGACCCCCTTAGACTTTTATCTTTGGGGTTATCTGAAGGCAATTGTCTATGCTGTGAAGATACGAGATGTGCAGCACCTGAAACTACGGATACTGGAAGCCTGTGCTAGCATTTCTCCTGTGTTGCTATCAGTGTGTGAAGAGTGGGAGAAGAGGGTTGCATTGACAATCCAACACAATGGGCACCACATTGAACACATTTTATAAGTGGTCAGAAACTTGTAAATAACTCATGAAAGAATAAAGTTAAAACCAAGCACACCATTGTTTTTCTTGTGAAATTCCCAATAAGTTTGATGTGTCACATGACCCTCTTCCTATTGAAAAAACAAAAGTTGGATTCAAAATGGCCAACTTCAAAATGGCCACCATGGTCACCACCCATCTTGAAAAGTTTCCCTCCTCACATATACTAATGTGCCACAAACAGGAAGTTAATATCACCAACCATTCCCATTTTAGTAAGGTGTATCCATATAAATGGCCCACCCTGTAGATTTCCCCTCTATATTTGTCCTGTTTACCATTACAATTGAAAGTCAAAGGAAAAGAAAATCACAAATTTTGGGTTGTCCCCAAAAAGATCCTGTTTGGCTACAGGACAGGAAGTGAAGGGAAATCTCAATGGAACAAAGATGGCAAAAATAAAACTTACAGGGGTTATAAGCCACCCTTACTCTATTCTAAATGAAAAAAAAAAGTTTTGCCTACAGTTCTACTTTAAGACAATGCCTCTGGCTTGGTAAAGGCCTAGAGTCGCATTTACTAGACACCTAGATCTTGAGGAGGTATGGGCCTTCCTTATGTTTGCTTTTACTATTTGTTATATGAATGCAAATGCAATTTTGGTTTTCATTGACTGAAGACAAGCTTTGGGCCTCTAGTGAAAAGGATGTGACACCGGGACATGACCTTTTTGCGCTTGTGATAGCTTCACTATTGTCGTCTAAGATAGATTCCCCTAAATTTCTTACTATCATTTCCACCTTAGCAGCATGGAAATCTAGATATCTCGATAATCTTAAATAAATTAACAAACCACTAAGAGCCCATGAATATTTTATTTCAAACATTTCAGAACAAGAATGGAATGGATCTAACAGGGCTATGATTTTCAGACATATCTCCCAATTAATAGAGAGTTTAAGGATAAATATTGGATTTAGAATTATACACTTTCATTCTACTAACATGAAAAAGAAAATTGAAATTTCTAGTTTGATGTGGCAATTTTAACAAAAAACAAAACAAAATCAAAAGGTATATCATGTTTCTGTAATATATTGACTTGTTGCCCAACTAATATGAAAAATAGGAATCAGATTTATCCCATTCTTTTTCTTTAGAGCAATGGTGTAAAGCTATTACTATTAATGACAAGGCTTCAGCCCGTATAGAACATTGGGATATTTCACTAAAAAATCCTTCACAGGTGGTATTTGACCCCCTATAGATTGTCAAAATATTTCCATCTACTTTCTTAATGTGTTGGAGGTGTAATAATCAGATTGACAATTTATTCCATGATCTATGGGGTTGTTAAAATATTCATAGTTTTTTTAATCAATTTTTGTATTTCTCTCATCACTTACAGGAAATGTATCACAAGCCACTCCTGCCGTGGCGATTCTAAGTTTCTAAGTTTAAAAACGTATTCTATAAAACATAGAACAGTAGTGGCCCATGTACTATTTGCTGCTAGACTCACGCTAACTAGTCAGTGGAAGTCACCTGAAGCTCCAACTGTTTCTACTGTCATTAATAGATTGAATACCCAATGCAAATATCAACTCATGTTGGCCCATCAAGAATCCAAAACAGTAAAATTTATAAAACAGTTGCAAATATGCCTTTCTCACTCTATGGCTTCATTTACACCCTGCCTACATTACCACGGCCCCAGGAAAACATAGCAAAATCAAGCAAAACTCAAATTTAGGTGCTGCCAGTGTACATGAAGCCAGCTTGTAAATATTTAAAAGAGTGTAATATAGCCTAGCCTCTATTCTTTTAATTCATATTTACCAATAGGAGGTATTATAAAGTGTAGCTTTCTTTCATGTCTGCCTATGATTTACTGTTTTCTCTTTGTATTTTGACCTGTTTACAGTTTGATCTCATTTGGGGTAACAGGTACTATTAATGTTTTGGTTGTATAAGCCTTATATTCTATATGTAAGTTAACTGGATGCTGTGAGGAATGGAAAAAAAACTTTGCTCAGAAAACAATCTTTGTAGTTTAATCTCTATTTTTCTTTTATTGTAATGATTTAATTTCAATAAGTAAAATTATTGTCTAAAAAATAAATAAATAACTAAATAAAAAAAAAATCATTTTTTCTTTTGTGAACTCCTTATCACATCAGTCCCCATGGAATGGAGATGAACAAATGCCGACATGTTTGAAGTCCAGCCTGGGTGACAACCATGACTTCCTCCAAAGATACATATTGATAAATGATCATAGCCACCCAAGGACAGTAAGTGTGTTATTTGCAGGAACACCAGGTAAAAAGAGAAATGGATTAGGGGGTAAAACTTACTTTGACCAAATTCCAGCTAAAAGTTAGCACAACTTTTATCCGAGGGGTCATTATTGTATGTTGCCCAAATTTAAGATTTTCCAACACAGGAGGAAGATGCAAAGTACTGAGAGACAACTTGAAAAGAAGGAGTATGAGAAAAGGAATAACTGCACTATCACATCAAGAGGTACTGTACATGGGAAGAGGTTTGCCATACCCAAAGATTGTAGGCATTGAGATTCTTGGCTGCACAAGGACTGTAAGAAAACGAAAAACATTGACTCTTTTTGCTGAAAGTATTCAGGACACCAACTAAAAGAATCTAAGACAATCCCCGACAATAGGGTAGACATATCCATCAGTTCCATGGGTAGGGTGTATTGTTTCATGAGGATTTAGAAGAGTCAGGCTTTCACAGAGCAAGGCGATAGTGGAAAGACATTCCTGTTGATCCAGCAAATCACCAAGGCCCTCTAAAAGGAATAAGTCTATAATATAATTAAGCACCCTAAGTGCAGCTTAGGATAATGGGAAAAACATCTGAACTGTATAGAGGAATATGGGAAATTATGACATACCACTCGTAAGGATAGATTTCCACCAAAGGTAGAAATTGGAGATCCCAGGTAGCAGGGAACTCCAACAATTCTAGCAAAAGCTGAGTGCAGTAATGCCAGAGGCAACAAGTAAAACTGCATTAATTATATTGGAACCAAATGGGGAAACTTAAGACTGCAAAGTGCTGGGAGAGAAACCTGTAAGGAAATAAGGAGGACTAATACATAACCTCTCTCAATGTGAATAGGTAAGGTTTGTGCAGAGGGCTGATTGGATAAATCAGAGAACTTTTGACCTCAAGATTTGGAGTTTGCATGCAAAAGACTGTATCTACAAAAGTAGAAGACAAATGATGATTCTCCACTTCCATTTTATGTAATAGGGGCATCAGGACTAGCCATGTCAAGGGCAACACCAAAGAGAATCCTACCCTTTAATGGTGAGTAAATCAAATGTTCTCTATGTTTGCATATCATCAGCATGCCAGGCAAAAAGCCAAAGAGCACTACCCATCTGAACAGACATAATGTCCATGCAAGACACAAGCTTAGTTGCTTACAAGAGGCCATCACAGCTGAATGGCAGTGCTCCAGATAATTAATGCAAAAGCTCCAGGACACAGGGGGTTTAATCTCAGGAAGGAGAAGTTTTGTTTAACTGAGTTAAACCATACTGACTGTCAGCAAAAGACTCACCTGCTGGTAGCACTGTGGCTCCCGGATCCATGGGCTGCAGTTCCAGTGTCCACCAGCGGGTGTTAGTAAAGGGCTCACCTGCTTGTGGCACCATGGCTCCTGGATCCATGGGCTGCAGTTCCAGTGTTCCACCAGCGGGTGTCTCCCAGCAACCAGAAGCACATTAGTCATCACCTGATGTTCTTTGCAGGAAGTATATTTAAACCTGTCTGTCATGTGCTGATTGCCTTGGTGTTTTGGTCTCCATATGCCCCTGACCTGTGTATCCTTTATCCTGCATCCATTTCTGGACCCCTGTCTTGCAGCCTGATCCCTTCCCACCTGTTGTCTCCATCTCCTGTTCCCTGTTCCTGCCCTGTCTTGCTCCCAGCTTCCTCTGACTGATCTACTGTGTATGACCCGGGCTCGGCTACGTTTACGGTTTGGCATTTCCCTATCTGCTGCATCTACTTTGTTTAGGCAGTTGTTCTTTGTGTTTCACTATTTGATTATTTGGCTTGTTTTACACTGTATGGTTTGTTGGAGGTGCATTTACATCTTTGTCCACTTATCTTTTAAATAAATTATATTATTTTACACTACTCATGCCTGGCATTCTCTGTTGCAGTTCACACCTGTCTGGTAACACCAGTTGCTGACATAACACCAAGGTCATCCCTGACCAGAAGTGGCTGCGCAGGGAAGCCATTTTGGCTCTGCTGTTGTTTGCGGCAAGATGCATCCAGAGGAGGTTGTATACTTTTCCTTGCTGGTGACAGAGGAGATCTGCCGCCAGATACTAAAGGAGTGAGCCAGTGATCAGCTGTTAGAATGCATTCGTCTAGCTCATTCCCTAGTTGATCAGGGCAGTATGTTGTTTGGTGAAGTTCAGCCATTAATTCAAGTCTGCGCAGATTTGGCTTTGTCCAGTACTCCTAAAGGCAGTGATGACCTTTTTCCCCCCTTCAGTATGGCTCAGGTAGAATCACTGGTTTGTCTAAACGCAGTGCAGTATCTTGTCAGAGAGGCGGCATGTAAACTGAATTTTGTTCAGCCATTACTACAGGCTTGGTCAAATATGTTGCATTCAGCCCCAGTCAACTTGCACCAGCCCATTCCTTCTTTTAGACACCTGCCTGCTCAAGTATCTCTCTCTCCCTCATCCACAACAGCCACAGTTGCAGCCCAGTATACCCAGTATACCCTGCTACCAACTATGTGTCAGGACCCTGTTTCCACTTGCTGCACCTACCCTGCACCTACCCTGCCTTTAACCCATTGATGAATATCTCTTCTCCATTGCCTACGGCAACCCCACAGAAATATTCTTTAGCAACTGCTCCCTCTTTTTCACCGTCCCTCAGCTTTTTGCTTCCACCAGCTGCACCTCCTGCTCACAGCCCTGCCTTCACATGCAGAACCTTGGTGACTAAACCCAAAATGAAATGGATGTTTTTCCCAACTTGCACAATCCTGCCACTATCCAAATCTGCCTCCACACCAGCCGATCTGCTCCAGCCTGCCTCCACACCAGCCAATCTGCTCTAGCCTGCCTCCACACCAGCCAATCTGCTCCAGCCTGCCTCCACACCAGCCGATCTGCTCCAGCCTGTCTCCACACCAGCTGATATGCTCCAGCCTGCCTCCACACCAGCTGACCTGCTCCAGCCTGCCTCCACACCAGACAATCTGCTCCATTCTACCTCCATGATTGCCAATGGGGTTTGGCCTTCATCTGACAAACCCGAACATGCTGCCCAGCCTACTGATCCTGTGCCCGCTGCCTATCCTGCTGATCCTGTGCCCGCTGCCTATCCTGCTGATCCTGTACCCTTTGCCTATCCTGCTGATCCTGTGCTTGCTGTCCAGCCTGCTGATCCTGTGCCTGCTGTTTATCCTGCTGATCCTGTGCTCACGGTCCAGCCTGCTGTTCTGGTTCCCGCTGTCCAGCCTGCTGTCCCTGTGCCCGCCATCCAGCCTGCTGATCCTGTGTCTGCTGTCCAGCCTGCTGATCCTGTGCCCGCTGCCCATCCTGCTCATCCTGTGCTCGCTGTCCAGTCTGCTGATCCTGTGCCTGTGGTCCAGCCTGTTGTTCCGACGCCCGCTGTCCAGCCTGCTGTTCCTGTGCCCACTGTACAGCCTGCTGATCCTGTGCTCGCCGTCCAACCTGTTGTTCCTGTGCCCACGGCCCAGCCTGCTATTCTGATGCCCGCTGTCCAGCTTGCTGTTCCTGTGTCCACGGTCCAGGCTGCTTTTCCGATGCCTGCTGTCCAGCCTGCTGTTCCTGTACCCACTGCCCAGCCTGCTGTTCTGGTGTCCGCTGTCCAGCTTGCTGTTCCGGTGCCCACTGTCCAGCCTGATGATCTTGTGCCCACTGTCCAGCCTGCTGATGCGGTACCTGCTATCCAGCCTGCTTTTCCGGTGCCCGCTTTACAGCCTGCTGTTCCTGTGCCCACTGTCCAGTCTGATGATCCTGTGCCTCTGCCCACTGCCCAGCGTGATGGCTCCTGGATCCATGGGTTGCAGTTCCAGTGTTCCACCAACGGGTGTCTCTCAGCAACCAGAAGCCCATTAGTCATCACCTGATGCTTGTTGCAGGAAGTATATTTAAACCCTGTCTGTCATGTGTCTTGGTGTTTTGGTCTCCATGTGCCCCTGACCTCTGTATCCTGTATGCTGCATCTGTTCCTGGACCCCTGTCTTGCAGCCTGGTCCCTTCCCACCTGCTGTCTCCATCTCCTGTTCCCTGTTCCTGCCCTGTCTTGCTCCCAGCTTCCTCTGACTGATCTCTTGTGTATGACCCGGGCTCGGCTACGTTTACGGTTTGGCATTTCCCTATGTGCTGTATATACTTTGTTTAGGCAGTTGTTCTTTGTGTTGTTCTATTTGGTTATTTGGCTTGTTTTACACTGTATGGTATGTTGGAGATGCATTTACATCTTTGTCCACTTATCTTTTAAATAAATTATATTATTTTACACTACTTGTGCCTGGCATTCTCTGCTGCAATTCACAGATGTCTGGTCACACCAGTTGCTGACACTGACATAGATTCATAAATCAAAATCAACACCAATAGGGGATGGACAGCTGTATCAGATACCTTAGCTTGATATGGAAGTAGAGAATCTAACTGATAGTGAAATCCAAAAAGGTCATTGTTTTATATTGTTTTGCTACTGCTACCCTGCTTTCTATGTCCGTGGGTGGCGGTGCCTGGATGTGGGCTGCTTGGCTGCCAGGTTTTCATTGGGTTCAGGAGCTGCGACACACAGTGGGCTTCCTCCACCCCCCGCCACAATGGCATGCGAGGGGGTGGGTTCTTTCTCGCTGTGCGTCAGCGCCACATCACCCATGCCTTTCACGCTGCACCCCTGTGGAGAGCAGCTTTGACTGGGTAACCACGCTCGTGGGCGCAATTGGGGGCGGACCACCGCTCTTCTGGCCAATTCTATGGGAGGGAGAAGACAGAGGAGAGAGGAGACCCAGCAGAAGCACAAGACCACGGAGAGAGGAGAAGAAACAGAGCGAGGAAGAAGACATTAGCAGAGGAGGGAGAAGAATAGGAGGATGAAGACATCTCAGAGTGAGAAGAAATTCAGAAAAGAGACACTAGAGCTACCTTAATAAATGACTTTATATCTGCGTGAGCTGGCCGGGAAGTGGTTAATAAATTACTTTAAAAACCCATGTACTGTTTTTAATCCTGACATTTATTTTTGGGTTACATAGTTACATTGTTTGTCAGGTTGAAAAAGACACAAGTCCATCCAGGTCAACCAAAAAAAAAAAAAAACAAACAGAAAAATTATATATAACCATACAATCCCATATACAATCCTTCACCCACAGTTGATCCAGAAGAAGGCAAAAAACCCCAGCAAAGCATGATCCAATTTGTTATAGCGGGGGAAAAAATTCCTTCCTGATCCCCCGAGAGGCAATCAGATTCACCCTGGATCAACTTTACCTAAAAATGTTAGTAACCAGTTATATTATTTACATTAAGGAAAGAATCCACTGTGAAGAAACCTTTCCATATTTGGAGATGAAATCTTTTTTTCTCTAGACGTAAAGAATGCCCCCTTGTCCTTTGTGATGACCTTAAAGTAAATAACTCAACACCAAGTTCACTATATGGACCTCTTATATATTTGTACATGTTGATCATATCCCCTCTTAATCTCCTCTTCTCAAGAGAGAATAAATTCAGTTCCTCTAATCTCTCCTCGTAGCTGAGCTCCTCCATGCCTCTTATTAGTTTGGTTGCCCTTCTCTGCACTTTCTCCAGTTCCCCACTATCCATATGAGAAATGGTGCCCAAAACTGAACTGCATATTCCAGATGAGGTCTTACTAATGATTTGTACAGGGGAAAAATGATGTCTCTATCTCTGGAGTCCATACCTCTCTTAATACAAGAAAGATTTTGCTTGCTTTGGAAACCGCAGCTTGGCATTGCACGCCATTATTAAGCTTGTGATCAACCAAAACCCCCAGATCCTTCTCTACTATGGATTCTCCCAGTTGTACTCCCCCTAGTATGTATGATGCATGCATATTCTTAGGCCCCAAATGCATAACTTTACATTTATCATTATTAAACCTAATTTGCCACATAGTCGCCCAATTAGACAGTGCATTGAGGTCTGCTTGTAAGTTGGAGATATTCTGTAAGGACGTTATTCCACTGCATAGCTTGGTGTCATCTGCAAACACTGAAATGGTACTTTTAATCCCAGACCCTATATCATTTATAAATATATTGAAAAGTAAGGGTCTCAACACTGAACCTTGGGGTACACCACTGATAACCTTAGACAATTCAGAATAAGAATCATTAACCACTACTCTCTGAATTCGTTCTTTTAGCCAGTTTTCTATCCATTTACAAACAGATCTTTCCAAGCCTGTAGACTTTACCTTATACATTAGCCATGTGTGGGGAAATGTGTTAAACACTTTTGCAAAATCCAAGTATACCACATCCACAGCCACCCCTGTGTCCAAGGTTTTACTTCCTCATAAAAAGAAATCAGGTTTGTTTGACAACTTCTGTCTTTCATAACTCCATGCTGTCTGCTGCTTAAAACATTTTTTTCCAACAAGATCTCATGTGGTCTTTTATTAAACTCTCCAGTATCTTCCCAGCTACAGAAGTTAAACTAACAGGTCTATAGTTACTTGGTAAAGACTTTGATCCCTTTTTAAATATGGGCACCACGTTGTTCCTACGCCAATCCAGTGGTATTTTTCCGGTCATTAAGGAGTCCCTAAAAATTAGATACAATGGCTTTGAAATGACAGAGCTCAATTCCTTTAGGATCAAATGGATTCCATCTGGTCCAGGTGCTTTATCTACCTTTATTCTGTCTAAATACTTCTGGACTATTTCACTTTTGAGCCATTGTGGATCATTTGGGGCTGTGTCACTCCCACCCCCATTATGGACATGAGCTTCCCCATGCTCCTTTGTATACACAGAGCTGAAGAAAGTATTTAATAGTATTTAATAGGTTTGCCTTCTCTTTGTCCCCAGTCACGCACTCTAGATTATTTTGTAAAGGGCCTACATGCTCAGACCTCACCTTTTTACTATTAATATATTTGAAGAATTTTTGGGGGTTTGTCCTACTATCTTTTGCAATCTGTCGTTCGTTTTGAATTTTTGCATCCTTAATTTACTAATTTTTTTTTTTTAAATCAAACAAGTGTTTATTGTCGACATCATAGTTACAAACAGATGGATTATAAAAAAATGCAAAAATGCAAATAAAAGCAAAAACACATCTCGCATCTCAATAATATTCTAGATAACATTTCCATTCTTATGTGGTTGGTTCAGTTCACATGTCTATTACAGTTAAAAGATATACATGCAGCATGAAGAGAGACATTCCAAATCATGACACAACTGCTTAGCATCTCCCACATCCACCCGCTTCCCCAACCCGGCATAGTGAGAACTTTAGAGTGACGTGTTTTCCAGATCCTCAATTGCCCTGCATCAGCCTCATTTTAACTAACTCTAATGGACTCAGGCCTACTCAGGGCCATGGGGCCCAAAGATGTTCAAATTTACCCGGCCTCCCCCTGTGTTGGTATATATATCGTTCTAGTGTGAGGGTAGAACCCATGTGGGCGATCCATGATTTGGTATATGGTGGCGTGCCTGATTTCCACCCCATTAGGATTACTTTTCTGTTTTGGAAATGGGCCCTGGAGAATGCGGTCCTTGTTGCTTCCTCTGGTATTATCTCCCCCAAGGAACCCAGTACACAGTATATAGGCTCCAACGAGACATCTGTGTGAAACACTCTGTCCAATGTATGTACAACCTCCCTCCAGTACCGGTGGAGCTTAGGGCAGCGCCACAGAAGGTGGATAAGGTCTCCAGGCCCCGTTTTATATTTACCACAGAGGGGGCTTGCCAGAATACCCATTCTGTGTAGCTTCATTGGTGTGTGGTGAGTTCTTAGGATGATGTACATTTGGGAAGTCCTTTGCGATATATTGAGGGAACATGTAGTGATGGATTGGAGAGCGTCCTCCCACTGGTCCCCTGTGACCTTCCTCAGATCCTCCTCCCATTTTTGCCTAGCTTTCATGGGGTGCTTCCCCAGGAACATGTTCAGAAGCATGTTATAGCACTGCGAAATGAATCCATTGGTCCCAGTAGCTGTTTGAATTAAGTGAAAGATTGGTGTGGGTGAGTGGGACCACTTCGCCCAACCCCCCCCCCCCCCCCGTGCTCTAACTACGTGTTGAAGCTGTAGATAGTAAAAAGTCATGTTGGAAGGTAAGGCATACCTAGCCTTTAGAGTGGAGAAGGGGATTAGTCTTCCATTGTGGAAAATATGGGTAGGTGAGTTATCCCATAAGCTCGCCACCTAGGTCCCTGCCGAAGCTTGGCCAGTTCTCCATATGTTTCATTGTTCCAAATAGGACTATAATCCGTGAACCTGTGTACATTTTGCAATTGTTTGGTCTTATTCCATATCTTTTGTAATAGTGTGTGGGTGGGCATTTGCTTATTCGGCTTCTGGAATCGCTGAGCCTCCAGTCCCTCTGGAATGGACTGTGTCCCAGCACCCCAGAGCAGAAGCTTGGCCGATGGGCTCACTGGACTAGGGGACATGGTTCCAACCAGCTGTTGCAGCTGGAAGGCCAAGTAGTATAGCCATGGGTTGGGCAGCGCCAGGCCACCCCATCTTTGGGGTGTTGCAGCTGTTCTAGTGTAACCCTGGGGGGTCTAGTGGTCCAGAGTAGTAATTGAAATAGCAAGTTCACCACTCAGAATAATTTTAATGGAATTACCACTGGGGTGCTATGAAGCATGCAAAGGGAGCTGGGGCATCAGTATCTTTTTTATCAGATTCATTTTGCCAGCTAGGGACACTTTGAGTTTATTCCAAATATTAATCTTATCCCTGAATTTAGTAAGAAAGGGATATATATTTAGGCTACAGTAATCAATGGGCTTAGGGGAGATCTGAATTCTTAGGTACTTGAAAGTGGTTACTATTGGGATTGGACCTTGGGGCTGGGCCTCCCGACCCGGTATGTCATCCAACATCATCATAGTGGATTTGTTCCAATTTATGGTGAGGCCGGAGAAATACCCAAAATCAGAGATGAGAGACATGACGTCTGTTAGGGACGTACAGACATCCCCCAGGAACAGAAGCTATCCCACACCTGAGCGGCCAGAGGTTCAATGGCCAAAACAAAGAGCAGGGGGGACAGGGGAGATCTCTGCCTGGTCCCCCTGCCCAGTGCGAACGCAGGTGACATTGGCATCAAGAGAAAGGAGTGACCTACTAAGATTGATGGCCGTGGACTTGCTGGGCATGAACCCTGCCTGATCCGAGTGGATAATGGTCTGGATTACCTTGTTGACCCTTAATACCAAAACCTTTGCAAGTATCTTAACATCGCTCTGCAGCAACAATGTGGGCCTATATGAGCCTGGATCCAACGGATTCTTGCCCGGCTTGAGCATTGGAATCACTGTTGCTCTAGACATAGATGGGGCAAACGTCCCAACCGCAGGGATGCGTTAAAAACCTCCAGCAGTTTTGGTGACATCCCCGTACTGGGTGTAAACCTCCACAGGGATGCCATCATCCCCAGGTGCTTTGCACGTGGAGAACGAGATCGCCGCCTCCTGTAACTCCTCCAGGGTGAGAGGGGCATCCAGGTCCCTCCTGGCCAGTTGTGGCAGGACAGGTAGGGAGATGGATTGTAAGTATTCATGTAGGTCAGCCTCAGAGTATCCCTCTCTTGACCTGTAGAGGTCTGTGTAGAACACTGCCAGTTACGTGACTATTTGGTCTGGATCGTTCACCACCCGCCCAGCGGGAGAGCATACAGCCCCTATAGTTGGAGAGGAGATGTGGGAGCCGGCAATTTTTGCCAACAGGCGGCCAGTCTTCTCCCCCTCTTAGTAGAATGCTGCCTTAGTAAAAAATATTTTTCTCGCTAAAGGCTAGCGCAGCTAAACATGCATTAACGCCAATGCAAAAAGCTACTAAAAGCCTGTTTTTACAGCTGCTTTTTCCTGGCGTGGGTAGTGGCTTTGCAGCTCGTTTTTTCTAATGCCCCATGTGCATGAGGCCTTACTCACAGTGCAAGCCTTCAGAGACTGGGTCACACCAGATTCTGCACCTTGGCTTTTAACCTGGAGAGCACTCTGCCGCTAACACAGTGTATAGAGGTATGGAAAGTGTCACAAGCAGATTTCAGTGTCCGCAGTTCACATTCCATGCTAACACCTCAATTCGTCATTGCATGGGGTTCAGGTACACCCTTGCTGAGGATTCACCAGCCTCAAAAGAAGCTGTGTAGAGTCTGTCTCAAGCAGGGTTTTTTTAAAGTCATTGAAGAAAAAAATACATACTATGTACTGAGTATTTGGTGCACTACAGAACATGTTCTCCTTGTGAGAATGAAACAAGGTGGAGGTGTTCTACAGCCTAGTGGAGGAAGGAAGAACTGGGCAGGGACTACAACACTGCTTGGGATTTAGGTAGAATTCAGTTGAGCCATGTTTTTATTATCCCCTCCAACATCTGTAAGCTGTAAAAGCAGCAAATGGGAAGTAACCATACTGCAGCAGCAATGCTTTGCATCCTGACATGGCAAAAATTATTCCGGCACCACCCACTGAACTGCCCGCCAAATATGGGAATGTACCATGACCACATTCTACATGATGGTCCATGGTTTTAGGGGTTAAAACTGCTTACCACTCTAGCCAACCCAATAACTTCCCCATACCTGCAAAAATGGGAACAAGAATTTGACACTACGCTCTCCAAAACACAAAAACTCAATTTTTTCTTTAATAAATTAAAACACATCAGAGCTGAACTTCAAAGTTTTGGCAAGATGATATACACAGTAGCTGCTTTAAAAGCCCATCACTTTCGGTCAGGGATATTACCCGTCAGGGCTCCTTTGACACATACAGTGGGTATAGAAAGAATGCTCCCCCCCACTTTAAAAATAATAACATTTTGTTGCTTTGCAGCCTAAAATGAGGACATACAGTTTTTGTTTTATCCAGCTGCAGTTACTAGAGTGCAACTTATAACATCCAAGTAAAAGACAGAGCACCAACAGAAAAAAAATAAATAAATAAAAAACAGAATTGCTGAGTTGGAAAAAGAACCACCCGCCTTATGTCAGTATTTTGTTGGACCACATTTTACATTAATGAAAGCCTTTAGTCTGTTAGAATATGTCTCTATTAACTTTACACATCTAGACTTTGCAATATTTGCCAACTCTTCTTTGCAGAACTGCTCAAGTTCAGTTAAATTTGATGGCGACAATTTATGGACTGCAGTCTTCAATTCCACAGATTTGTCTGGGTCTGATCTGCACTGTCCTGTAACCACAGTTGTTTAGGGCATCTAAATGCAACTGTGCAGTTTAATAAGACCCAGTGCACTCAGTAATCAGCAGTCAGTAGCAGACCTGGTCAGAAACACCTCCTTGCTCTTTCTCGGCAAGTGATGAGGGGCTGTGGTTCTTACTTAGCTATGCTAGCACAGAGCATTGGAGAGTGAGGGCTGAACATTTTTATAGTTTTCTATTTTAAAGCATTTCCAATTGGTCATAAATTATACCATGGGTGGTAGTGGTTACAATACTATGAAGAGATAAAAATATGTGAGACTTCTGAATTTTAATGAACGTTAGTTTTGAGAGAACAAAATATCTAAATTCAAGCTCATGACCTCAACGGCACCAATATGAGATCAGTTTCCACACCAACCTGGATCATTCAGTCACTTAAAAAGTGGAAACAAATGAAATGAAACCATGGGTGGCAGATCACTGCTGTTGAGAGTTGATGGAAAGAGAAATGCTTGGTGTATGGTCAGCATTATGCAAAGAACAATGGTATGCTTGGAAAAATTTGTGTGGCCACTAAATAAGAAATATGAGTGGCTTCTGGTTTTCATTTGTAGCTCTCATGTCTAAGAAAGCTTTCACCCTCTACTTGTCAGAAATGTTTACAGTAGTCCAGTAATAAGTACGATAAATAAATAAATTTTTCAAATTTGCAGTTTGGTTTTTTTATGGTTTATGTCATGCCAAGAGCGTAATCGTACATTCCATCGGGCTGAAACGTACGGATTAAAGTGGTGCGCCTGATCAGAAACTTAGCACATGGCTAATTTGAATTGGAAATCTCACAATCACTCATTAGAGTGCGCTGGCTGTTTTCATAAGGAAGTCATTATTTCATGAACACATAGATTGCGGCTCCCATTTATAAGTATAGGAATGTGCATGCGGTTGCCCTGCAGCTTTATAGATTTGCTATTCTAAGTGTCAGTCACTCCTCAAAGCAAAATTGTAAAAATAAAATGTTAGCCAGGCTAAACAAAATAATTTAAAGCCAAACTCCAAGCAAAGAGCTAAATACAGAGATGAAAATATATATATATACATATCTATATATACATACAGCCCTCAAAAATCTCCACTCGCCTAGCGGAAAAGAATTGAGGGCAAGTGTGGGGCTGCCTCGGAGTGGGGGGGGGGGTGCGTGCGCTGGATCTTACAGAGCGGGGACCTCCCATGTGTGACATAGCATGGATTTGAATGAATTGCCAAGCGGCCACAGTCAAACAAAGTCCCGCCTCCTAGACCGGCTCCTATTATAGACAGCACACTGGTCCAATGCCAGGACGTGTGACGTCTATCATGGGAGCCAGTCCAGGAGGTGGGACTTCGTTTGCCAGTGGCCGCCAGGCAATTCACTCAAATCCATGCTGTGTTACAGTGGGAGATTGCTGCTCTGTGGAATCCGGCAGCTCTCCTCGCTCTAATCCCCATGCACTGATGAGCCTGTGCTGATGGGCACTGATCGGGCTGCATTGAAGGGCATTGTTCGGGCTTCATTGATGGGCACTGATCAGGCAGCATTCATGGGCACTGATGAGTCTGATCTTATGGGCCCTGGTGAGGCTGTATTGATGAGCACTGATGAGGGTGCATTGATGGGTGCTGATAAAGCTGAGCTGATGGGCACTGATCAGGCTGCATTGATGGGCATTGATGAGGCTGAGCTGATGGGCATTGGTAAGGCTGCATTGCTGGGCACTGATCGGGCTGCATTGATGGGCAATGATTAGGCTGAGCTGATGGGCACTGGTGAAGCTGCACTGATGGGCGCTGATGAGGCAGAGCTGATGGGCACTGATCAGGCTGCATTGATTGCACTGATGATGCTGCATTGATGGGCACTGGTGAGGTTGCATTGATGGGCACTGATCAGGCTGAGCTGATGGGCACTGGTGAGGCTACATTGATGGGCACTGATCAGGCTGCACTGATGGGCACTGATCAAGCTGCGCTGATGGGCACTGATGAGATTGCACTGATGGGCACAGGTGAAGCTGCATTGGTGGGCACTGGTGGGCACTGATCAGGCTGCATTGGTGAGGCTGCATTGATGGGCACTGATAAAGCTGAGCTGATGGACACTGATTAGGCTGCATTGATGGGCATTGATGAGGCTGAGCTGATGAGCACTGGTGAGGCTGCATTGATTGGCACTGATGAGGCTGCATTGATGGGCACCGATGAGGCTGAGCTAATGGGCATTGACAAGGCTGCATTGATGGGCACTGATGAGGTTGAGCTGATGGGCACTGATGAGGCTGCATTAATGGGCTCTGATGAGGCTGATCTGATGGGCACTGATCAGGCTGCATTGATTGCACTAATGAGGCTGCATTGATGAGCACTTGTGAGGCTGAGCTGATGGGCATTGGCGAGGCTGCATTATTGGGCACTGGTGAGGCTGAGCTGATGGGCACTAGTGAGGGTGCATTGATGGGCACTGATGAGACTGAGCTGATGGGCACTGATGAGGCTGCATTGATGAGCACTGATGAGGATGAGCTGATGTGCACTGATCAGGCTGCATTGATTGCACTGATGAGGCTACATTGATGGGCACTGGTGAGGCTACATTGATGGGCACTGGTGAGGCTAAGCTGGTGGGCACTGGTGAGGCTGCATTGATGGCCACTGATGAGACTGAGCTGGCGAGGCTGCATTGATGGGCACTATTCAGGCTTCATTGTTGGGCACTGGTGAGGCTGCATTCATGGGCACTGGTGAAGCTGCATTGATGGGAACTGATGAGGTTGCATTGTTGGCACTGGTGAGGCTGCATTGTTGGGCACTGGTGAGGATGAATTGATGGACACTGATCAGGCTGCATTGATGGCCACTGGTGAGGCTGAATTGTGGGCACTGATCAGCCTGCATTGATAGGCACTGCTGAGGCTACATTGATGGGCACTGATCAGACTGCATTGATGG
>BLSH010407563.1:1915689-1934774 GCA_018402905.1 Glandirana rugosa
ACCTTATACATAATATCGTTTTTCATTTTTTTATTTAACACGGGTAGTTAAGTCGGAGTAGTCACGGGAGTTACTTCTTAGTAGTCACGGGTAGTTGCGTCGGAGTAGTCACGGTTAGTGACGTCGGAGTAGTCACGGTTAGTTACGTCGGAGTAGTCACGTCGAAGTAGTCACGGGTAGTTATGTCGGAGTAATCACGTCGAAGTAGTCACGGTTAGTTATCTCGGAGTAGTCACGTCGAAGTAGTCACGGGTAGTTACGTCGGAGTGGTCACGGGTTGTTACGTAGGCTGTATTGATGGGCACTGATGAAGCTGCACTGATGAGGCTGCATTGATTGGCACTGATGAGGCTGCAGTGATTGGCACTGATGAGGCTGCGTTGATGGGCACTGATGATTCTTCATTGAGGGCACTGATGAGGCTGAATTGATGGGCACAATTTATTTTTTTACTTTTTGCTATAATACATATTCCAAAAAAAATATAAAAAAGGAATTTCTTCCTCAGTTTAGGCCAATATATATTCTTCTACATATTTTTGGTAAATAAAATTGCAATAGGCGTATATAGATTGGGTTGCACAAAAGTTATCATGTCTACAAACTATGAGAATAGATTTATGGCATTTTTATTTTTTACATTTTTTTACTAGTAATCCGGACTGCGACATTGTGGAGGACAGATCGGACACTTTTGACACTTTTTTGAGACCAATGACATTTATCCAGCAATCAGAGCTTTAAATAGCCACTGATTACTGCATAAATGTCACTGGCAGGAAGGGGTTAAACTGTAGGGGGCTATCAAGGGGTTAACTGTGTTGACTATGTGTGTTCTAACTGTGTGGGGGCTGGGCTGGCAGGGACATGACAGATCTCACTGTTCCCGAACACTGGGAACAGTAGATCACAGTCATGTCCCCTAACAGAACCTCTGCCTCTGTACTAGGTGATTGCGGGTCGCCGGCGGACATTGAGTCCGCCCGACCCGGGGGTAAGTTCACGCGGCGGGCATGAGAGCACGTCGCCGGCCACGCACTCCCGCCTTCAACTGCGCCTGCGCAAGCCGCCGTACAGCTATGGCCATTTTCACAGGAGAGCTGACCTGCCGCCATATGACGATGGCGGCTGGTCGCCAAGCGGTTAATGGACACTGATGAGGCTGCGTTGATGGGCACTGATGAGACTGCATTGATGGGTATTGATAGGCTGTATTGATGGGCACTGATGATTCTTCATTGAGGGCACTGATGAGGCTGAATTGATGGGCACAATTTATTTTTTTACTTTTTGCTATAATACACATTCCAAAAAAAATATAAAAAAGGAATTTCTTCCTCAGTTTAGGCCAATACATATTCTTCTACATATTTTTGGTAAATAAAATTGCAATAGGCGTATATAGATTGGGTTGCGCAAAAGTTATCATGTCTACAAACTATGGGAATAGATTTATGGCATTTTTATTTTTTACATTTTTTTACTAGTAATCCGGACTGCGACATTGTGGAGGACAGATCGGACACTTTTGACACTTTTTTGAGACCAATGACATTTATCCAGCAATCAGAGCTTTAAATAGCCACTGATTACTGCATAAATGTCACTGGCAGGAAGGGGTTAAACTGTAGGGGGCTATCAAGGGGTTAACTGTGTTGACTATGTGTGTTCTAACTGTGTGGGGGCTGGGCTGGCAGGGACATGACAGATCTCACTGTTCCCGAACACTGGGAACAGTAGATCACAGTCATGTCCCCTAACAGAACCTCTGCCTCTGTACTAGGTGATTGCGGGTCGCCGGCGGACATTGAGTCCGCCCGACCCGGGGGTAAGTTCACGCGGCGGGCATGAGAGCACGTCGCCGGCCACGCACTCCCGCCTTCAACTGCGCCTGCGCAAGCCGCCGTACAGCTATGGCCATTTTCACAGGAGAGCTGACCTGCCGCCATATGACGATGGCGGCTGGTCGCCAAGCGGTTAATGGACACTGATGAGGCTGCGTTGATGGGCACTGATGAGACTGCATTGATGGGTATTGATAGGCTGTATTGATGGGCACTGATGATTCTTCATTGAGGGCACTGATGAGGCTGAATTGATGGGCACAATTTATTTTTTTACTTTTTGCTATAATACACATTCCAAAAAAAATATAAAAAAGGAATTTCTTCCTCAGTTTAGGCCAATACATATTCTTCTACATATTTTTGGTAAATAAAATTGCAATAGGCGTATATAGATTGGGTTGCGCAAAAGTTATCATGTCTACAAACTATGGGAATAGATTTATGGCATTTTTATTTTTTACATTTTTTTACTAGTAATCCGGACTGCGACATTGTGGAGGACAGATCGGACACTTTTGACACTTTTTTGAGACCAATGACATTTATCCAGCAATCAGAGCTTTAAATAGCCACTGATTACTGCATAAATGTCACTGGCAGGAAGGGGTTAAACTGTAGGGGGCTATCAAGGGGTTAACTGTGTTGACTATGTGTGTTCTAACTGTGTGGGGGCTGGGCTGGCAGGGACATGACAGATCTCACTGTTCCCGAACACTGGGAACAGTAGATCACAGTCATGTCCCCTAACAGAACCTCTGCCTCTGTACTAGGTGATTGCGGGTCGCCGGCGGACATTGAGTCCGCCCGACCCGCGGGTAAGTTCACGCGGCGGGCATGAGAGCACGTCGCCGGCCACGCACTCCCGCCTTCAACTGCGCCTGCGCAAGCCACCGTACAGCTATGGCCATTTTCACAGGAGAGCTGACCTGCCGCCATATGACGATGGCGGCTGGTCGCCAAGCGGTTAATGGACAAATTACTGACATTTGAAGTTATAACTTCAAACCAGTAATTTCACAGATAAATAATAAATTATTATCTTATAACATATAGCATAACAATATATGATTTAGCGTGTACCTTTTCAGCAGCAGCAGATTCTCATTCTCCTTAACTGTGTGAGAAAAACATGGGATTGTGGGTAAATCTTATACACATAAACCCATGTTTTTCCTTGTAGTTAAGAGGGCTGGACTGGAAGGAAGCATTTGTCTTTTAGACACATGCCCCCTTATATGACACTGCAGTGAGAGGTCAGCCTCCACTGCAGCATTCTTATTGGACAGCTTGGCCCAATGGTGCTTTACCATTGGTCCAAGGCTCCAAGCTATCCATTGAGCTCAGTGCCTCTGACAAGAAGTGAGGAGAGGCACTGTGAGCTCATCCTCTCAGTCTGCTGCAAACACTTTGGGGTTAATTTACTAAAGGCAAAAAGACTGTGCACTTTGCAAAGTGCAGTTGCTCCAGAGCTTAGTAAATGTGCAAAAACTCTGCCGACTTACATCATCCAATCACGTGGAAACAAAAATGCTGTTTTTTTCATTTTCCTTGCACATGATTGGGTATTCTTTGCAAAGTGAAGCCTTACCTCATTTACTAAGCTCTGGAGCAGCTGCACTTGCAGAGGGCAACTACACTATGCAAAGTGCACAGTCTTTTTTTCCCTTTAGTAAATCAACCTCATTGTGTCAGCTTGTATTTAAACTGGCCGCTCTGTATGTAGCTTCTGACAGGCTATGCAAGGAGCTGCGTATCTCCAGAACTATAGATGATAGAAGCCCCAAATTTTGACCAGTGGTGGGGTAAGACTTCAGCTACCAAATTTGGGATCTCTGTGATCCCAGGTCGCCGTGCTATGACACTTGAAGTCAATCATTTTTTGTTTGTTTTTTTTATTTATTTTTTTATGTTTATGGCAGGTGAGGCTTTGCCTCACCTTCCTCCCCTGACTGCACGAGCCCTGCTCTTCATCAGTGCCCACCAGAGCTGCCTCATTGGTACCCATCAGTGCCCATCACTGCTGCCTCATCAGTGTAGCCTCATCAGCGCACATCAGTGAAGGAGAAAAATTACCTGTTTGCTAAATTTTATAACAAACTATGAAAAATGTTTTGGGTTTTTTTTTCTTCAAAATGTTAAATACCACCAAAAGAAAGCTTGATTTGTGTGAAAAAATTGATTCATTCATATGGGTACAGTGTAGCATGACCACTCAATTGTCATTCAAATTGCGACAGCGCTCAAAACTGAAAATCGGCCTGAGCAGGAAGGGGGTGAAAGGGTTGACAAAGGCTCTTCTAGCCACCTTTATATCTCATTACAGCTTCCTCTACCTTGTTTATGACTATGTGGGAGTTGTGAGACTATGAGACGGTTATATCTGTTTGAAGACGCGCTCAAAACTGAAAATTGGCCTCAGCAGGAAGGGGGTGAAAGTGCTCAGTAGGCAAGTGGTTAACAATCATGCTATTTGAACATGGAATGTAGATAATGTAATTTCGAACAGGGTTTCCCCAGGGTCTCCAAAAATATTTCAAGGGTTCCTCCAGGTCAAGGTTGACAAAGGCTCTCGTAATCACCTTGATATCGCATTACAGCTTCCTCTACCTTGTTTATGACTATGTGGGAGTTCTGAGACTATGAGACGGTTGTATTTGTTTGAAGACGCGCTCAAAACTGAAAATTGGCCTCAGCAGGAAGGGGGTGAAAGTGCTCAGTAGGTAAGTGGTTAACAATCATGCTATTTGAACATGGAACATAGATAAAGTAATTTCGAGCAGGGTTTCCCCGAGATCTCCAAAAATATTTCAAGGGTTTCTCCAAGTCAAGGTTGACAAAGGCTCTCCTAGCCACCTTGATATCTCATTACAGTGTCCTCTACCTTGTTTATGACTATGTGGGAGTTGTGAGACTATAAGACGGTTGTATCTGTTTGAAGACGCGCTCAAAACTGAAAATTGGCCTCAGCAGGAAGGGTGTGAATGTGCTCAGTAGGTAAGTGGTTAACAATCATTCTATTTGAACATGGAATGTAGATAAAGTAATTTCAAGCAGGGTTTCCCCTGAGATCTCCAAAAATATTTCATGGGTTCCTCCAGGTCAAGGTTGACAAAGGCTCTCCTAGTCACCTTGATATCTCATTACAGCTTCCTCTACCTTGTTTATGACTTTGTGGGAGTTCTGAGACTACAAGACGGTTGTATCTGTTTGAAGACGCGCTCAAAACTGAAAATTGGCCTGAGCAGAAAAGGGGTGAAAGTGCTCAGTAGATACGTGGTTAACAATCATGCCATTTGAACATGGAATGTAGATAAAGTAATTTCAAGTAGGGTTTCACCTGAGATCTCCAGAAATATTTCATGGGTTCCTCCAGGTCAAGGTTGACAAAGGCTCTCCTAGTCGCCTTGATATCTCATTACAGCTTCCTCTACCTTGTTTATGACTTTGTGGGAGTTCTGAGACTACGAGACGGTTGTATCTGTTTGAAGACACCATGGTCTAAGCTTGAATTCCCCTTTAAGTGACAGAGTAAAGCATAGCAAGGTGTTTTGGTCACAGATGTTTTCAAACACGGGTTCCCGTGAGACCAAAGAAACACAGTTTTTTTTTTCCTCTGATGAGAACTGTAAACATGTCTTTTGAACTAAATTGGTATGTATTGTATAAGGATAATATACCAGTATTGTCCCAGACATGTTACAACCCATCGGCATTAAAGGTCTGTCACCGAGGGAATCTTTTTTGTGTTTCCCATAAAAAGCTCTCCGCTCAGAATGGGGAAATTGTTACAGTATTTGTTAAAAGATTTTTCTTTTTTTGCTTTTTAATGACACTTATCAGACATAACATTATTATTGTAGCATGATAACAATGTGTCATTTCTTACTGTCTTTGAAGATAAAAGGTTTTATCAAATAACGGCAGACAAAATAAGGCGTTCGCATATTCTCCGAAGGCTTAGCATGACAACGCACATGTTAATGTGCCGGAACCTATGGCAACCAAATTTCACTGTCCTGACAGCGCTGAGAAAAACATTGAAATCTGATTGGTTGTTATGGATTGTTGCACTTTAAGCATCTTTGTGCAGGATAGGAAACCTGTGGATTAACATGTCAGCCATTCAACTAGCATTTTCATAAGGAGGTCAGTAATATTAGCTGGCATTTGAGATGAATAACCTCCTTAACCACTTGACCTCCGGAAGATTTACCCCCCTTCATAACCAGGTAATTTTTTGCGATACGGCACTGCGTTGCTTTAACTGACAATTGCGCAGTCGTGCAACGCTGTACCCAAATAAAATTTATGTAATTTTCTTCCAACAAATAGAGCTTTCTTTTGGTGGTATTTGATCACCACTGTTTTTTTTATTTTTTTTGTGCTATAAAAAAAAAATGCAGACAATTTTGAAAAAAATAAAACAAAACTATTTTTTGCTTTCTGCTATAAAACACATGCAATAAAAAAAATGTAAAAAATTGAATGTCTTAATAAATTAAGGCCAATATGTATTCTGCTACATATTTTTGGTAAAAAAAAAAAATCCTAATAAGCGTATATTGATTGGTTTGCGCAAAAGTTATAGTGTCTAAAAACCATGGTATATATTGGAGTTCTTATTTTTATTTTGTTTTTATACTAATAAAGGTAGCAATCAGCAACTTATAGCGGGGCCGCAAGATTTTGGCGGACACTCGGGCACTAAAGGCCCGTAAACACGATGCGAAATTCGTATGGGAATTTTCATACGACAACGAATCTGCAGATTTTCGGATCGTTAGTATGGTGCTTTCGACAGCCGATTCAGATTTTTTGGACAACAAAAGCTGAATGTGCAGACTATAAAATTTTTGTCAGATGTGAGCACAAGGTCCGATTTTCGTTTAATTAGTATAGTTTTCGTCCGAAAAAAATTTGTAAGAGCAAGACTACGCATGCTCAGAAACAAAAAAATACATACAACTCTATTCAACACATTACATCACTTCTGACGTTGAATTCGGTCGTATGAGAATTTTCGTATTGTTAGTAACCTCTTCACTTTCGACATGAGACTAGCATCCAACAAAGAACGGACGTTTTGTCATCCGAAAATCTAAGCGTGTGTACGAGGCTTAAGGGGTTTATTTACTAAAGCTAGAGTGGGAAAAATGAATCACAATTCTGCAGAGAAACCAATCAACTTCTAACCTCAGCTTGTTTAATAAAGCTTTAGCAATAAAACCTGGAAGCTGATTTGTTTATCTGCAGAATTGTGACTAATTTTGCCCACTCTAGCTTTAGTAAATAAACTCTGACACTTTAGACACCTTGTGGGAACCAGTAACTAGAAAATATACACTGTCACTGTACTAATGACACTGGCTGGAAAGGGGTTGTACATCTAGGGCAATCAAAGAGTCAAATGTGTTCCTACACAGTGTTTTTGTGTGCTGCTTTTACTGCTTTGCAGGAAAAAGAAAATCCATCACAGCTCTGCTGTCCGAGCGAAGATCTGCCTTGTTTACATATGCAGAGGTCCGTTCAATCTCTCTTCCAGGCGATCAGTTGGTGCCGGAGGACATCCATTCACCAGGCTCCCGCTGATCGGCTTCTGTTGTGTCTAATTAGGCGGAAGTGCAGATTCACACAAATATATATATATATATGCATGATTCTGCACAGATCGTCGCCCTGTAGCAGTAAACCTGCTATGGGGTGGTCGATAAGTGGTTGGGTGTTGTTTGTAGAGTGGCAGTGAGTGTCGGGTATTGGAACACGGAGCATTCCATCACCCAAGAGCTAAGCAAGCATTGTCAGGCAGTGAGCTTCAACCCGACAGTGTCTGCGTGGTTCCAGAGCATTACCTAAGGGAGGCTGGTGGCTGCACAGGCCAATGAATGGCTCTCGAAGTGGCTGTAAACCCTTACACATACCCAGTGAAGTGACTGGCCTCAGAGAAGAAACAAATCCTCCTGCATCAGTTGTACCTGTTTATCTGCAGTGTACTCTTCTCTACATCTATTCAAAGTGCTGAATTTATAAGCTTGTCTGAGAGTTCAGAAAAAAGGGGGTGGAGAGCTGAAGTTACACTTTGCTAAGCTCAGTGAGGAGAGCCCTGACAGCTGATTGGAGGAAGAAACACACCCTCTTAACGCAGCTCACAGTAATAGAGCAGAGGTTGTTAACCTGCTGGAGCTCCCTCCCCTGTCACCATTTTGCTCTTGGTATCAGGAGAACTTGTCAGAAGCGATTCATGCTGATAGCAGAGGAACGAGCATCAGACCGAAATGACACTTAGTGCTTTTAATTGAGATAAGTACACACTATAGAGGGATATGCTTTGTTCGAATTTCATGTCTTAGGTTTACAACCATTTTAACCACTTAAGGACCGGAAAGGATTTATCCCGTTAATGACCAGGCCGTTTTTTGCGATACGGCACTGTATCGCTTTAACTGACAATTGCTCAGTCGTGCGACGTTGTACCCAAACAAAATTTATGCCCCTTTTTCCCAAAAATAGAGCTTTCTTTTGGTGGTATTTGATCACCTCTGCGGTTTTTATTTTTTGCGCTATAAACAAAAAAAAGAGCGAAAATGTTCAAAAATATATGTTTTTTACTTTTTGCTATAATAAATAAAAAAAATAATTTCTTCCTCAGTTTAGGCCAATAAGTATTCTTTTACATATTTTTGGTAAAAAAAAATCACAATAAGCGTTTATTGATTGGTTTGCGCAAAAGTTATCACATCTACAAAATAGGGGATAGATTTATGGCATTTTTATTATTTTTTTGTATTGCTAGTAATAGCGGCGATCTGCAATTTTTAGCGGGACTGCGACATTGCGGCGGACAGATCGGATACTTTTGACACATTTTTGGTACCAGTGAAATTTATACAGCGATCAGTGCTATAAAAATGCACTGATTACTGTATAAATGACACTGGCAGGGAAGGGGTTAACACTAGTGGTGATCAAAGGTTTAAATGTTATCCCTGGGAGGTGTTTCTAACTGTATGGGGGCTGGGCTGATTGGGAGAACAGAGAGAGCGTTGTTCCTAATCACAAGGAACAAACGATGACTCTGAGCTCCCCTGTCAGAACGGGGATCTGCCGTGTTTACATAGGCAGATCCCTGTTCTGCCTCTGTGTGGAGCGATCGTGGGTGGCCGGCGAACATCATGCCCGCCGGCCACATGCACGGGCCCAGTGGCCGTGCCGTGTGCGTGCTCGCCCGCTAAATCTATTACATGCAGCGACGTATACCTACGGCGATTTGCGTAATAGAGCCAACCTGCCGCAGTATAACTGCGGCGGCTGGTCCTTAAGTGGTTACATAAATAACCACTGACCCCAACATAAAGGACAGTATTCCCCCCTCCACTGACACCAATATACTGTAAGGGAGTATTTGCCTTCCACTGACACCCATATAAGGAGCTGTTTGCCCTTCACTGACACCAAAATAAGGGATTGTTTGCCCTCCACTGACACCAATATAAAGGACTGTTTGCCCTACTCTGACACCAATATAAGGGACTGTTTGCCCTCCCCTGACACCAATATAAGGGACTGTTTGCCCTCCACTGACACAAATATAATGAACTGTTTGCCCTCCACTGACACCAATATAATGGACTGTTTGCCCTCCACTGACAACAATACAAGGGACTGTTTGCCCTCCACTGACAACACTATAAGGGGCTGTTTGCCCTCCACTGACAACAATATAAAGAACTGTTTGCCCTCCACTGACACCAATATAAGGGACTGTCTGCCCTCCACTGACACCAATATAATGGACTGTTTGCCCTCCACTGACACCAATATAATGGACTGTTTTCCCTCCACTGACAACAATACAAGGGACTGTTTTGCCCTCCACTGACAACAATATAAGGGGCTGTTTGCCCTCCACTGACAACAATATAAAGAACTGTTTGCCCTCCACTGACACCAATATAAGGGACTGTTTGTCCTCCACTGACACCAATATAATGGACTGTTTGCCCTCCACTGACACCAATATAGTGGACCGTTTGCCCTCCACTGACACCAATATAATGGACTGTTTGCTCTCCACTGACACCAATATAATGGACTGTTTGCCCTCCACTGACACCAATATAAGGGACTGTTTGCCCTCCACTGACACCAATATAATGTACTGTTTGCCCTCTACTGACAACAATATAAGGGACTGTTTGCCCTCCACTGACACCAATATAAGGGACTGTTTGCCCTCCACTGACACCAATATAAGGGACTGTTTGCTCCTTTTGTTTGATGCCAATACAAGGGGCTGTTTGTGCTCTACTGACACCAATATAACAAACTATATGCCCTCCACTGACAACACTTTAAGGGACTGTTTGTCCTTCACTGGCTTGAATATAAGGGACTCCTCGCCATCCACTGAGTGTAAACTAAGGCACCATTTGCTCTCCACTGACACCAATGTAAGGAAGAGCGAGAGCAATAATTCTAGCACCAGTAGAAGTAAGAAAAAACACTGCGCTAGACCACAACAAAGCCTAAACAATAGCAGCAACCAGGATAGTACTAACCATGTACTCAACCTAGCAATATTCCCATAGAACTGGTCGCGCTTGTGATAGTAGAAAATAAATTGAATATTAAAAATGCAACATCATATAATATAGGTGAGGTACATGAATACTGAAAAGTCCAAAAAATTGTGATACAAAAGTCCACATAGGTCCTAAACAGATCAGATGGAAAACACACATGAAGGAATGAGCTGTCTGGTTCAACCTCAACTCAGACTCTGGGTGACTAGTAAAACGGCCCGCTCGTCACCAAGGCAAATTCAATCCGCCAGTACCAGAAGGAAGAGAATAAACACAATAGTGTAATACCGTTGAGAGGTTTATTGAAGTAAAAAAGTATTGCACTTACATCAGCATAAAAACATCCAAATGTCCGAACACTGTGAGCCGGCCGGCTTCTGCTATCAAACTTTCGGCAGTGACGTCAGCGCGTCTTCCCCGACATACGTTTCGTCAAACAACGGGACATAGTCATGGGGATGGAAGACGCGCCGCCGACACACTGCCAAATAAATATACAAAGACCCGGAAACAGGAAGGTGACGAACCTCCATATTGGATAAGGGCAAACAGAGATAATAATCTAAAATTGTGTATATGTTAGCGGGAAATGGATTGAACCGTGACCAAAGGACAATAAGTAAATAAGTGCATAAAAATCAAACACAAATAGGATATCTAAATTAGGTAAATATCGAAACCAAAAAAGATAATATATAGGAAGAAAAAATATACCTAATAAAGATATTTTGTACTATCACTAGCGTGACCAGTTCTATGGGAATATTGCCAGGTTGAGTACATGGTTAGTACTATCCTGGTTGCTGCTATTGTTTAGGCTTTGTTGTGGTCTAGCGCAGTGTTTTTTCTTACTTTTACATCCATGTTTACCCTATCCATTGCAGCGTTAAGTAGTTGCCAGTGGGCACATCGTTTACTTCCTTCCAAGTTTCTCCAGACTTGGGATTGAGAAGTTTTTGCGTCCTTGTTATTATTCATTCCCTTTGTGTTTCCCCTATTTTTTAGTACAATATGGACATATTTGACTTCAGAGCTAGTAGGGTGGTTAATCCGGAGGGTGTATTTGTGGCCTACCAAGAAAATGAGGGTGATCTAGGTGGCCTATTCTTGAGATTAAAAAATCATACCACCTCAGAAATCCATACCCAGTGGGACATTGCGTATCTTGAGACCTATATTAGAAATAATATGGTCCCCAGAAGCCTAAGATGGGAAATAGCTCCACAAAAAGATGAAGAAAACCTGGAGGGTTGGTTTAAATATTTCAACTCTGCAAGAGTTCAGCTACTTAGATTTCTAATAGAAAGAAAACAAAATAAACTCAAGAAAATTGACGAAGAGGTTAAAATGATAACTTGTTCCCTATAAAGAGGGGGATGACTATAAGGATAGGTCACATACTCTACTTAAACACCTAGAGAAAGAAGAAAGAGATCAAAAGCTTAAGAAAAAGAAGAAATACAACCGTGATTTAAATGATTATCAGAGTGTGATAGTCTTTGATTGGCAAAAGACCAACCCCAACAGTGTCCCAGCAACCTGGGGGACGGGGAGGAGAACCACCACACCAAAATCCCTCAAGTCAAAAAAGAGTGTTGGTGGGGGCCCTGTGGTGACAGGACGTGTTGCTGCAGCCCCTGTGCTGCTTGTCATGGCCATTGTGATTACAGCATTTCTTTTTTGTCTTGAAGAATTTTGATGTGGTGGTTCTCCTCCCCGTCCCCCCTGGTTGCTGGGACGCTGTTGGGGTTGGATTCCCTGCGTTGGAGGTTTGGATGTGCTCTTTTCTGGCTTCCCTACCCACCACCTCTACAATTCATGATTATTTTCTTCCGAGAAAAAATATATATATCCACAGTGACTCTGCCCCAGCCAATCTTTGTTTTAGATCATTTTCGATCCTTCAGCACTATATGTATATGTACATCTTGTATTCCACTTCTCTTCATCGTCTTGTCCTATGGTCAATCTGGCTGTGTGAGGGTTTTTCCTCTTTGCCCCATGAGATGCGAATCCCTCCTCTTAGTTGAGATCATCCCTGAGGAAGAGCTGCTATTTTCTGTCTCAGAAAATCTCAAAACGCGTTGGATGCTCTCCAGCTTTACCATCTCAGGAGGCTCCTCTCTTATATATACAGCCCATGTCAACATGGTTCCATGTTTTGTATTGTATATATCTATCATTAATTGTTATTGGTAACTTGTCTGTTTAGAGTTCTTTTTGTACTATGAAAAAACTTTTTTACTTCCTAAACAATAAATACTTTGGTCTGCATAAGAACTTTGGTCCGTTATTGCCTTTAAAATCCCTTTTTGGAGGAAAATCTTCTGTCTATGTTTATATTTTGGGATGATGGTATAGTTCTAGTTTCTCACCACAAAATTTCTTTTGTAAAGGCGTTTAAAGCATCGCCTGGAGAATTTTAACTACCGTAGTTTGGCGCCACTCCACAGGCAGACGAAATTTTAAAGAGTGACATGTTAGGTATCTATTTACTCTGCGTAGCAATATCTTTCACATTATACAAAACGATTGGGCTAACTTTACTGTTTTGTTTTTTTTTTCTAATTCATGAAAGTGTTTTTTAAAAAAAAAATTACGTTTGAAAAACCACTGCGCATATATACCGTGCGACATAAAAAATTGTAACACCCACCATTTTATTCTATAAGGCCTCTGCTAAAATATATATATATATATATATATTTAATGTTTGGGGGTTCTAAGTAATTTTCTAGCAAAAAAATGTAGATTTTTACATGTAGGAGCGAAGTGTCAGAAATGCCCCAGATACGAAGTGGTTAAGGTGAAACCAATTGCACTTATCTATATAAGTAGATGTAAGCTGTAACTGAATGCCATTTTGTGCATTAAAGCACTGTGTACAATAAATGCCACGAAATAAAAACTGTTTCTTTTCATCCTTCGGTGCATCTCAGTTGCGCTAATTTCCAGGATCCTTTTTGCAGCCACTCCATTGATGACGGCATGGTATTCCTCCGGTTGTGTGATCTTGACAGCAGGGGACCATAGGTGCATAACAGAGGCGTAACTGCAACCTTCAGGGCCCTGGTGCAAGAAGTCATGAAGGCCCCCCCCCTCCCCGCAAAAGCATGATTTTGATACTTTTTTTTGTCACTGTATAAAAGAGTGAAACATTTCTGTTTCTGATTCCAACTTAGCGTAAGGACCCCTCACAGCAGCACACGGGCAGGCAGGCCCCTCACGATAGTGGAGGGACCCCTTACAGCATCACACGGGCGGGAGGGTCCCTCACAATAGTGGAAGGGCCCCTCACAATAGCTGAGGGGCCCTTAACACCAGCAGACAGGTGGGTGGGCTCACAATAGCTGAGGGGCCCTTAACACCAGCAGACAGGCAGGCGGGCTCACAATAGCTGAGGGGCCCCTCACACCAGCAGACAGGCGGGCCGGCTCACAATAGCTGAAGGGCCCTCAAACCAGCAGACAGGCAGGTGGGCCCCTCACAATAGCCTAGGGGCCCCTCATGTGTGGGCTGATGGGTGGGTAGGTAGGGATGAGATCTGCGGTGGTGGTGGGGTGGGTACAGCAAGCGGCAGCAGCACAGAGGTGCACTGCTAGAGGCTGGGGAATGGGATCAAATCACTTGTAAGTAATGCAGTTTTCTCACTTACATCACAATGCCACTGGCACTGCGGCTTCCTCGATTCACATCACGTCCTTTCCTTTGCCTCAGGGACACAGGGGAGAGCTCCGCCTCCTCCCCCTTCGCTCATTGGTGTGGGTGGCTGTGTCAGCTGACTCTCTGCCTCCCCTCAGCGTCAGCGGGCAGCAGCCAACAGGGAAAGGCTCCCCTCCTCCTCCTACAGCGTGCCGTGAATGAACGGCAACAACAAGCACTACAGTCAGTCTGTCTGCTCACAATACTAGGGGATCGCAATGGCGGACGGGCGAATGGTCCACGCCACAGCCCCCCCAATAATAGCGGATGGGCAGACGGGCCCCCCAGACCCAAAGAACTGAAGGGCCCAGTCGCCAGTGCGACCTCCATAATTCCGCCCCTGGTCTCTACATTGAAAGCCCTGTGATAGGGTGACATTGCAGGAGCATGGTTGGGAGACAGGGACAGAATGTTGTCATCCTGTAACACGAAGTGCCAAACTAATTATTTTCATGAAAACTGCAAATTAAAAATAATAAAATTACTTTTGAAATGACTTAAAAGAGAAGTATGGGAATAATTTTTTTTTTTCAAAATCATACTTACCTAGGTGGGTACAAGATCAGAACATTGTCCCCCGCCAGGGCTGCTGTTAGAAATCATATTAAAAGGAAAGGAGATTGGGACTTTAAATGAGGCTGGATGGCGAAAGTTGCATTGAAACAAAGATCACTTTAATTTGGATCAGAATACAGCATTTAAAGCAATACATGTTAAAAAATATTGCACATGGATAGTTATGACAGGAAAAAATAATTTTTGAGTAGTTGCAATAAACAATAGATACAATGTAGTCATCACTTACGCGTTTTGTGACCCGTGTCACTCATCAGGAGCCAAAAAGACATGTATCAAGTTGTATCTGTAGAAGCAAAAATTGTATAACTATAAAAATTTGGTCAACCATAAAGAATTAATAGTTGTAATAACCACAACAACAAGGGCACCTACCCTGACAACCACGCTAGCCTGGACGCCCACCCGCACACTCAGATGTGGACACCAGGGGCCCGGCAAACACACCACTCCGGGAGCTGAGGGGGCGGGTAACCATGGCCTGCAAAACAACACAAAGGAAACCTCAAGAAGTGAAGATAGGTGAATTGGGTTCCATCACCATAGTGGATTGAAATGGGAGTGCAGGACAAGGACCAGTGACAAGGGAGGGGAGGGCCGTGCAAGAGAAAGTGGTTGGTAGTGTATGGAAGGGGAATGGGAGATAGGGGACTTACCGTGGGAAAAGGGGGATGCGTGGAAGGAAGTGAAAAGTGCTGTGCCAGAAGGTGAGGAAAGCTAGAAATCATGTTAGAAATCATGGGGCTTCATACAGCTAACCTGACAGGTCCCCCTTTCCCCGTCTGAAAGTAACTAAGGACATACAGTAGATTTTTCAGTTCCTTTCTTTGTAGCCTCAGCTGCACAGATGAATTAATAGGAAGTGCTCCAAGGCTTCCTGCTCATTCACAAACTGAAGCATAGCAAGCACAGTTTACAATGCTTCGGCGAGGAATGGACACAGGAGTGATCGGTACCAATCTCTCATTGTGTCCATTCAGGAAAGGAAGGGGCCATTTTAAAACATCCCCGTTTCCCCGCAGAAGCTGCCAGCGGGAGGGGAAGGCAGTTGGGGGCCCGAACAGTAGATGGAAGGGCCACATGTGCTAAAACCAATCCACCTGCAGTGCAGCCAGAGGGGGAAAGAAGAGGAGAAGTTGGCAGTGTAGCAGCAGGAGGCAAAAGAGGCTTGGTGTCTACATTACGGCAGTACAGCCAGACCTCCTGCTCAACTTGTGCCCGGGCCCCCCTTTTTGAACTGATGGGGCCCAGGCCCAGTACAGGAGAACTGGCTGTACTGCTTTATCTGCGGACCTGTCCCCCGCCACCTCTAACACTGAGAACCAAACGAACAAACACGATCAAACACCGCTGATCGCTCAGTTCTCACAGCTCCCTGAGCAGAGAGCTGGTGACTGTCAATCACCAGCTCTCTGCTCTGTCCCCTGCCACACTCACTGGACTGCTGGGCTGTGAAGGGGGCGGGAGCGGCTGGCTCAGCCTCTCAGGGCTCACTAAGAAGCTGAGCTGGGTGCCTGTCCAGGCATGTGGGCAGATCCTGATCATATGGTCACAATCTTGCCTGGGCCTAAACTGGCTCTGTGATGTCAGCCGACAGCGGGCTTCAGCCTACTGTCTGCTGAAACTGATTCACAGGAGTGCAGGACGAACTGCACAGGAGGAGTACAGCCAAATGAGTTTGGGCTGGGAAGGGGTTAATGTCTAGGGACAATCAAGGGTTAAACTGTGTGCCTAACAAAGTGTAATGTGTGCTGCTTTTACTCTAGCTTTGCAGGGAGAATAAACAGCCAGATCGTTGTTTTCAGTAGAGAGTTCTGTGTTTTTGTAAACACAGAACTCTGTGTGTGATAGGACACAGCCGATCAGCTGACTTCAGCCAAAATCATTGGCCGAAATCAGCTGCCAAACTCATGCTGTGTTCAATCAAAGCACGGGTCAGCAGGAGATGCGCACATGCGCACCTCCGAACCTGGAAGAAAGAGCCAACATACAGGTACATGCTGCAGTATATTTATTGTGAGCAATTGGCAGGTTGCTAACCCTTAAATTGGTATTAAACCCAAAACCAAAAATCTATTATATTTCAGCTTACCAATCCTTAGATGTGGTGGGTGTATTCGTTTTCTTTTCTTTTGCTTTCTGTGTTTACCTGGTAATCTGACCAGTAACACGCCTCCTGTATTAGTGAGACTCTGGTTTGGAGGAATGAGAACAAGAGGCACAGCAGATAGCAGCATTGTCATTCTAGGAGGAGGGGAGTGTTAAATGTATTGGCAGATTTAAATACACAAAACAACTTGAAGCCAAACACCAGGTCATACTTTATAATCAGTTACAGCAAACTGTTTTTTTTTGTTGGTTTTGCATGAATAAATAAAAGCTGATCATTTTACTCACCCCTGCCAGTGTTAAATGGATTGTTCCATGCATGTAAACTAATACATTCTGCTGGAGATCTTGTGCTTCTGAAAAACAACAGACTTGCTGGCTTGATCACCAGAACAAAATCAAATAGAAGAAAGAAAGCCTAAAAAAGAAAACAAATGCAGCCATCACATCTAAGAATTGGTAAGTTGCAGACAACAATAAAAATCTGATAGGTGTTACATAGGTGTTACATAGTTACATAGTTTGTGAGGTTGAAAAAAGACACAAGTCTATTCAAGTCCAACCTGTGTGTGTGCTTTTTTTTTTTTTTTTTTTTTTTTTTTTTTTTTTTAATTTAGTCTTTATTGAGTTTTACATATTTTCTTTAGCAAGTTAACAAGAATTGTAATGTTACAATATAAACATGTGGCTTGATAGAGTAGTTAATACAAATTGAACATTCTTATGTAGTACATTGAGATGTGCATACAATCTTAGGCACAAAGAGAGGTGTAATACAGCTAATTGGGGTGTCCCCCCCCCCCCGCCACCCCAGCAGGGAGCAAACTGTGGCGGGGGGAGGTGTGTCCCCAAGGTGCTCATAACTAATGGTAATATAGTGAGTATAATTAATTAATAGTGGAAGTCTCTAAGGTTTATCCAGGTATTGTGGTGTTTGTGGTATATGGGAGCGTTGGTTAGAAACATTTTAGTTTTGGTATTTTAAAGTGGTTGATGGGTTGGTGTGCAGAGGGTCAGGTTGAAGCAGGGATACAGATCTGTAGGGTCCGCTTGACTTGTAGGATGTCCTGCTCTCGTTCTGGTTATGTTCTTTAAGGTTCAAGGCTACTTCTAGGGTCTGCAGACCAATTTTCCCATGCTTTGTAAAATCGTTGTGCAGTCATATTGGCTTTGGCGAATGCGTGTTCCATCTGGTAATGCGTGTTCAGTATTAGTATGACTTCTTGCAATTGTGGTGGCGAGGATGATTTCCATTTTCTTGCTAAAGCAAGTCTTGCGGCTATCAGGATGTGGGTTGCGAGGGTTTGTGTGTGGCTAGGCCATATGGGTATTGAGAGGCCTAGTAATAAGTTCAGTGGTTCCTTGGTCTCAGGAAGGTTGCATAATGTGGCAACCAGGTTAGCAACTTCATGCCAGAATGCGCGAATGCGCGGGCAGTCCCACCATATGTGTTTCATGGTTCCATTGAGGTCACAGTCTCGCCAGCATTTGGGTGGGGTATTGGGGAATATTTTTGCGAGTCTGGTCGGTGTGTAGTACCACTTGTAAAAGAGTTTCTGCAGGGATTCCCAGTGGGTAATACAGCGCGACAGGCGCAGTGGAGTGTTAAGGGCCATTTGCCATTGTTCCAGTGGCGGGGGGTTTTTAGTAAGGGTGGACCAGTAGTCGATAGTAGGGGAGAGCATGTTGATAGATGGGGAGGTGAGAAGTTTATACATGAAGGATATTCCTTTCGTTGAGGTAAACTTGGAGTTGTAGAAACGTAGTATGTTGAGGGTTATATGATCTGTTGATGACCATGCAATCTTAGATAATATGGATCTTATACGAAGGTATAAGAAAAATGTCTTCTGAGGTATGTCATACCTCCTTTTTAATTCGGAAAAGGGCTGTATACCTGAGGGTGACATTAGAAGACCCAGATTTAAGATGCCCGCATTGAGCCATTCTGTGAGAGGAAGGTCTGGTGAGAGATGATGTATTGCCTCAGTAGGGATGAGTGTCATGGTGTCCTTGGAGATGCCCTTGTTGCTTTGTATTATCGCCACAAGCACTCTTAAGGAGGCATTTATAGTTCCCAGAGAGTGATGCTCAGATTTAGGGGAGAGAAGGGTGGCTGCTAGAATCATTTTTGGGTCTTGAGGTAGCGCGACGGTTTCTATTTGTTTCCAGTTGGAGAGGTTATCTGTTTGCCACCAGGTCTTCAATTGATCTAGAATCGTTGCTTGGTAGTATGCGTGGACATTTGGTGCTCCAAGGCCACCTTTTTGGG
>BLSH010407563.1:1938944-1951655 GCA_018402905.1 Glandirana rugosa
ACTTGCATAAGAGAGACCTCTTCTCTCCCCTATAATAAAGTTACATGTTTATGTCATTACCACTTGGGTGTTATCCCTGTTTTGAAAAGGTGCGTTCCCTAATAATTTTCTGTGTGCCCGTAAATGATTTTAATCTTCTTTCCGTCAAATTGGAATCTGACGTATCCCCTAAGAAATAACATTCTCGTCACTCCAACACCTTAAGAGAAGGTGTTCGTCATCAAAGTCGTCCCTCGTACCTATTAAAGTTTTTGGATAACCTATCCGTGCATTTACTGGTGTTGTATGTCTCTATATGTTATATTATAACTGTATTTTCGTGTGTGTGCCGGACTGCGGCTTCACTTACCTGCGTAGAAGTGTCTCGAGGTTCCTGAAGTGAGGGGATGATATACAGTCTCACCCTTCACCGGATCCTTCGGATGGCAGCGGATTAGGCAGTGAAGTCCTTGGAGCTCTGTGAAGATGCGTCCATTCACTTCGGCGTCAGGCCGTGTGTGTGCTTTTATGTCAATATTATATTGTATATCTCTGTATGTTGTGGTCATTTACGTGCCTATCCAATAGGTTTTTGAAATTATCCATGCTCCCTGCTGAAACTACTGCTTGTGGAAGAGAATTCCACAACCTCACTGCTCTTACAATAAAGAATCCCCTATGCAGTCTAAGGTTAAACTGCCTTTCTTCTAATTTTAGTAAATGCCCGTGTGTCTTTTAATAATCCCTTGCGTGGAAAAGTTTTGTCCCTATTGTGGGTTCACCATTACTGTATTTGTACATTGAAATAATATCCCCTCTCTTCTCCAGAGAGAATACGTTCAGTGCTCATAATTTTTCCTCATAGCTAGGGTCCTCCAATCCCTCAGCTTTGTTGCCCTTCTCTGGACCCTTTGCAGTTTTTAGCACATCCCTCCTGAGAACTGGTGACAAGAATTGGATGGCATACCCCAGGTGCGGCCTCACCAGAGTCTTGTATAGTGGAGGAATTATCATTTTATCTCTGGAATTAATCCCCTCTTTAATGCATGCCAATATCCTTTTGCCTTTGCTTGCAGCAGCCTGGCATTGCATGCCATTGCTGAGCCTGTCATCTACTAGGACCCCTAGGTCCTTTTCCATCCTAGATTCCCCCAGAGGCTCTCCCCCTAGTGAGTAGTTTGCGTTCATATTTTTGGCACCCAAATGCATTATTTTACATTTCTCTGCATTAATCCTCATGTGCCAGTAGTTGCCCACCCCACTAATTTGTCCAGATCTTCTTGCAAGTTTTGCACATCGTGCAAAGAACTTATTGCCCTGCATAACTTAGTATCGTCCACAAATACTGGGATTGAGCTGCTTATCCCATTCTCTAGATCATTTATGAATAAATTAAATAGGATTGGTCCCAGGACAGAACTCTGGGGCACCCGACTCTCAACATCGGACCATTCTGAGTGTTCCCCATTTATCCCCACCCTCTGGACTCAGTTTTCAATCCAGGTACTCACCCTTTGGTCCATGCTGACAGACTTTAGTGTGTACAGTAAACATTTATGGGGAACTGTATCAAATGCCTTTGCAAAATCCAGATACACCACGTCTACAGGCCTTCCTTTATCTCGATGGCAGCTCATCTCATAGAAGGTTAATAGATTGGTTTGGCAAAAACGATTCTTCATGAATCCATGCTGATTACTGCTAATGGTACAGTTTTTACCGTGTTCTAATCCCTTTCCACTCCACCATCTACAGAATCTCAGAAAAGTTAGTACATCCCTCACATTTTTGTAAATGTTTTTCACGTGACAACACTGAATAAATGAAACTTTGCTATAATGTAAAGCAGTACAGCTTGTATAACACTGTACATTTGCTGTCCTCTCAAAATAACTCAACACACAGCCATTAATGTCTAAACCGCTGGCAACAAAAGTGAGTACACCCCTAAGTGAAAATGTCTAAATTGGGCCCAATTAGCCATTTTCCCTCCCCGGTGTCATGTGACTTTTTAGTGTTATAAGGTCTCAGGTGTGAATGGGGAGCAGGTGTGTTAAATTTGGTGTTATCGCTCTAATTCTCTCATACTGGTTCCTGGAAGTTCAACATGGCACCTCATAGCAAAGAATTCTCTGAGGATCTGAAAAAAAGAATTGTTGCTCTACGTAAACATGGCCTAGGCTATAAGAAGATTGCCAAGACCCTGAAACTGAGCTGCAGCACGGTGGCCAAGACCATACAGCGGTTTAACAGGACAGGTTCCATTCAGAACAGGCCTCGTCATGGCCGATCAAAGAAGATGAGTGCACGTGCTCAGCATCATATCCAAAGGTTGTCTTTGGAAAATAGACGTATGAGTGCTCCCAGCATTGCTGCAGAGGTTGAAGGGGTGGGGGGTCAGCCTGTCAGTGCTCAGACCATACGCCACACACTGCATCAAATTGGTCTGCATGCAGGACCGATCCTGGGCGGGTAAACGGGGTGCATCGCACCCAGGCACCGCAGATGGGGGGCGCCGAAGTGCCAGAGAGCTCCTCTCCCTCCTTATGTGTATCACACATACGCCTGGACTGTGGCTGCTCTACGGCCCCACCAACAATGACAGAGAAGGAGGATGGAGGACAGAGGGTGCCAGACTGGTGGGGAAGTCAGTGTCCAATAGTACAGAGAGGAAGGAGAGTGGACACACGTTGTCATCCAATGTGTCCACCACCGATCCCCCACTGAGGAGCGGTAGACGATGGAGGGCCACAAGCCCTGCTCCATGTATGTGATTGGAGCAGTCATAAGCCCCACCCCCTGTGTCTAATCACTCCAGGTCTTACAAACAGTGTTCGGTTGAAGGGGCGGAGCGCCGAGCTGGATCCAAATGTGCACCAGTTTACATGCTTGGGTGACATTTGACACACAGGGGGATTTGATTTCACAGGCAGGAGCCGAACAAGGTCTTAGATAGTCTGCAGGGTCATATGTTGAGTGCAGGGGGTGTTAGTGTCTCGGGGGGTATGGGTCTCTCGGTCTGAGGTAAGTGGGGGGTGTGGGGTCAGTCTGAGGTAGGTGGGGGTGGGGGGACAGTCTGAGGTAGGTGGGGGTGGGGGGGTCAGTCTGAGGTAGATGGTGGGGGGGTCAGTCTGAGGTAGGTGGGGATGGGGGGCAAGTCTGAGGTAGGTAGGTGTGGGGGGTCAGTCTGAAGTAGATGGGGATGGGGTGTCAGTCTGAGGTATGTGGGGGTGGGGGGGTCAGACTGAGGTAGGTGGGAGTCAGACTGAGGTAGGTGCGGGGGTCAGTCTGAGGTAGGTGAGGGGGTTAGTCTGAGGTAGATGGGGGAGGAGGGTCAGACTCTACATGGATGCATGGCACACCTGTGTATCCCCTATGCAGGGAACTATGGCCCTCCACTTTAGCATGCCCCTGTGAGTAAAGCCTAAGGCTCCCTGCACACAGGACTGATGTTTTTACAGCAACTCATCTTCCTGGAAGAAAAAAAGAAGAGTATGATCTGTATAGTGCATGCGTTTACTCTGTATAGATGTGTAGACATCCATGTGAGTATTAATGTATCCAACTCCTCCACCTCCCATGAGGCTCTTTTGTATGAAAATCTTCAATTAATATTCTAATTGATAATCCTGGTGACTTTTATTGCATTTCTTAAGGGGGTTGTGGTTTATGTGTGTACATGTGTATGAGTATTCGGGAGTACATGGGAAATACTGACCAGGAATTGTTTTTTTTTTGTTTTTTTTTATAGATCTGAATGCAGTGCTAGAAGCTGGAGATCTGCACAGAGAGTCGTTTCATATTAGCAAACATGTAGTCACCCACTTGTTAATATGATCCAGATCTGCAGCTCCTATCGCCCTTGCCCTGCTGATAAGATAACAGAGTCAGAGGGTGGAAAAGGACACACAGGCTGACTCCTTACTCTGCTCTGCAGAAGTTAGGACTGTGCAGGAGAGGCAGAGAATAAAAGGGGGGCACTGTGAGTAGAGAGAATAGAGAAGGGGGCATGACAGCAAGTGGCACTGTGATGGGGGAGTTGTGATTGCTAGGGGCACTGTGATAAAAAGGGCACTACACTGTAAAGGGGCATGTAATCATTACAGTGCAGTTCCCTTTATATCACAGTGGCCCTTTACATTATAGTGCGGAGGACCAACTCCACACTATCCCATCACCAGCCCTGGAAAAATTGGCTGCTCAAGCTAAAATGCCTGGGCCTATTTTTTGTCCCAGTCCAGTCCTGCACACACCGCACAAGCTTTGGTCTGAAATAACCGGTTCCTGTCAGATAGATGGAACACAGATCCAATCTAGTGAAATTGAATCAGTGTGACATGTATTATAGGAGCCGGAAGCCAGTCTAGGAGGCGGGACTTGGTTACAGTGGCCACCCTGGTAATTCAAATCCAAGCTCTGTGACAGTAGGAGATTATCGCTGCTCTGTGTGATCCAAGAGCACTGGCAGATTGCAATTGGTGGACACTGGCAGGCTACAATTGGTGGACACTGGCAGGCTACAATTGGTGGGCACTGGTAGGCTGCAATTGGTGGGCACTGGTAGGCTGCAATAAGTGGGCACTGGCAGGCTGCAATTGGTGGGCACTAGAAGGCTGCAATTGGTGGGCACTAGAAGGCTGCAATTGGTGGGCACTAGAAGGCTGCAATTGGTGGGCCCTGGCAGGCTGCAATTGATAGGCACTGGCAGTTCTCTTCCTGTATGTTTATTGTTAAGAGATTGTGGGAGGATTCCAGGGTAATGAAGACTCCTTGGGGGAGCATCTCTGTGTTTGGGTCATCCAGGGCCGTCTTTAACGCAGGGCAAATGGGGCATATGCCCAGGGCCCTGTCATTGTTGGGGGGCCCTGGCTGACCACGCTCTTGAGCCCTGTGCTGCCAGCCGGAGCTCGGCTTCCTAAGGCGGCGCTTGTCTGTTTGCCTATCACTTGTATATACAGAAGCGCTACTTCCGTAATTACAAGTGACAGTGCTCCTCTCTCCCCCCACCCCCCCAGCAGCCGCTCTGCTCTGATCCATCTGGTATACAGTGAGTGACCGATGCATGAGAGAAGAGGAGGATGGGGGCAGGGAATCTGCACAAGGGAAGCTGCCTACAGGAATGTTCGACAACATGCTGTGACTGTGAGTAGGAGGACACAGAAAAACTTACTAGAATCTAGAGGGGGGGGGGGTGGAGCTCTGCACTGGAATCTGGGGAGGGGGGGAGGAGAGCCATGCACCCCTGCACCTACCTCACTCTGCACCCATTTCACCCTGCACCCACCTCACTCTGCACCCATCTCACCCTGCACCCACCTCACTCTGCACCCATCTCACCCTGCACCCACCTCACTCTGCACCCACCTCACCCTGCACCCACCTCACTCTGCACCCACCTCCCCCTGCACCCACCTCACTCTGCACCCACCTCACTCTGCACCCACCTCACTCTGCACCCACCTCCCCCTGCACCCACCTCACTCTGCACCCACCTCACGCTGCACCCACCTCACCCTGCACCCACCTCGCTCTGCACCCACCTCACCCTGCACCCACCTCACCCTGCACACACTTCACTCTGCACACACCTCACTCTGCACCCACCTCATTCTGCACCCACCTCACTCTGCACTCACCTCACTCTGCACCCACATCACCCTACACCCACCTCACTCTGCACACACCTCACTGCACCCACCTCACCCTGCACCTACCTCACCCTGCACTTTGCAGCTACCTCACCCTGCACTCTGCACCTACTTTACCCCTGCATTCTGCACATAGCACACCCCTGAACCCTGCACTTAGCGCACCCCTAAGCCTTGCACGTAGCGCACCCATCAACTCTGCACTCTGTACATAGGACACCCCTCAATGTTAGTGTAGTTTGGCCACACCCACAATTTGATGCAGAGGTAATGATGTACAGTATCCTCTAGCAACCAATCAGTAAACAATAACGATTTGCAGTAATCTCTAGAAACCAATCAGTGATCAGTAATGATGTGCAGTAACCTCTAGCAACCAATCAGTGAGCAGTAAAGATGTGCAGTAACCTCTACAACCAATCAGCAAGCAGAAATGATGTGCTGTAACCTCTAGCAACTAATCAGTGAGCGGTAATGATATGCTGTAACATCTGGCAAACAATTGCAAGTGCTGCCTGATCTGCTGCAGTAAACTCATTATGAGTCTAGCTGCTAATTACTGTATGTCTCAGAGCGGGGGGGGGGGGGGGGCCCAAGAAAATGTTTGCCCAGGGCCCAGTCAACATTAAAGATGGCCCTGGAGTCATCGCCATAAAAACTTTTGTAAAGGGGAGGGGTTAGTAAGAAGTCCACGCCCACGTGGGGGCACCAGAAATATTTATGCACCCAAGCGCCTGTGACCCTAGGATCGGCCCTGTCTGCATGGCTGTCATCCCAGAAGGAAGCCTCTTCTAAAGATGATGCACAAGAAAGCCTGCAAACAGTTTTCTGAAGACAAGCAGACTAAGGACATGGATTACTGAAACCATGTCCCGTGGTCTGATGAGACCAAGATAAACTTATTTGGTTCAGATGATGTCAGGTGTGTGTGGCGGCAACCAGGTGAGAAGTGCAAAGACAAGTGTGTCTTGCCTACAGTCAAGCATGGTGGTGGGAGTGTAATGGTCTGGGGCTGCATGAGTGTTGCCGGCACTTGGGTGCTACAGTTCATCGAGGGAACCATGATTGCCAACATGTACTGTGACATACTGAAGTAGGGCATGATTGCCTCCCTTCGTAGACTGGGCCGCAGGGCAGTATTCCAACATGATAACGACCCAAAACAGACCTCCAAGACAACCACTGCCTTTCTACAGAAGCTGATGGTAAAGGTGATGGACTGGCCAAAACCCTATTTGAGCATCTGTGGGGCATCCTTAAACGGAAGGTGGAGGGGTGCAAGGTCTCTAACATCCACCAACTCTGTGACGTCGTCATGGAGGAGTGGAAGAGGACTTCAATGGCAACCTGTGAAGCACTGGTGAACTCCATGCCAAAGAGGGTAAAGGCAGTGCCGGAAAATAATGGTGGCCACACAAAATATTGACACTTTGGGCCCAATTTGGACATTTTCACTTAGGGGTATACTCACTTTTGTTGCCAGTGGTTTAGACATTAATGGCTGTGTGTTGAGTTATTTTGAGGGGACAGCAAATTGTGTGGCCACAATTATTTTCCAGCACTGCCTTAACCCTCTTGGGCATGGAGTTCACCAGAGCTTCACAGGTTGCCACTGGAGTCCTCTTCCACTCCTCCATAACGACATCACAGAGCTGGTGGATGTTAGAGACCTTGCACTCCTCCACCAACCGTTTGAGGATGCCCCACAGATGCTCAATAGGGTTTAGGTCTGGAGACATGCTTGGCCAGTCCATCACCTTTACCCTCAGCTTCTTTAGCAAGGCAGTGGTCATCTTTTAGGTGTGTTTCGGGCCGTTATCATGTTGGAATACTGCCCTGCGGCCCTGTGTCTGAAGGGAGGAGATCATGCTCTGCTTCAGTATGTCACAGTACATGTTGGCATTCATGGTTCCCTCAATGATCTGTAGCTCCCCAGTGCTGGCAGCACTCATGCAGCCCCAGATCATGACACTCCCACCACCATGCTTAACTGTAGGCAAGACACACTTGTCTTTGTACTCCTCACCTGGTTGCCGCCACACACGCTTGACAACATCTGAACCAAATAGGTTTATCTTGGTCTCATCAGACCACTCTAAATCCTTTATCCCACTTCTAAATCATTGCAATGAACATTTTGAAAATCTAATATAAAGGAAAATGAGTGGTAAAAAAAATCAATTGTAGTGTTAACCATTAATTTTATGCATATTAATTCTTTGTGGTGCACAAAAGGGGACGTGACTGGAATTTGAACATAGGGTAGCAGAAGTGCTAACCACTAATAGTGATGGACTGCACACCCCCTACCCCCGTTCGGTTTGCACCAGAACTCCCAAACAGGGAAAGATATTGGACCCAAGCTGCGAACCCTATTAAAATGGGGCTTGAACATGAAAACTCAAAAGTCCCCATTTTGAAGGCTTACAGTTAGAGTTGAGCGGACACCTGGATGTTCGGGTTCGGCCGAACTTCACGAAAAAATTCGAGTTCGGCCCGAACTTGACCCTGAACCCCATTGAAGTCAATGGTGACCCGAACTTTTGGGCACAAAAATGGATCTAAAAAAGTCCTGGAAAGGGCTAGAGGGCTGCAAAAGGAAGCAAAATGGGGGTAAGAGTAGGACACGTGCCCTGCAAACAAATGTGGATAGGGAAATAACTTAAAATCGCATAAAAAAAATAAAAAATGGAGGAGGTGGATGTGATGTAGGAGGTTGAAGAGGCCGTGACCGTGGCGGTGTAGGTGGTGGAAGTGACGGTGGAGGAGGAGACAGAAGTAGCCAACACTGTTTTTTGTTTGTTTGGTTTATTTTTCTAATTGGGGTAGCCCCCAAAATATTGAGACATATTAAAAAAAAAAAGGATGCGTTCACTTAAGTATACCAATCACTGTGTGAGGCCAGTATAAATGGCTATTCTGCACAAGGTACAGACAAGTCTTGTGGGATCCACGCCTGGTTCATTTTAATAAAGGTTAGATTGTCCACATTGGGTGCAGACCGGCGGCTGCGCTTGTCTGTGATAACGCCCCCTGCCGTGCTAAACACATGTTCAGACAATATGCTGGCTGCAGGGCAGGCCAGCAACTCCAAGGCATAAAGGGCAAGCTCAGGGCATGTGCCCAATTTGGAGACCCAGAAGTTGAATGGGGCAGACCCATCAGTCAGTACGTGTAGGCGTGTGCGCACATACTGTTCCACCATGTTGCTGAAATGCTGCCTCCTGCTAAGAAATTGCCTATCAGCTGGTGGTACTGTTTGTTGTGGCGTGCTGCTGACAAAGCTTTTCCACATTTCAGCCATGCTAACTCTGCCTTCTGAGGTGCTGGCGGTGCCACAGCTGCATTGGCGACCTCTTCCTCCTCCTCTGCCTTCACCGTGTGCTTCCACTGAGCCCCCGGTGTCATTTGGGAATGCCCTCAGCAGCACGTCTACCAGCGTGTGCTTGTAGCCGCACATCTTCTGATCACGCTCCAGAGAGGGAATTAAGGACGGCACGTTGTCCTTGTAACGGGGATCCAGCAGGGTGGCCACCCAGTAATCAGCACAAGTTACAATGTGGGCAACTCGCCTGTCGTTGCGCAGGCACTGCAGCATGTAGTCACTCATGTGTGCCAGGCTGCCCAGAGGCAAAGACAAGCTGTCCTCTGTGGGAGGTGTATCATCTGTGTTTTCCGTATCCCCCAGCCACGCTCCAGTGATGCCCACGAGCTGTGTTGGGTGCCTGCTGTGAACACGGTTCCTCCTCCTCCTCATCATCCTCGTCCTCCTCATCCTCCAGAACTGTGCCCTGGCTTGAAAATTTTTTACCTGGCCTATGCTGGTGCATGAACCCACCCTCCAAGCCACTTGTGAATGACTGGCCTGATAACCGTGGAAATTACCCCTCTTCCTTCTCCTCCTGTGCCACATCCTCTTCCATCATCGCCCGAAGTGTGTTTTCAAGGAGACATAGAAGTGGGATAGTAACGCTGAGAACAGCATCATCGGCACTGGCCATTTTGGTGGAGTACTCGAAACACCGCAATATGGTACACAAGTCTCGCATGGAGGCCCACTCGTTGGTGGTGAAGTGGTGCTGTTCCGCAGAGCGACTGACCCGTGTGTGCTGCAGCTGAAACTCCACTATTGCCTGCTGCTCCTTGTGGGCACGTTGTATAGGAGGCGGTGAGCGGGAAGGCCGAAGTTCCGCTGCAGCGCAGACAGGCGAGCAGCAGCAGGGTGAGAACGCCAAAAGCGCGCACAGATGGCCCGCACTTTTAGTTTTTTAGAAATTTCTGCACCACCAAATTCAGCACATGCGCCAGGCAAGGGATGTGCGTCAAACCGGCTAGGCCCAGAGCTGCTACTAGATTTCACCCATTATTGCACACCACCAGGCCGGGCATGAGGCTCAGTGGCAACAACCACTCATCGGTCTGTTGTTCAATGCCCGTCCACAGCTCCTGCGCAGTGTGGGGTTTATCCCCCAAACATATCAGTTTTAAAACAGCCTGCTGTCGTTTCCCCCTGGATGTGCTGAAGTTGGTGGTGAAGGTGTTACGCTGACCGGATGAGGAGGTGGCAGAGGAGGAGAAAGCAGTGTAGGAGGAGGAGGCAACAGAGGGCAAAGAGAAATGCCCTGCAATCCTTGGTGGCGGAAGGACATGCACCAAACTGCTATCCGCCTCAGGCCCACCCACCACTACATTTGCCCAGTGTGCAGTTAGCGAGATATAGCGTCCCTGCCCATGCTTACTGGTCCACGTATCAGTGGTTATGTGGACCTTGCCACAGATGGCGTTGCTCAGTGCACACTTGATCTTGTCCCCGACTTGTTTGTGCAGGGAAGGGATGGCTCGCCTGGAAAAGTAGTGGCGGCTGGGAACCATGTACTGTGGGACAGCCACCGCCATCAGGTTTTTAAAACTATCCATGTCCACCAGACGGAATGACAGCATTTCAAAGGCCAGGAATTTTGAAATGCCGGCATTCAGGGTCAGGGATCGTGAGTGGGTAGGGGGGTACTTCCTCTTTCTCTCCAGTGTTTGGGAGATGGACAGCTGTAAGCTTCCATGGAACCATGGTGTGGAAATGCTTGGGGACGGTGGCGAACATGGTGGCGTTGCTGTCACATCATCTGTTTGCTGGGTGGCAGGTGACACTGGCACTGTAGAGGTGGAGGAAGAGGCCAAGGCAGCAGCAGAAGAGGAAGTAGGAGGAGCCCAAGTTCCTTTCTTGGATTTTGAGGTGCTTATTCCACTGCAGCTCGTGCTTTGCATGTAGATGCCTGGTCATGCAGGTTGTGCTCAGGTTTAGAACATTTATGCCTCATGCGTGCAAACCACTCGTGTCTTGTCGTCAGCACATTGTCTGAAGAAATGCCATGCCAGGGAACTCCTTTGAGCTGCCTTTGGTGTGCTAGGTCCCTGGGTGCGGTGGGTAGTAGCAGCTCTACCTATACCAGTATGAGATGATTTTATAATGCTTATCTGTCCCTCACACCACCAGCAGCAGGAACCTCTCCCTACACCAGTATGAGATGATTTTATAACGGTAATCTGTCCCTCACACCAGCAGCAGGAACCTCTCCCTACACCAGTATGAGATGATTTTATAACACTAAGCTGTCCCTCACACCAGCAGCAGGAACCTCTCCCTATACCAGTATGAGATGATTTTATAACGCTAATCTGTCCCTCACACCAGCAGCAGGAACCTCTCCCTATACTAGTATGAGATGATTTTATAACGGTAATCTGTCCCTCATACCAGCGGCAGGAACCTCTCCCTATACTAGTATGAGATGATTTTATAATGGTACTCTGTCCCTCACACCAGCAGCAGGAACCTCTCCCTATACCAGTATGAGATGATTTTATAACGCTAATCCGTCCCTCACAGCGGCGACAGGAACCTCTCCCTATACCAGTATGAGATGATGTGACATGCAGCGCTATGTGACTCCAGCTCATATCGAGGCTGGGTCACATGATGCACTGGCCAATCACAGCCAGGCCATTAGTAGGCATGGCTGTAATGGCTTTTAAGGGCAAACTAATGAAACGCTTGTTGATTGGCTGCCCTGCAGCTATTCAACAGGCGCGAAAAAATACCCGAACCCCCGAACCTGGAATTTTTCTCAAATGTCCGGGTTTGTGACACGGACACCATAAAGTCCGGTACGAACCAGAACTTTACAGTGTGGGTTCGCTCAACTCTACTTACAGTATCTCACAAAATTGAGTACACCCCTCACATTTTTGTAAATATTTTTTTATATCTTTTCATGTGTCAACACTGAAGAAATTACACTTTGCTACAAGGTAAAGTAGTGAGTGTATAGCTTGTATAACAGTGTAAATTTGCGTCCTTTTTTCCCCACAAATAGAGCTTTCTTTTGGTGTTATTTGATCACCTCTGCGTCATTTCTGATCACCGCTATAAACAAAAAAAGAACGACAATTTTACAAAAAAAAACAATAGTTCTTACTTTTTGCTAAAATACAATTCCGAAAAAAAATATATAAAAAAACAAATGTATTCATCAGTTTTGGCCGATTTATATTCTTCCTCATATTTTTGGTAAAAAAAATGCAATCAGCGTTTATTGATTGGTTTGCGCAAAAGTTGCTGCGTTTGATGATGAGAATTAATTTCTGGGGTTTTTATTTTTTTTTTATTTTTTACTAGTAATGGCGGCGATCTGCGATTTTTAGCGGTACTGCGATATTGGGGCGGACATTTTTGACACTTTTTTGGGACCGATGACATTTATACAGCGATCAGAAATTTAAATGTCCACTGATTACTGTATAAATGTCATTGGCAGTGAAGGGGTTTACCTGCAGGGGGGATTTAGGGGTTAACTGAGTTCCCTAGGCGTGTTCCAACTGTGTGGGGGCTGGGCTGTTATGGACATAAGAGATCTAACTGATCCCAGTGACAGGGATCAGAAGATCTCTTATGTACACACTGACAGAATGGGGAACCGCCGTGTTTGCATTGGCGGTTCCCCATTCTTTCGCTCTGGCAGCTCATCGCGGCTTGCCGGCGGACATCGGGTCCACCTGAGCCGTAGGCACACTCCTCTGGAGTGCGGCG
>BLSH010407563.1:1953749-1985401 GCA_018402905.1 Glandirana rugosa
CTGGTACCGCCGGTAAAACTTCAGCCGGTAAAACTTAGGTTGAAAACAAAAAAGTTATCCTTCTCCCAGTACACTGTATAGATTGAATAACCCTTAAAGTGTTCTTTTTGTTACTACACGAATCAAAATTGCATTGAAATAAGAAAGTACTCAATAAATGTACAAAGACTGGTGAATATTTTACACAAGTTACACGACGGGTAACACAACCTAACAGTTACGTTGGGAGAAGAGGGTGAGAAGTGTGTGACTATCGTTGTGGCGTCCTCTTTACGATCGAGAAGAGGGTTGCATTGACAATCCAACACAATGGGCAGCACATTGAACACATTTTATAAGTGGTCAGAAACATGTAAATAACTCATGAAAGAATAAAGTTACGTTAAAACTAAGCACATCATTGTTTTTCTTGTGAAATTCCCAATAAGTTAGATATGTCACATGACCCTCTTCCTATTGAAAAAACAAAAGTTGGATTCAAAATGGCCGACTTCAAAATGGCCGCCATGGTCAACACCCATCTTGAAAAGTCCCCCCCCCCCCACATATACTAATGTGCCACAAACAGGAAGTTAATATCACCAACCATTCCCATTTTATTAAGGTGTATCCATATAAATGGCCCACCCTGTAGACTATATATACAGCTCATTCAGTGTCCAGTATATAGAGTCAGTGCAGGCAGTGTAAGAATACAGTTGCAAGAAAAAGTATGTGGACCCTTTGGAATGATATGGATTTTTGTACAAATTGGTCATAAAATGTGATCTGATCTTCATCTAAGGCACAACAATAGACAATCACAGTCTGCTTAAACTAATAACACACAAAGAATTAAATGTTACCATGTTTTTATTGAACACACCATGTAAACATTCACAGTGCAGGTGGAAAAAGTATGTGAACCCTTGGATTTAATAACTGGTTGAATCTCCTTTGGCAGCAATAACTTCAACCAAACATTTCCTGTAGTTGCAGATCAGACGTGCACAACGGTCAGGAGTAATTCTTGACCATTCCTCTTTACAGAACTGTTTCAGTTCAGCAATATTCTTGGGATGTCTGGTGTGAATCGCTTTCTTGAGGTCATGCCACAGCATCTCAATCAGGTTGAGGTCAGGACTCTGACTGGGCCACTCCAGAAGGCGTATTTTCTTCTGCTTAAGCCATTCTGTTGTTGATTTACTTCTATGCTTTGGGTCGTTGTCCTGTTGCAACACCTATTTTCTGTTGAGCTTCAGCTGCTGGACAGATGGCCTTAAGTTTCCTGCAAAATGTCTTGATAAACTTGGGAATTCATTTTTCCTTCGATGATAGCAATCCGTCCAGGCCCTGACCCAGCAAAGCAGCCCCAAACCATGATGCCCCCACCACCATACTTCACAGTTGGGATGAGGTTTTGATGTTGGTGTGCTGTGCTTCTTTTTCTCCACACATAGTGTTGTGTGTTTCTTCCAAACAACTCAACTTTGGTTTCATCTGTCCACAGAATATTTTGCCAGTACTGCTGTGGAACATCCAGGTGCTCTTGTGCAAACTGTAAACGTGCAGCAATGTTTTTTTTGGACAGCAGTTGCTTCCTCTGTGGTATCCTCCCATGAAATCCATTCTTGTTTAGTGTTTTATGTATTGTAGATTCGCCAACAGGGATGGTAGCATATGCCAGAGACTTTTGTAAGTCTTTAGCTGACACTCTAGGATTCTTCTTCACCTCATTGAGCAGTCTGCGCTGTGCTCTTGCAGTCATCTTTACAGGACGGCCCCTCCTAGGGAGAGTAGCAGCAGTGCAGAACTTTCTCCATTTATAGACAATTTGTCTTACTGTGGACTGATGAACAGCAAGGCTTTTGGAGATACTTTTATAACCCTTTCGAGCTTTATGCAAGTCAACACTTCTTAATCGTAGGTCTTCTGAGAGCTCTTTTGTGCGAGGCATCATTCACATCAGGCAATGCTTGTAAACCCAGAACTGGTGTATGTTTTTTATAGGGCAGGGCAGCTGTAACCAACACCTCCAATCTCATCTCATTGATTGGACTCCAGTTGGCTGACACCTCACTCCAATTAGCTCTTGGAGATGTCATTAGTCTAGGGGTTCACATACTTTTTCCACCTGCACTGATGAAGATCAGATCACATTTTATGACCAATTTGTACAGAAATACATATCATTCCAAAGAGTTCACATACTTTTTCTTGCAACTGTATATATATACAGTATATATACAGTATAGTATATATATATTGTGAGAGATTAGATCACGGGGATCACTTTTCAGATGTAAACATTCAACATGGAGGACAGTTTCTTAAAAATCTGGTGGTGTGCCAGTTTATTGTTTCAGGTATGCAAGTTCAAAACACAAACAAAAACAGAAAACAAAACCTCACTGTCTGGCGCTAAACTAAACAAACAGGTTCCTCTCTATACAGTGTGGAGCTGTCCCCGACACCCGCAAAACAAGCACAGTGCAAACCTTGTTCTTAGAGTCCAAATTAGCACAAGGGGCTCTCTCAGATTTCTCCCTCTGAGATCCAGGATAGAGCTCTCCTCTGTTCTCTTCCTGGTCATTAAATGCAGGTGGAGAGGGGTTTGAGTGGACCAGAAAGTCTGGGTTGGAAGCAGCCGGCAAAACCCGGGTCGGACTCCCGCTAGTCGCCTCAAAATGATCGCATGCGAGGTGACAAGTATCGCCAGTCCATTGTGGTGCCTCACATAACGTCACATATCCCCCCCTTATGCTCAAGACCCTCGGGCAGAGCAACTACCCAGACCATGCAGTGGGCCCGGGGAAGACCATTGGCGTTATTTTGGAGCATTCCAGCCTGGTGTTCCACTGAGAACTTAAACGGCTGTAGGGCCAGGAACTACCTATTCACCCAGCTATTTTTCTCCCGGTTGTTACACATCCACTTAAGGGGGGCATGGTCGGTGACTAGCCTGTTTGACCTTCCCAGCAGGTAGTATTTTAGGGCCTCTGAGGCCCACTTGATAGCCAGGCACTCCTTCTCCACAATGGCATAATTCTTTTCATGTCTATTAAGCTTCCTGTAGACGACTGGGTGCTCCTTGCCATCTCTGATCTGGGATAGAACAGCACCAAGTCCCACCTCAGAGGCGTTGGTTTGAACCACAAACTCCTTTGTGAAGTCTGGGGTCATAAGCACTGGCTGTACACAAAGGGCTTGCTTCAATTTATGGAAAGCCTTCTCAGCTTTGGGATTCCACTTAATCATTCCTGATGCTCTATCCTTTGTCAGATCGGTCAGAGGGACAGCAATGGTGGCAAATTCGGGGATGAAGCGTCGGTAATACCCTCTAATCCCCAGGAAGACCCGGACCTGTTTCTTGTTCACTGGTTGGGGCCACTTTTGAATGACCTCACTCTTATTGGTCTGGGGCTTAATCAGACCTCGAACAATCACATACCCAAGGTATTTGGCCTCCTCAAAACCTATGGCACACTTTTCGGGTTGGCTGTTAAACCTGCTACCCTAAGTGAATCTACCACTGCCTGCACCCAGGACAAATGTGATTCCCAATCTGGGCTGTGGATGACTACATAGGGCCGATGCGGCCTCAAAGTCTTGTCCATTATCCTCTGAAAGGATGCAGGGGCCCCATGCAGACTAAATGGCATTTGTTTGTATTGGAAGGATGCCTTGGGGGTAGAGAAGGCTGATTTTTCCTTTGCTGACTTCATTAGGGGGATCTGTCAGTATCCCTTAGTTAGGTCTAGGGTTGTTATGTACCGGGCCCCTCCCAACCTATCCACACGTTCGTCAACCCGGTGCATCGGGTATGCGTCAAACTTATACATTTAATTCAGCTTCCTAAAATCGTTACAGAACTGGATTGTGCCATCGGGCTTTGGGACCAGTACTATAGGGCTCGACCAGGCGCTGTGGGACTCTTCTATTACGTCTAACTCCAGCATGGTTTTTATTTCTTTCGCCACCGCTTCTCGTCTAGCCTCAGGTAATCGGTAGGGTTTTACAATTACACGGACCCCAGGTTCCATGATTATGTCATGTTGTAGCACATTTGTCAGTCCGGGTAGGAAAGAGAAAAATTCTTACTGACAAATTCCTTAACGTCGATTTGTTGCGTCAGTGCCAAGGACTCGGTTATGAGCACATCCGGGGTTAGGGGTAACATGTCCTTTTGGGGCGTGGGCACTGCCAATAAACTCTCCCTGCCCTTCCATGGATTTAGGAAATTAACATAATAAATCTGCTCCGGTTTCCTTTTCCCAGGCTGGTATACTTCCCCTACTCTTTCCCTAATCTCAAAGGGACCCTGCCATTTTGCCAGGAATTTACTTTCAACCTTGGGGACTAGCACCAGCACTCTGTCTCCAGAGTTGAAAGTTCGGGTTCAGGCACCCCGATTGTAAACCCTTCTCTGGGCTTCCTGGCTTTGCTCCATATGCTCTCGTACAAGGGGCAGGACAGCTGCTATTCGATCCTGCATCAAGGAGACATGCTCTATGACGCTTCTATATGTGGTGGCCTCTCCTTCTCATGTCTCTTTTGCTACATCTAACAGCCCCTTGGGATGTCTACCATACCAGAACTTCTCATATGGCCAACATGAGGTATGGCAGCAAAAAATCCCAATTTCTCCAATCTTTATTCACAACCTTTTGTAGCATACTCTTCTTGTTAAACCTTTCCACCAGACCGTCAGTTTGCGGGTGGTAAACAGAGGTACGGAGATGGGAGATTTTGTACAATTTACACAATTCTCTGGTCACTCTGCACATGAACGGGGTACCCTGATCCATCAAGATTTCTTTAGGGATCCCCACCCGATTAAACACCTGGACCAGTTCCTTGGCGTTAGTCTTAGCGGAGGCATTCCGCAAGGGTATGGCCTCAGGATAGCGGGTCGCATAGTCCAGTATCACTAAGATGTGCTGTCAAATTTTACTACTGGTCCCATGAGATCCATGGCAATTCGCTCGAATGGCACTTCATTTATGGGAAGTGGGACAAGGGGACTACGAAAATGGGGTGACGAGCAGTCATTTGACACTCAGGGCATGACTCACAGTATTCTTTGACGTCTGCATACAACCCAGGCCAGAAGAATCTCTGGGTTATTCTCTCTCTGCTGGCTGCTCAGAGTAGATGTCCTCAACGATATCTGGAACAGATAGGTATAACTCCTCCAATCACACCCCGGACGATGTCTAATGAGACGAAACGTGACGTGGGAACCTGTGCGCCTATCTCAATCATCTGTTTTAATCTGGATTTATATGTATTGCCAGCTATACTTTTTGTATATTCACCTATTTTTAAAAAAGTGGGGCATCTACAATTTTTTTCTCCACGTGTCCTTTCTGCGAGGGCTTTCAAGCCTACTGGTTTAATCGATTGGATCGGAGGAGTTATACCTATCTGTTCTGGATATCGTTGAGGACATCTACTGTGAGAACCCAGTGGAGAGTACAGTTTGACCCCTGTAGTGGAAGACCACATAAGCCTGATTGACCCTCCGGTCGTACGATCGAGAAGGTCCAACATTTCTGGTAAGAGTCCACCTTATCACTTGATTGGATTATATTATGTTATATACCGTTTTGGATTGGATTACATCTATTGGTTTGGAGCAACCCGATCCACATTGCTGAACTTGGATGTTTTTGTATACATTTTTTATGGACGATGTTTGTACACTCTGGGACATTTGTTATGTTTCATACACCGTAGCCATCAATTTATGAATATCTATGAATGGTTTTTGATTTTTATATTTTGATGACATAATTTATGATTTGTTTTTCATATATCCTGCCACTTTCTAGCGCTACACTTTTTGGTTTATTTTTCACGTTTTGCATTATATAGTCTAATGCAGTGTATGCCGCTTAAACCCCTCCCTTTTGCGCATTAATATTTGTCCTGTATTCTCTCTCTGGTTTTCTCCATACCCAGATGTCCCCCATTACATGACCATGGGCCAGATCTAGTACTATCCGGCAGAAGGGTTTGGGAACCACTAGCTGTTACAGTTCGTCCTCTCCGTGTTTCACCATCTGATACAAAAAATAATTTCTAAGTGCCATGTAGGGAAAAGACACCCCCCAATTAGGGTCCACGGGATCCCCATCAATCACCGTCACGTTTTCTCTGGCTCTGAGGAGAGTGACATCCCGTAGTTGTTCTCTACAGAAGTTCTCTCTCCGGACCTCTAAGTCAGGGACTACATTCGGTTCACTTTCACCATCAGGGACAGAGACATGGTCTGGGACATTAGTCACCTGCTGGGAGCTATCTTCCAGCTCCTCCGGCTCCCCAACCATTACAGGAAAAGGAAGAGGGTCTCCTTCTTCCTCGGTCCTGCCACCAATCACTCCTTTCGTTTGGTAAATAGGGTCCGGTGAGAACTTCCGTGCATCCTCAGCAGGGGGAGCTCTTTCCTCCAGGCTCTCTGTGCCTTCCCACAACCTCCAAAAATGGGGAAAATTCCTCCTCACTAGAGCTTCATGAAGCAGGGAAGGTACCACTCTCACTGAATGGGTCACTCTGCCGCAAGTGGTGTTGATCTCAACCAGTGCCGTCTGGTAGTCACGAGTGTCCCCATGGATGCAAATGACCCAGACGGTTCTAGGGTGTAACCTGGCCGGATTTACACAGCTGATTTTGACCAACGTTATCACACTACCAGAGTCAAGCAGCACAGTGACGGGTTTCCCGTCAATAACAATCACACACATTTGCTTCTCCATGCGACTTGAGCATGATGCTATACATGCAACCTGTGAAAAAAGAGAAATGCGTCTTTTCATATAAGAATTATCACAATGCATGCGTTCATCATTCAGGAGACAATTGGCCCAAAGTGTCAATATTTTGTGTAGCCACCATTATTTTCCAGCACTGCCTTAACCCTCTTGGGCATGGAGTATACCAGAGCTTGACAGGTTGCCACTGGAGTCCTTTTCTACTCCTCCATGATGACATCACAGAGCTTGTGGATGTTAGAGACCTTGCGCTCCTCCACCTTCCGTTTCAGGATGCCCCACAGATGCTCAATAGGGTTTAGGTCTGGAGACATGCTTAGCCAGTCCATTACCTTTACCCTCAGTTTCTGTAGGAAGGCAGAGTTCGTCTTGGAGGTGTGTTTGGAGTCGTTATCATGTTGGAATACTGCCCTGCGGCCCAGTCTCCAAAGGGAGGGGATCATGCTCTGCTTCAGTATGTCACAGTACATGTTGGCATTCATGGTTCCCTCAATGAACTGTAGCTCCCCAGTGCCAGCAGCACTCATGCAGCCCCAGATCATGACACTCCCACCACCATGCTTGACGGTAGGCAAGACACACTTGTCTTTGTACTCCTCACCTGGTTGCCACCACACATGATTAACACCAGCTGAACCAAATAAGTTTATCTTGGTCTCATCAGACCACAGGACATGATTCCAGTAATCCATGTCCTTAGTCTGCTTGTCTTCACCATACTACTTGCGGGCTTTCTTGTGCATCATCTTTAGAAGAGGCTTCCTTCTGAAACGACAGCCATGCAGACCAATTTGATGCAGTGTGTGGTGTATGGTGTATGGTCTGAGCACTGACAGGCTCACCCCCCACCCCTTCAACCTCTGCCAGCACTCATACATTTGTTTCCCAAAGACAACCTCTGCTGAGGTTGATGATGTTGAGCATGTGCACTCCACTTCTTTGGTCGACCATGGCGAGGCCTGTTCTGAGTGGAACCTTTTCTGTTACACTGCTGTATGGTCTAGGCCACCATGCTGCAGCTCAGTTTTAGGGTCTTGGCAATCTTCTTATAGCCTAGGCCATCTTTATGTAGAGCAACAATTCATTTTTTCAGATACTCAGAGAGTTATTTGCCATGAAGTGCCATATTGAACTTTCAGTGACCAGTATGAGAGCGTGAGAGCGATAACACCAAATTTAAAACATCTGCTCCCTATTCACACCTGAGAATGTGTAACACTAGCGAGTCCCAATTTTGACATTTTCACTTAGGGGTGTACTCACTTTTGTTGCCAGCAGTTTAGACATTAATGGCTGTGTGTTCAGTTATTTTGAGGGGACAGCAAATTTACACTGTTATACAAGATGTACACTCACTACTTTACTTTGTAGCAAAGTGCAATTTCTTCAGTGTTGTCACATGAAAAGATATAATAAAATATTTACAAAAATGTGAAGGGTGTACTCACTGTTGTGAGATACTGTATGTATATATATATATATATATATATATATATATATATATATATATATACACACAGTTGTGCTCATACATTTACATACCCTGGCAGAATTTATGATTTCTTGGCCATTTTCCAGAGAATATGAATGAGAACACAAAAACTTTTCTTTCACTCATGATTAGTGTTTGGCTGAAGCCATTTACTATCAATCAACTGTGTTTACTCTTTTTAAATCATAATGACAACAGAAACTACCCAAATGACCCTGCTCAAAAGTTTACATACCCCAGTTCTTCATACCACGTATTGCCCCCTTTAACATCAATAACAGCTTGAAGTCTTTTGTGGTATTTGTTGATGAGGCTCTTTATCTTCTCAGATGGTAAAGCCGCCCATTCCTCTTGGTAAAAAGCCTCCAGTTCCTGGAAATTCTTGGGCTGTCATGCATGAACTGCACATTTGAGATCTCCCCAGAGTGGCCCAATGATATTGAGGTCAGGAGACTGAGATGGCCACTCCAGAACCTTCATTTTATTATGCTGTAGCCAATGGCAGGTTGACTTGGCCTTGTGTTTTGGATCATTTTCATGATGGAATGTCCAAGTATGTCCCATGCGCAGCTTCCTGGCTGATGAATGCAAATGTTCCTCCAGTATCTTTTGATAACATAGTGCATTCATCTTGCCATCAATTTTGACCAAATTTCCTGTGCCTTTGTAGCTCACACATACCCAAAACATCAGCGATCCACCTCTGTGTTTCACAGGCCTTGTTGACTCCTCTCCAAAAGTAGAGATTATGGTTGTGGCCAAAAAGCTCAATTTTGGTCTCATTACTCCAAATGACTTCGTGCCAGAAGGTTTGAGGCTTGTCTCTGTGCTGTTTGGTGTATTGTAAGCGGGATACTTTGTGGCATTAGCATAGTAATGGCTTTCTTATAGCTACTCAACCACGCAGCCCATCGTTCTTCAAGTGCCTCCTTATTGTGCATCTTGAAACAGCCACACCACATGTTTTCAGAGAGTCCTGAAGTTATTTGTGGGTTTTTCTTTGCATCCCGAACAATTTTCCTGGCAGTTGAGGCTGAAAATTTAGTTGGTCTACCTGACCGTGGTTTGGTTTCTGCAGAACCCTTAATTTTCCACTTCTAGAATAGAGTTTGAACACTGCTCATTGGCATTCTTAGTTCCTTGGATATCTTTTTATATCCCCTTTCTGTTTTATACTGTTCAACTACCTTTTCCTGAAGATCCTTTGACAATTCTTTTGCTTTCCCCATGACTCAGAATCCAGAAACATCAGTGCAGCACTGTATGAAAGATGCAAGGGTCTGTCAGGAGTCCAGAAACTCATTGACCTTTTATACACACACTAATTACAATTAAACAGATCACAGGTGAGGATGGTTACCTTTAGTAGCCATTCAAACCCCTTTGTGTCAACTTGTGTGCACGTTATCAGGCCAAAATCACCAGGGTATGTAAACTTTTGATCAGGGTCGTTTGGGTAATTTCTGTTGTCATTATGATTTAAAAATAGTAAACACAGTTGATCGATAATAAATGGCTTCAGCCAAACACTAACCATGAGTGAAAGAAATGTTTTTGTGTTCTCATTCATTTTCTCTGAAAAATGGGCAATAAATCATAAATTCTACTAGGGTAAACTTATGAGCACAACTGTATACGGCCTAAAAAAATATATATATATAAATATATATATATATATATATACTCTGCATTCATTGTAGCCATTGCCCCCTTGGGTTGCTAAATGTAGTGGTTCGCCTGTCACTCTGCCCTCAATCACACTGTTTCCTTTCATCCCGAGTCATGAAGAACAAGCCGGTACTTGTGTTTTGTTTTTGTTTCTTTATTTGTGGATTAAACTTGGATAGGGATTGGAATGTTATGGAATGCCTAGTGAATTTGGATTCCAACTTGAACTGGACCATCTATATACATGTCCTGTATTTACACTCCTTCTCTTCCTCCAGCACACACTTACTTGTCAATAAACTTCTGTTCCACTCTCCTGCACAAAACTTGCTTTGGACCTAGCTAGCACATGGTGAGGCCTGCTGTTGCTTTAGAACAGCCTCCGAGTCGCCCATTACAAACAGGGACTGCGGGCCCCCAAAATGTAGCAAAGTACATAGTGTGCTAGCTAGCCTTGATGGACTACTGCTCCCAGCCCATCCTCTTCCAGGCCCTGCCAGCCCTCCTGGCAACAACAGCCTTCTCCACTGCCACAGTGACACCACAGTCACAACTGGCTCTCGCACCCTTCTCAGACTGTCTGTCACCCCAATCTGCTCCGGTATACATCTTCCAGCTTTCCAAAATGTACATCACTCACCGACTACTGACACTTGTAGTTCCTCTCCTGGAGATCTCTCCGGCAGTACTCTCTCCTGCTGTCCTCTCCCGCTCTCTCTCCTGTGACTGCATTTAGTGTATACTATATAGACAGTGTATTCGGTGGTGTACAGTACATAATCCACTTCAGGCAGTGTATTAATATATATATATATATATATATATATACAGCCTCGTATATATATATATATATATTTATATACTCTACATTCAGTGTAGACTATATATACAGTGCATTTTGGAGGTGTACAGTATATAATACACTTCAGGCAGTGTATTAATATATATACAGTCTAGTATATATATATATATATATATATAGAGAGAGAGAGAGAGAGAGAGAGAGAGAGAGAGAGAGAGAGAGAGAGAGAGAAAAAGACACTGCATTCAGTGTAGACCATATAGACAGTGCATTCAGTGGTGTACAGTATAGGGCACTACCAACACCTAAGGCCAAATTTTTTTTCTGCACCTGTTTGACTGGGAAATGTAATTACAATTTTATATAGTCCAGTCCCCGTAATATATATAATACAGTTCAGAGTATATAGTGCAGTCTGTATACTATATATATTTCAGTCCAGAGTATATAGTGCAGTCCGCATAGTATATATAATACAGTTCATAGTATATAGTGCAGTCTGCATAGTATATATATATATTGCAGTTCAGAGTATATAGTGTGACCCGCATAGTATGTATATTGCAGTTCAGAGTATATAGTGCAGTCCATATAGTATATATATATATATATATATCCATTCAGAGTATATAGTGCAGTCCGCATAGTATATATAATGCAGTTCAGAGGATATAGTGCAGTCTGCATAGTATATATAATGCAGTTCAGAGTATATAAAGCAGTCTGCATATTATATACAGTGCCTTGAAAAAGTATTCATACCCCTTTAAAAATTTCCAGATGTTGTCATATAACAACCAAAAATGTAAATGTATTTTATTGGGATTTTATGTGATAGACCAACACAAAGTGGCATATGATTGTGAAGTATAAGGAAAATGATAAATGGTTTTCAAAACGTTTTACAAATAAATATCTGAATAATGTGGCATGCATTTGTATTCAGCCTCCCTGATTCATACTTTGTAGACTCACTCTTGGGCTCTATCGATAAAGTGGCACCATTGGGTTCACAAGTTTTCACAGATTTTATACCATCACCAAGTGGTTTGTACAGAGGGCTGCAACACCTAGGAGGAATGAAAGACTAGTACTTTTACACAGCCTGTGTTCATAATTATGCAGGTGAACTGAGGTCTGCGCACACTGGTTTATTACATTTATGCTGGTATTTGACTGGGCCATTCTAACACATGAATATGCTTTGATCTAAACCATTCCATTGTAGCTTTAGTTGTATGTTTAGGGCCGTTGTCCTGCTGGAAGGTGAACCTCCGCCCCAGTCTTTTGCAGACTCTAACAGGTTTTCTTCTATGATTGCCCTCAATTTGTCTCCATCCATCTTCCATCAACTCTGACCAGCTTCCCTGTAAATGCTAAAGAAAAGCATCCCCACAATGTGATGCTGCCACCACCATGTTTCACAGTGAGGATTGTGTATTCAGGGTGATGTGCAGTGTTAGTTTTCCGACACACATAGCATTTTGCTTTTAGGCCAAAAAGTTCAGTTTGTCCTCATCTCACCAGAGCACCTTTTTCCACATATTTGCTGTGTCCCCCACATGGCTTCTCCCAAACTGCAAATGGGACTTCTTATGGCTTTCTTTCAACAATGGCTTTCTTCTTGCCACTCTTCCATAAAGGCCAGATTTGTGGTGTGCACAACTCATAGTTGTCCTGTAGACAGATTCTCCCACCAGAGCTGTGGATCTCTGCGGCTCCTCCAGAGTTACAATGGGTCTCTTGGCTGCTTCTCTGATTAATGCTCTCCTTGCTTGGCCTGTCAGTTTAGGTGGACTGCCATGTTTTGGTATATTTGTAGTTGTGCCATACTCTTTCCTTTTTCATATGATGGTTAGAACAGTGCTCTATGAGATGTACAAAGCTTGGGATATTTTTTTATAACCTAACCCTGCTTTAAACGTCTCCACAACTTTATGGACCTGTCTGGTGTGTTCCTTGGCCTTCATGATGCTGTTTGTTCACTAAGGTTCTCTAACAAACCTCTGAGGGCTTCATAGAACGTCTGTATGTATACTGAGATTAAATTACACACAAGTGGACTCTATTTACTAATTAGGTGACTTCTGAAGGCAATTGGTTCAACTAGATTTTAGTTAGGGGTATCAGAGTAAAGGGGGCTAAATACAAATGCAGGCCACACTTTTCAGATATTTATTTGTAAAAAAATTTTGAATACCATTTATCATTTTCCTTCCACTACACAATTATATGCCACTGTCACGTGCCTGGTGGTGGAGTCTGACTTATGCAGGAGTAACCTCTCTTGCGTCCCTGATTCAGGAACCCCTGGTAGAGCAGACAGGTGGTTCAGGAGTGAGGATGGCACGAGGGTTGAGATGGTCACCAGTGACAACTGATGGAATCCCTCCGGTCTCATGCAGGTTGGTAGAATGGTGGTACAGGCTGGGTCGGCAACAGGCAGGCGGTGCAGTACAAGGGGTTAGGCAGAAGAATGGTTGGGCACAGGCAGAGTTCGTTAACAGGTTGACAGCAGAGGTACAAAGGAACAGGCAGGAGAGTGGCCGTGGAAGCTGAGGTCAGTGCAGGCGGAGATCAAAGCAGGGTCAAGTCAAGTCGGGTCACAGGAACAGATAATCAGGTAACAGGTTGCTCAGATACACAAACGCTGTAGAACGGACAGCACCAGCTGCATGGTGCTTGCCCAGTTTAAATAGCTCATCTGGCGCCAATGACGTGGCACACCTGCCATGTTCCCGCGGCACCCGCGTGCACTCCCGCAAACGGATTGCTGAGCTGGCAGAGTCTCTGGATACAGATTCCTGACAGCCACCTTGTGTTGGTCTATCACATAAAATCCCAATAAAATACATTTCCATTTTTGTTTGTAATTGTAACATCACAAAATGTGGAAAATGTCAAGGGGTATGAATACTTTTTCAAGGCACTGTATATTGCAGTTCAGAGTATATAGTGCATTCTGCATAATATATATATTACAGTTCAGAGTATATGGTGCAGTCCGTATAGTATATGTATATAAGTTCAGAGTATATAGTGCAGTCAGTATAGTATATACAATGCAGCTCAGAGTATATAGTGCAGTCATTGTAGTAGATATAATACAGTGGAGAATGTATAGTACAGTCAGTGTAGTATATATAACATAGTGTATTAAAGTGGTTAAGGGGAACCCAGCGCCAAATTTCTTTAAAAAAATAGCGTGGGGGTCCCCCCAAAATCCATACCAGGCCCTTCAGGTCTGATATGGATTTTGGGGGGACCTCCGTGCCATTTTCAGATCCTTCGGGTCTGGTATGGATTTTAAGGGGAACCCCGTGCCAAAATTAAGAAAAAAATGTTGTGGGGGTCCCCCCCAAAATCCATACCAGACCCTTATCTGAGCATGCAACCTGGCAGGTCAGAATGGGGGGGATGAGCGAGCACCCCCCCTGAACTATACCAGGCCACATGCCCTCAATATGGGGAGGATGCTTTGGGGTCAACCCCAAAGCACCTTGTCCCCATGTTGATGGGGACAAGGGCCTCTTACCGACAACCCTGGGCTGTGGTTGTCGGGGTCTGCGAGCGGGGGGCTTATTGGAATCTGGAAGCCCCTTTAACAAGGTGGCCCCCAGATCCCGGCCCCCCCTATGTGAATGAGTATTGGGTACATCGTACTCCTACCCATTCACCAAAAAAGCTTTTGTTACCCATCAAGCTTTTTTCACACCATTCACCCATCAACAAGGGACAAGGTGCTTTGGGGTGGGGGAGCGCATGTTGAGGGCATGTGACCTGGTACGGTTCAGGAGGGGGGAGGGGCTCACTCTAGCCCCCCCATCCTGCCCGGCCAGGCTGCATGCTCAGATAAGGGTCTGGTATGGATTTTGGGTGGACTCCCACATCAATTTTTTTTTTTAATTTTGGCATGGAGTTCCCCCTGCACCGAAGGGCCTGGTATGGACTGGGGGGAAGGGATCCAACACTGTTTAAATTACTTTTTTCCTTTAGAAATGTAATTTTGCTGCGGCACTGTTCGAAACATCACACAGATGTGCTACTTTACAGGAAGACTAAGAAGACCCCCCAGGCACGATATTTAAAGGAATATTTCACTTTAAGCATTGTTAAAATCACTGCTCCTGAAAAACAAAACAATCGTTTTAAAAACATTTTTTTGCATTGATACATGTCGGGTCCCTATACACTTTTAATGGCAATTACTTTGCACATAAGCTTTTAAAATGAGCACTTTTGATTTTTCATGTTCGTGTCCCATAGACTTTAATAGGGGTAGCATGTTTGCACAAATTTTTTGCCTGTTCGTGGTGTTCTGGTGCGAACCGAACCGGGGGGTGTTCGGCCCATCCCTACTGTACTGCACTGTATTGTAAAAAAAAGGTCTAAACACAAAAATCCAGCTCAATAATGTTGTATTAATGTGCATAGGTACAGAACACAAAAATTCTGTACTATACTATACAATACAATTATGTACAGCGTGTCGTTCGAGTGAGGAGAGCTGGTCATAAGTCCGAGTGGTCATTAAAGAGGTAAGTCGTTAAAAGAGGAGTATCTGTACACAAATGGTACAAGAGTGATGCAATTAATAACAATTATCAATGTTAATATTTCTGCTGTTGTTATTCAACATATTAAAGCCGCAATGTTAAAATAATGTATGAGCAGTGAAGTAAATAGCAATTATTAGATTAAACTGGGCTACAGCATCTTATTCCTGCTTTGAACTTTGGGATTACATGATATAGTTGGGTAGGCTGATCATGTAATAAAGTAGAAGCTGGATTATACATGTCTATGATCTCCTCTGGAGGTCACATCACCCCTCCTAGAACAACTAAAACCTATTAATCCTGCAATGCAATAGGAGTCTCTGCCTTCCCATTCATAACTCTGTGACAGTTCACCAACACTGCTGAAATAATGATTTTTCTTCTTAGGACTGCCATATACCCCAATAGCCAAACATCTCATTTAGCAGCTCATAAGTTTTTTCTAATAACTTTGCTTTTATATACTGTGGGAGATTAGCTTGTGGGGATCACTTTTCAGGGGAAAAGATTCAGCATGGATGTCAGGCTCTTTAAGGCCTCATACACACGGACGTTTTTTTACGCCGGCGTTTTCTGGCGTTTTTTGCAGCTTTCCATGTTAGTCAATGGCCCCATAAAAACGGTGGCGTTTTTGAGCTGTAGGTGGCGTCGGCGTTAGTGAGCTGAAAGTAGAACCCATGGCCATCGCGTTCTGAGGCTGTAACGTTTTGACGTTTTTTGACGCCGACGCCACAAAACGCCAACAAACGCCAACTAACGCCAACAAACGCCACCTAATATTGTACCGGCGTTTTCCGGCGTTTTTTGACGCCAACGTTTTTAGGTTGAAAAATAGCAGAGGGATGATTTTTTCAGTTTTGCAAGTTAATAACACAAACAGAAAACAAAACTTTGCCGTCTGGAGCTACACTAAACAAAGAAATTCCTCTCTATACAGTGTAGGGCTGTCCTCGACACCCACAAAACATAAGCACATTGCAAACCTTGTTTTAAAGTCCAAATTAGCACACAGAGCTCTCTCAGCTTTCTCCCTCTGAGATCCAGGATCCAGCTCAAGTGAGATCTCTTCCTGATCATTAAATGCAGGTGGAGAGGGGTTTGAGTAGACCAGAAAGTCCAGGCTGGAACCAGTTCTGCCATAGTGGCCGGCAAAACCCAGGTCGGACTCCCGCTAGTCGTCTCAAAATAATCGCATGCGAGGCGACAAGTATTGCCCATCCATTGTTGTGCCCCACCCTCTTCTCAAGCCCCTGGGGCAGAGCAACTGTCCCGACCATGCAGTGGGCCCGAGAAAGACCATCCGCATTATTTTGGAGCCTTCCAGCCCAGTGTTCCTCTGAGAACTTAAACGGCTGTAGGGCCAGGAACCTCCTAGTCACCCAGCTATTTTTCTCCCAGTTGCTGCACATCCACTTAAGGGGGGCATGGTTGATGACTAGCCTAAATGACCTTCCCAGCAGGTAGTATTTTAGGGCCTCTAAGGCCCACTTGATGGCCAGGCACTCCTTCTCCACAATGGCATAATTCTTTTCATGTCTATTAAGCTTCCTGCTTAAGTAGATGACCGGTTACTCCTCATCGTCTCTGATCTGGGACAGAACAGCACCTAGTCCCACCTCAGAGGTGTCGGTTTGAACGACAAACTCATTTGTGAAATCTGGGGTCACAAGCACTGGCTGAACACAAAGGGCTTGCTTCAATTTCTGGAAGGCCTTGTCAGCTTCGGGATTCCACTTAACCATTCCTGACCCTCTACCCTGTGTCAGATTGGTCAGAGGGATGACAATTGTGGCAAAGTCGGGGGTGAATCGTCGGTAATACCCTGTAATCCCCAGGAAGGCCCGACCCTGTTTCTTGTTCGCTGGTTGGGACTACTTTTGAATGGCCTTGATTTATTGGTCTGGGGCTTAATCAGACCTTGAACAATCACATACCCAAGGTATTTGGCCTCCTCGAGACCTATGGCACACTTCTTCAGGTTGGATGTTAAACCTGCTATCCTCACTGAATCTACTGCTGCCTGCACCCGGGGCAGATGTGACTCCCAATCTGGGCTGTGGATGATGATATCATCCAGATAGGCCGCTGCATAGGGCTGATGCGGCCTCAAAGTCTTGTCCATCATCCTCTGAAAGGCCCCATGCAAACCAAACGGCATTCGTTTGTATTGGAAGGACCCCTCGGGGGTAGAGAAGGCCATTTTTTCCTTTGCTGACTCCGTTAGGGGAATCTGCCAGTATCCCTTAGTTAGGTCTAGGGTTGTTATGTACCGAGCCCCTCCCAACCTATCCACAAGTTTGTCAAGCCGCGGCATCAGATATGCGTCAAACTTAGAAACTTCATTCAGCTTCCTAAAATCGTTACAGAACTGGATAGTGCCGTCGGGCTTTGGGACTAGTACTATAGGGCTCAAACAGGCGCTGTGGGACTCCTCTATCATGTCTAACTCTAACATAGTCTTTATTTCTCTCACCACCGCCTCTCGTCTAGCCACAGGTATTCGGTAGGGTTTTACATTTACACGGACCCGTAATTATATCATGTTGTAGCACAATGGTCAGTCCTGGTAGGGAAGAGAAAAAGTCTCTATTTTTACTGACAAATATCTTAACGTTGTTTTATTGTGTCAGTGGCAAGGACTCGGTTATGAGGACATCTGAGGTTGGGGTAACCTGTCCTTTTGGGGCGTGGGCACTGCCAATAAAGTCTCCCTGTCCTTCCACGGTTTTAGGAGATTAACATGGTAAATCTACTCCGGTTTCCTTTTCCCAGTCTGGTTAACTTTGTAGTTTACTTCTGTTACTCTTTCCCTAATCTCAAAGGGACCCTGCCACTTTGCCAGCAATTTACTTTCGACCGTGGGCACTACACCAGCACTCTGTCTCCGGGGTTGAAAGTTCGCGTTTTGGCACCCCCATTGTAAACCCTTCTCTGGGCTTCCTGGGTTTGCTCCACATGCTCTCATACAAGGGGCAAAACAGCTGTGATTCGATTCTGCAAGGAGACGTGCTCTATGATGCTTCTATATGGGGTGGCCTCTCCCTCCCACGTCTCCTTTGTGACATCTAGCAGCCCCCTGGGATGTCTACCATGCAAGAGTTCAAAGGAGGAATACCCCGTAGATGCCTGCGGAACCTCTCGTATGGCAAACATGAGGTACGACAGCAAAAAATCCCAATTTTGCCCATCTTTATCCACCACCTTTTTATACAGTGTGGGGCTGTCCCGACGCCCACAAAACATAAGCACATTGCAAACCTTGTTTTAGAGTCCAAATTAGCACACAAAGCTTTCTCAGCTTTCTCCCTTTGAGATCCTGGATCGAGCTCAAGTGAGATCTCTTCCTGGTCATTAAATGCAGGTGGAGAGGGGTTTGAGTAGACCAGAAAGTCCGGCCCGATACCAGCTCTGCCACAGTGGCTGGCAAAACCCGGGTCGACTAAAGCTAGTTAGTGGCTTCAAAATAATCGCATGCAAGGCGATAAGTATCGCCTGTCCATTGTCATGCCTCGCATAATGTCACAGTACATTATTCTAGTTTTCATTAAAGATCACCAGCAGGAGGAAGGAGGTTCTGATTCCTCTATATAGATCTTTAGTGAGACCTCACTTAGAATACTGTGTCCAGTTCTGGAGACCACACTTACAAAAAGATATTGATAAAATAGAACGAGTTCAGAGACGGGTAACAAAAATGGTGAAAGGTCTGGGGGATAAAACATATCAAGAGTGACTTCAGGAACTTAATATGTACAGTCTGGAGGAAAGAAGGGAGAGGGGAGACATGATTGAAACCTTTAAATACATCAAGGGGGTGAATAAGGTTCAGGAGGGCAGTCTTTTCAATATGAAACCAAAATCAAGAACACGGGGACATGACCTCAAACTAACTGGGGGGAAGTTCAAAACTAATCTTAGAAAGTATTATTTTACTGAAAGGGTGGTTGATGATTTGAATAAACTACCAACAGAGGTTGTGAGACAGTCAACAGTAAATGGCTTCAAACATGCTTGGGATAACATAAATCTATAGTCAGACAACAAGGTTAATGTAAAAAAAATATATAAAAAAATAAATAAATAAATAAGAAGGGGCAGACTCGATGAACTACTCAGTCTTTTTTCTGACGTCACTTTTCTATGTTTCTATGTTTCTATTTGCATTTTCAGTGAATATTTGTTTGGAGTTTTGAGCTTTCTGTGTAGATTAGCTGAAAGACGTTTTTGGCAAAATTACATGAATTCTATTTGCTTGCTGTGGCAGATATTTTTGTAAATAGTTGTTCATAAAACAGCAGTTTACCATTAACAGGCAATTTATATCATACAGTAACGTATTGCAAAGCAATGTGGACTTGTAGCAACACCAACACCCATGGTGATTATTGTGCTCCATTTAAAATCTAAATGTTAAAAGAGATATGGCAATAGTTCAAGCAGGGCTACTTGAAACCAAATGTAAGGCTTACTTCTCCCATAGGGTCAGGGCTGGTAGTTATACTTCTGATGACTTCTGGGCTCTTCTCAGTTACAAGTGGTTGGAGACCCACACTTGCAACTCACAAAATACTCTCTCAACACATGCACAGTCACTGATGGGGAGCTTCTAACCCCAGGACAAGTCTATCTCAATCCATAGACTGGCTTCTTTTGGTTCCCCCAAGCATTACATATCACAGGAACCATAGGTCTCAAGCCCATGAGTGTAAAATACAGCACTCACTCTTACCTTACCACTTGAACACTGTACACACCACCCTTCACTGCACAGACAGAGCAGTTAAACATCTTTCTCTCTTCATTACCCAGCCCATAAACAAGGAATGTCTACTTAGGTTCGGGTAGAAGAAACTTTATGTTTTACTTAACTAAGGGATAAATGTAACAGCCATTCCATTGACAAACAGAGACTTCTTCAACACAGTGGCAAACAAGGTTCATTGGATAAGGCAAACATTTTCTTACTTTCAGGGTAATTCTGGTCCTCAAAGAATCTTTATTGTAGAGAATACTTCTAGCCTGTTTCTCCCAAGTAGTTTTTTCACCCATATGGAGGACATCTTCTCCCAAAATGGTATCCACAGGTCATTGCACAGTCCCTTTTTCTAGTACATCAAAATGGGGAATTCATCTCCCCACACTCCACGGGTAAAAATCCACTGCCTTAACGCCACCCACCTATCTATTTATAACATATTCTGAAGTGACAAGCTCATTACTAGGCAACCAAAAAGCAGGATCTCCCCTAAAGGGGTCTTACTTTCTGACTGGCCGGCTCTACCTGAATATCCATCACCTAAACCCTGTCTTTAGAAATTGCTTGAGCAATGTTTCAGGATTTTGTCATGTCAGTGGTACAGAAGAAACCCTGGAGTAATTTCAGTATCCAACAATCTAAGTGGATGCCTCTCCCACTGACCACCAATGCAAGGGGGCTTCTTCACTGATCACTGGTGGCCAGTAGATAGGTGCTTTCCTTCATTGTTGGTTAGTAGAATTTCCCCACTTACTCTGTGTGGTGATCGGTGAATAATTAAACCCTTACATTGTTGGTCAATGGAGTGCTTCAGTGCAATACTCCCTAAAAAGAGTGCACTACAAAACCATTTATGTATGGGGGCATTTCTACACTTACCAAAAATGTAAAGGTGTCCTTCCCCAATTACCAAAAAGTAAGGGAACAGTACACTGATCACCAAGTCATTGTTGGTCATTGGACATTGCAATGTAAGGAGAAACCTCTCCACTGACCACCAATGTAACCAACCACCAATCTAAGGAGGTACTCCACTGGTCAGGAGTAGACGTGATTCTTTCCTCTTTACATTTACTAAGCTTCTGGATTGGTATTGGGACAAGCCTGCACTCCATGTTCTGGGGCCCCATGCCAACATGGGGCATAAAGACCCAAGGTGAGGGAGAGCAACTAGGTTCCGATCTGGTCACTGACCTGCGTTACAACAGAGAAAAGATATACCTGTGCGCAAATCCTAATAGCTTGTACATGTATTCAAACTATCAGGTGCTAAAGGGGTGTGACCACATTACTTTGACACAGTTAGTCAGCTTAAACATGTATTACAATATATTTGAACTAAATATCCCTGTTTTTCATTGCATAGTTTGCTGGGAAGGGTTAGCAGTGGGCAGAGGGTCCGTCCAGAATTAGTGTTAACGTGGTCACACCCCTTTAGCACCTGATAGTTCAAATACATGTACAAGCTATTGGAATTTGAGCACAGGTATGTCTTTATTCTGTTGTAATGCAGGTCAATGACCAGATCTGAACCTAGTTGCTCTCCCCCAACTTGGATCTTTATGCCCCATGTTGGCATGGTGCCCACCTTAGCATTTGCAGCAGCAAGGCAGTGTAGGACTGGCCAGAAGAGAGATTACTTTGACGGAGTTGGCTGGCTTAAACATGTATTGCAATATATGTGAACTAAATATGCTTGTTTTTCATTGCACAGTTTATTGGGAAGGGTGCAGCAGTGTGCAGAGGGTCCATCCGGAATTTGTAGTTCCGCTTAAAGACCATGCATTTTGGCGTTTGGGTATTATTAGATCTCAGTAATACTGCGTGTATTATAATAATAATAAGTCCATCCGCTTGAAATAAAATAATTTTGTTTTCTTAGCAAAACTCTTCTTCTATAAACAATCTGTATTTAATTACTGTAGTATTAGATTTGCTCTCGTCTATGAATTGTAATGAAGATTTCTTAAGTTTTCTGGATCAGAGAACAGAATTTTGCATCATTTCACGGAATATCCAAGAAAGGAACCCTACTTGTCCTTGTTCAAGACATTTTGGCAGCTTTAAAGGCAAACTGGAATTTCAAAGGGATAAACTCTGTATAAATATTGGATTTTCCATACTGACATGGAGACAAATTTAGCAATCTCCCTACTGTTAAAAGAGGGGAGAAGCTGTAAACTCCTACAGTTCATCTGATAGTAACATTAAACTGTCTTTTAATGGGCAACACATAAACAGAATAACTTGAAGTTTCATTCAATAACAGTCTAGGTCCCTTCTAGAGTTGCTGCCCATGAAAATGCATTTGTCATCACTTAAAGGGAACTGAACAGAAGCTAGACCTGGAATGGATGCGCATTGTAGTATTTGTTCACTCTCACAACCTGGGAGCACATTTTTTGAGGGGCAGGCATACCATTATGTATTAAGAAGCAACAGCTTTACATTAACCAACTAAAGACCAGCCGCTGCAGTTATACTGCGGCAGGTTGACTCTAATCGCCATCATCGCTCCACACAGTGGTAGAACGGTGGATTCCCGTTCTGACAGGGGAGCTCAGAGTGATCGTCTGTTCCTAGTGATTAGGATCAGCGATCTCTTTCCTCCTCCAGTCAGCCCAGCCCCCATACAGTTAGAAACACCTCCCAGGGAACACATTTAACCCTTTGATCACCCCCTGGTGTTAACCCTTTCCCTGTCAGTGTCATTTATACAGTAATCAGTGCATTTTAATAGCACTAATCGCTGTATAAATGTCACTGGTCCCAAAAAAGTGTCAAAAGTGTCTGATCTGTCTGCCGCAATGTCGCAGTCCTGCTAAAAAATGCAGATCACCGCCATTACTAGTAAAAAAAAAAAAAATGCCATTAATCTATTCTCTATTTAGTAGACGCTATAACTTTTGCGCAAACCAATCAATATAGGCTTATTGCAATTCCTTTTACCAAAAATATGTAGAAGAATACACAAAATTGGCGCTCTTTTTTTGTTTATAGCGCAAAAAATAAAAACCGCAGAGGTGATCAAATACCACCAAAAGAAAGCTTTATTTGTGGGAAAAAAAGGGCACCAATTTTGTTTGGGTGCAGTGTCGCACAACCGCGCAATTGTCAGTTAAAACGATGCAGTGCCGTATCGCAAAAAATGGCCTGGTCATTAAGGAGGTAAATCCTTCTGCTCCTTAAGTGGTTAATTGCAACCCTACCATCAGTAATACTCACCATTTCCCTACCATTCCATTCAGCCACTAGGTGAGATGAAAAAAAACTGGTACTTCCAGGTGTGAAGAGCATGTGACTCACTGCCATTCCTCCCAGGTGCTAGTGCTTGGTTATTGGACACTCAAACCTGAGCAATTTGAAGTGTGTTTCCAGAAGCATTTCACAGCTTGACACTTAGATTTCCATGGTGCTCTATTGTGCCTATCCACATCTGAGTGATGTAATGGTGCTCAACGCTGAGTAAAAAGTACTGGCGCTTCATTGAGCCATGATGACGCATTTTTGGTACTATAAGATTTTAGTGGGAGCGCCTGAAGAACGCCAGAAAAAAAAGCGTAATGCATGTTTTTCTATGTAAATTCACACCTATTGTCCATCTCCTCCTCCTAGTATGTAGCTTTCCATTGGTCAAAACAAAAACTCTCAAGACTAAAAACACACAAAATGAATGTACAAATGTGCAACACAAAGTGAAAAAAAAGAACAATAAGAAAAAACAATCATAAGGTTATCGTCAAGTGTGATCGTAATCTTAGGCAACCGGTTCTGTCACATAGGTGCAGGGAGACAGTCTGTAGGCCTGTGTAAGTTTCAAGTCACTCTTGAGGGCAAACAGAGTTGTGGGGGAGTAAAAGGAAGGTGAATGGTGGGACTATTGGGGGGAATGACTTGGAGTTGGTTGGGATTTTCTGAAGATTTTAACATTTTGATGAGCTTTCTGTCACGGAAGAGGCCTTCTTTTGAATGAAAAAGTAGTAAATAGTAATGGTGACAATGGTGATGTTCATAGCTCTTGGGTAGACTACTAGCATTCATTATGACTCTTTTCTCTGACGATGGCCTGTAGGCTGAAATGCAACAGGTGATGCTGTGAGGACACAAGCACGCTACAACTGCGGTTATTTTGAAAGTTTTTTTACCCAATGCTTGTTTTTACCAGTTAGTTTGTGAGTATCCTGTTTTAATAAACCGTTAATAAGATTCTCGTATGGGCTTCTTTATTTTCTTTCTGGGGGCGCATTCTTCTTACTGATTGGAGTTGAGGTCACATCTTTGACCGGGTAGTGGAGCCTGTAGAGGTTCCTTTGCCTTGAGAGCTTCTGGGCTGATCACACTGTGTGAGAGTGGATGACGCTGTGGAGGGGAGGCATCTGATGTGTTACATACCTATACGCTTGTTATTCTGGCTTTCTGGTAAGAAGATTAGATGTGAGCACGGTGGTGTGCCAGTTCATACACTGAAGCTGGTGTGAGGGTCTTGTCTTCAGTCATTGTTTTTTCTTTCTGAACTTCATCTGCTTTCTACTCCTAGCGCTACATATGGACTTCTAATTCCCTTAATTTGCACGAATTTCCTTTCAGTTCCTGTTTGGCTATGGGTCAGGAAGTGAAGGGAAATCTCCACGATAGCACACAGATGGTAAAAAAAAATTTGACAGGGGTTATAACCCTCCCTTACACTATCCAAAATTAAAATAGGTTTGCCCATAGTTCTACTTTAAGTGTAAAGGTTAGATTAAGGGCCAAGATATGTTTCTCAAAAGATATTTTGACCACATTCTGTACATATGAATTAAATGTTAATGGATAAGTTCACCTGTTAGACGTTCCACCCGTATTTACGGTAGAACATGTAACATGTTCCAGACGCTGCAGCCTCCCGTCTCCCCCCTCCTCTCCCCTCCCCTCTGTGACAGCGAGTGGGGGATCTTATCCCTGTGCCCGCTTTCACTATTTGAAAATTCCGTGGCCGTGCGGGGCTTTGGTCATATGGCCACCTCATTCATTAACAGTTTCCTGTGAATGCACAAACTACATCTACCATCAGCCATTACGGCTGATGGCCTGTAGTTCTGGACGGACTGTGAGGTTGCTGATGAGTGGCCTCATTGTTCATTTACAAGCCCTGCAGCTTGTAAACAGTCAGCCCTTATGCAGGTAGGGGCTGAAAGCTACAGGGCTTGTCTACAGGTGTCTGGCATTGCACCCCTGATCCAATGATCACAAGTGCAATGCTTTCCAGGCTCCTTAGGCAAAAAAATAATAAATACACATTTTTTTCCTGCAAAAATACAGTATCTCACAAAAGTGAGTACACCCCTCACATTTTTGTAAATATTTTATTATATCTTTTCATGTGACAACACTGAAGAAATTACACTTTGCTAAAATGTAAAGTAGTGAGTGTACAGCTTGTATAATAGTGTACATTTGCTGTCCCCTCAAAATAACTCAGCACGCAGCCATTAAGGGTGTAGGGCTCAGGACTGCGCTACACACAAAAAGATAGAGTTCAAGAGTGCATTACACACAGAGTACAGGGTTCAGGAGTGTGCTGCACACAAAGTGCATTATGCATTGGTTACAAGGTTCAGGAGTGCGTTACATACACAATGGCAGGGTTCAGGTGTGCACTACCCACAAAGTGCAGAGTTCAGGACTGGGCTATGCACATGGTGCAGAGTTCAGGTGTGCATTTCGCACAGGGTGCAGGGCACTCCCTTGACGGAGTAGTGAATGTTTCCACAGATTTTGGGGTACAGTCCCTTTAAAATATTATGCAGCTGTAATGCATAGCTCTCAGCAAAGTAAACATAAAGAAAAAGGCTCCCATAGTGTAGTATAATAAATGAATTGGCAAATTTATTCAGAAGAGAACACACTCACATAATAAAACCATTAAAAACACCATAAAAAAAACAAGTATAGGCACAGAATACCGGACTTCCTCTTTCGTCACTTCCGGTCTGCGCTGTCACCGCATACGCCCTACACGTTACCTCACGTGACTTCATCAAAGGGACTTTATTATCAGACTTTGTTATGTGTGTCCCCCTGATGAAGTCATGTGACTATGATGAAACGCGTAGGATGTAAACGCTGACAGCACGGACCGGAAGTGACGAAAGAGGAAGTCTGGTATTCTGTGCCTATACTTGTTTTTATAGCATTGTAAATGGTTTTATTATGTGAGTGTGTTCTCTTCTGAATACATTTACCAATTAATTTATTGAAATACACTATGGGATCCTTTTTCTTTATGTTTACCTTGCTGAGAGCTATGCATTATGGCCGCATGAATATTTAAAGGGACCTTTCCCCATAATCCATGGAGGCATTCAGCACTCCACCAAGGGAAACCCTTGTGGACAGAGGTGGAAGGATTCCTAAACCTCAGAGCCGTGGGCTTGGAGGATTAGATTGATACATGCTTCTTTTCTCCAAAGTGGAGGTGAGAGTTTTGGGAGACTGGAGGGAGCATGTGGAAGATCATTACCTAGTCCACAGTGGAGCAGGTCATGTAAATCACAGATGGTCCTTAGTATCATCATACTGGAAAGAATATCTCTATAGACTGAGAGTTGATGGACATTTATTTTGCACCTTTTTGAAGATTTTATTATGTGTGTCCTACATCACTGGTCATATCACAGTTTACATTGTTATAAATTGTTTATTATTATTGCACTTTAAGCACTTCTTCTTATACCAATATCTTAGCAGTGCTACACTTTTTATTATTTCATCCACTTCCTTCTACCCTACATGTTTTTCATTGTGCTGCTGTGATGATGGACAATAAGTCTGAAACAGCTTTATGCAGTTTGGGATAAATGGCTCTAGAATATAAGGCTGTGTTATAAATGTGGATGCACAGTTGGCCAAGGGCCAAAAAGTAAAAATGTGCATGGCTCCACTTACTATCCTAAAATTAGATATAAGCTCTTATTTTAGGTAAATGGGAGTGAAGTTAGACATGCAGATACCTTCTGTTTTCAGAAGGTGGTACTGCGCTTTGAATTTTCAACCTAATCATTGCAGTGTCAGAATCAGAACTCCAGCTACTGACCAGTTGCTCAACTGCGCAGTTGGACGGAAGTCCGTTAGTCGCAATAAATCACTAAATGGTGTGACATCACCCAGCGCACATAAAAATCAGTTTAAATAAACAGTTCCCAACCCGCTGGGCTTCATAAAATCTTGGCATGTGACGTCCAGTGTAAAACTCAGCACGATCTTCAGAGAAAGTCAGTAGTAAGGCTATCTTTTCTACCAAAGGGAGACCGGAGCTACATGGTACATTAAAAACAGAGAAGAATAAATACCGGAGGATATACGGCTCGTCTTTACTAATGGCATGAATAATCATACGTGAAAAAAAGAAAACTTGTTTATTTAGAACGCATGTACCTCCGAAGATAAAACACTTCCCCATGTTCAGCTATAAAGTTGCCACACTGAGGCTCGCTCCTGGCCTGACTAGGAAATCATTTTACCTATCCATTTAATGGTATCCCCTAGGAGTCAGTAACTGGAAAGGCCATTCTGTGAACTTCCTGTTCAGCTGCAATAGTAGAGATATTCAGCTGAAAAACAAATGCTTGCTGGTTTTCATTTACCCCTCTCTGCTCTTGTCTTCTCTCTATTTCCCTCACAGCTCAATCTCCCTCTCTCATTCCATCTCTTGAGGGCTTATTGCAAGAGCAGTAATGGTACACAAAGCGTATAAACCCATTGCAACCCGTCACGTCAAAATCCTTTGGGTTTGTTGTCAGAAAAGCAAAACTTACTTACCAATTGTGTGAAATGGGTTACTGTATTTTGCATATGGCATTCTGCCCTATAAGGCCACATTCACATGGGCAATGAGGTGTGGATGGATTGCTGCACACTGTGTAAGGCCAGGGTTGGTTGAGGTCAGATGAGCAGCTACATGCAGCGACGCTGGCTATTGATTTGTGCAGAATACAAACTTGACAGCTGCTGTGTATTGCAGGTGGAAATTAGTACCGCTGGCAAGAATCTACCGATTCCCGCAGATGGCGAATGTAGTCTAATCAAGCCAGCGGATTCAATGGCGCACACTGGTAGATTTTCGTATGAACGTTCATAAGAAAAATGCTGTCAGTAAATTATCTAATGTCATAAGACAGTTGACGAAAAGTATTTTGAAATTTAATTTGCTGGTAACATTTGATTTTAAAATGAATGGAACTTCCCGAAAAAAAGTCACATTCACTGTTGAGTTTTGTTCGCCTGAGAAATTTTCCACCCCGCTCCTTCTATTTTTCGTCGATATGGTCGTTATGACTGATTGTCAAAGTGACATTATTAACTATTAGAATATTGGTGAATGTTCTGAAATTGAGCTTTTTTCTAACCAAATTCTACCCATGTATGGCTAGTAAGTGGATGCTCAGTTGGAAAGGTCTCCAAGTCTGCTCTTGCCCCTATATATTCCTGCACCATATAATGCAGACGCTGACGATGGTTGCTTGAACCTATCAGGCCTGGGTGCTGAGGAATGAAATTTTTTTTAAAGGCGCTCAGCCGGCCACCTTCTCCACCACTCTGCCTCTGAATGACCGAAGCCTCAGAACCATGTTGTCCAGGGCCAGCAGCAGGACATGGTAAACTCCCAGGGTCTGGAAAGACGTTGCACAAACTTTTCTTCAAGGTATCCTGAAGATGTTTCGTCCTCTGCACCCTCTGTGCAGGCAGGATGAGTTCTGCAACTTTACCCTTGTAACGTGGATCAATAAGGGTTGCCAGCCAGTAATGATCCCTCTCCTTGATGCCACGAATCCTAGGGTCTTTTTGCAGGCTTTTCAGAATCAGAAAGCCCATGCAGCGTAAGTTTGAGGAGGTATGAGTGTCCTCTGGGTCACTGAGGATGACATTATCAGCAACTCCCTCCTCCCAGGCACGTACAACTCCTTGGGTTTCTGGGGCCTGATCACTTGAAGACTGCTGCGTATTATACTCCACATCCATGCTGACACAATCCTCCTCCTGTGTGTTTGGCGGCTCTGCAGGAATGCTCTCTGCATAAAGGGGACCTTGAGAGGAAAGGAAGTCCTCCTCTTCCTCCCTCTGTTCTGCCTCAAGTGCCCTGTCCATGATTCCTTCTGCACTCCAGAAGGAATACTAGTAGGACAGTGTCACTGATGCATGCATTGTCGCTGCTAACCATCCTTGTGGTCTCCTCAAATGGTGACAGGACAGTGCATGCATCCTTGATCATTAGCCACTGACGTGGCGAAAAAAAGCCAAGCTCCCCTGAGCCTGTCCTGGTGCCATGCTCACAGAGGTACTCATTGATGGCCCTCTGCTGTGCGTGGAGTCACTGCAGCATTGCCAATGTTGAGTTCCACCTGTTGGGCATGTCACAAATGAGGCGGATGTTGGGTAGGCCTGCCTCAGGATATCTGGTAAGCCTGGGTACCTGGTCAAGAAACGCTTTAACACCAAATTCAAGACGTGTGCCAAGCATGGAACATGTGTCATTTGTCCCAGTTGGAGGGCAGAGAGAAGGTTGGTGCCATTGTTGCATACAACCATTCCTGGCTCAAGCTGCAATGGCGTAAACCACCTCTGAGCCTGCCCTCGAAGAGCTGAAAGAATCTCGTCCCCAGTGTGGCTCCTGTCCCCAAGACAGACTAACTCAAGCACCACATGGCATCTTTTAGCCTGACTGCTTGCATAGCCCCTTGAACGCTTAGGGAGCACTGAAGGTTCAGAGGACAATTCTGCAGAAGAGGCCACAGAGGTAGAAAGGGCGGATGTGGAAAAATCACCACCAGCTTTCTGGAGGCATGGTGACGAAACTAATTCCAAAACTGAACCCTGTACTGCATCCTTCCCAGCTGCCAGCAGAGTTATCACTGCGCCGTGAAGGAAAGGTAACGTCCCTGACCTGCTGGACCATGAGTCAGCGGTAATATGAACCCTGCTGCTGACCGCACTGTTCAACGAGGCCAAAACATTGCCTTCCACCTGACGGTAGAGAGCTGGAATGGCCTTACGTGAAAAAAAATCTCTTTTGGGAACATGCCACTGTGGGACAGCACATTCCACAAATTCACGAAAGGGCGCAGAGTCTACCAGCTGAAAAGGCAGCAGCTGGAGTGCTAGCAATTTGGCCAAGCTAGCATTAAGACACTGAGCATGTGGATGGCTGGGAGTATATTTCTTTTTACGGTTCAGCAACTGGGGTAGTGATATTTGTCTGCTGAATTCACCTGGTGGTGTACTGTTAGCAGATTGCTGGCTGCAAGTACTAGTTGTGGCACGCATTGCTATATCTTCATTCTTCTCAGTGCAGGTTTTGGAGAGGACTGCAGGTATAGTAGGGGTTGAGACCCCAAATGAGGAGCAAGGAGGAGTCCGCCTTGTTTTTTGGTGTGGCTTCTTCAGGTACTCTTGCCAAAGGACTGCATGGCTGGTCGTCATATGTCTTGTCAAGACAGTAGTGCCCAAGCGGTTGGAGTGCTGGCCGCGATTGACTCGCTTCAGACATAGATTGCAAATGACAACGGTGCGATCTACTGCACATGTGCTGAAAAATGCCCACTCCAAAGAAATTTCGGAAGTCGATGGGGAGGCAGCAGCGCCCTGCACCTGTGGAGCTCTGTGGGCTGATGCAATTGGGTGGCTGCCCTTAAGCTGACCCCTGGAGGACATCCTGCCTTGTTGGAGTTGGGCCTCCTCCTCCTCCTCACTTTCCTCCTCTCTTCTCTCAGGCACCCAAGTACGGTCCATGTCCTCATCATCCCCTCCCTCCTCGTCACTGGAGCAAACTTGGCAGTATGCTGCAGCTGGGGGAACATGACTGCTAGTTTCTTGTCCTTTTGTGGCACCCCCTGTCTCTAGGCTCATGCTACTCCCTTCCTCAACCTAGGAACCAACATCGGAGCCTTCAAACTGCTGCGCATCCTCCATGAGCATGTAACCGACACTATGGTCAAATAACTCAGGTGACTCCTCCCTGCATGATGGTGGGGCTACAGAAGGAGTAACTGTGGACAAGGATCCAGTGGAATAGGCCACTTTGCCAGAGGCAAACTTGTATGAGCCTGGGTGACAGAGGACAAGGAGGATGAGGACGGCTTTGTTATCCACTCCACCAACTCTTCTGCATGTTGTGGCTCAATAGCATGTCCAACAGTAGAAAAAAAGGACAAGCGTGACCCGCCTGCAGAGGATGTACCACTTCCACCCCCACCACTTTTCACTGAAGACACAGAGGCTGCTTGCCCTCTTTTAGTGGCCTGGGAGCGTCTGCCTCTCCTTTGAGGCCTTCCTGACATGATTTTTTGGGGTTTTTTTTAGCACCACACTACACTGTACTATATACCGTACACCCCCGAATGCACCGATATATAGTTTACTCTCAATACACTGCATGTATATTTGTATACACTAGACTGTATATATTTGAAGACAACACGCCAAGTAGTGTGCTATATACCGTACACCCCCAAATGCACCGATATATAGTGCACACTCAATACACTGTGTGTGTGTGTGTATATATATATATATATATATATATATATATATATATATATATATATATACCAGGCTGTATATATTTGTATACACCACGTCAAGTGGA
>BLSH010407678.1:861-15050 GCA_018402905.1 Glandirana rugosa
TAGTAGAGGTTCAACATGTCCCTTTCCAAGGTCGACAACGAAATTCCCTTTCTAATAACAAGATTTAACAGCTGGAACCTTTCCCTGTACAACTTGGAGATGATTTTAGAACAATAATCTTTCCCTTAAAGCAACAGACTCTACCTAGTTCAGTCAGATCGTTCTGTGCAGCAGGATGAGGTCTGCAATCTGTCCCTCAAAGCAGCAGTACTAGTATCTCTCCCTCCCTCAAAGCAGCAGTACTAGTATCTCTACCTAGTCCACAATCAGATCGTTCAGTAATGCAGGATGAGATGTTCTATAATATCTGCAATCTGTCCCTCACAGAGCCAGCAGCATCCTCTCCCTAAACTATCATGAGAGCATATGACATGCAGCACGGTGACTCCAGCCCCATATAGAGGCTGGGTCACATGATGCACTGGCCAATCACAGCCATGCCATTAGTAGTCATGGCTGTGATGGCTTCTAAGGGCAAACCAGTGAAACACTTGTTGATTGGCTGCCCTTGGCAGCTATTCAACACATGGAATAAAATACCAGAACCCCGGACCCGAACCTGGACTTTTTTTTGAAAAGTCTGGGTTCGGTCCGGGTCCCGGACACCCCAAAGTTCGGTATGGACCCGGACTTACAGTCCGGGTTCGCTCAACTCTAGTTACAGCCATTTTTGTGCCTAAAAGTTTGGGTCCCCATTGATTTCAATGGGGTCCGGGGTCCAGGACAAAGTTCGGGTCAAGTCTGGTCCTGAACCCGGACTTTGTCCCGAAGTTCGGCCGAACCTGCTGAACCCGGACTTCCAGAGGTTTGATCAACTCTAATGTCTAGAAGCACCTATCCAAATGGGCTCTAATGGCGATTTCTCCATAGCAACTAAAATAAACATGAAGAAGGCTGGCCAATAAGGGAGTAGCTTATGGATATGGGCGTTTTTTCTCTGGCTTAGAGGTGAGAGTTCTTGGAGCACAGGACCCCCCAAATTGGCTTCTTTGGCACGAGTGAAGCACCTTAAAAGTTCTGCGAGCACGGATTGCACTAAGTCACTTTGCACTTCATTGAAGAGACTGTACTCCATGAGAGACGTTTTGAGAATATAAGGAGGGGTGCAATATTTTATTTTCAATTGTCCACGATTTAAAGAGTTTTTTTTGCTGTTTTGCACACACTTTAATATGCACTTTATTTATATAATTTTATTTATTGGTGATGTATAAGGAGTATTAGGCTGCGCAGTATCAACAACTATACCATCTATCTATATATATATTGTGTCATATATTAGGTATTGCAGCAACCTATCAAGTTACATGCATTCACAAGCTATACCTTTGCATACACGGTTTATACAGAAAGTGGCGCCGAGGGCTTATTCACTTTTTAGTTTATGCACCTTACACACAACACCCTTGCTGCCGCTATGGAGATGTTTTCATTCTTAGACCAGAGACAGGTCAACCTTGAAGAGGTGACATAACATGGAAAAGAAAGTGAATCTGTGGTGGGATACTCACACATTTGAACAATATCTAAAAGAAAATATGCTCCCTAGGAGACTGCGATGGGAGTTACCAAACAATGATGGTCTCTCCAATAGAGAGTCATTACAGGAATGGTTTGAATTTTTTAACAATAAGGCCTCATACACACGGACGTTTTTTGACGCCAGCGTTTTCTGGCGTTTTTTGCAGCTCTCCATGTTAGTCAATGGCCCCATAAAAACGTCGGCGTTTCTGAGCTGTAGGTGGCGTCGGCGTTAGTGAGCAGAAAGTAGAACCCATGGCCATCGCGTTCTGAGGCTGTAACATTTTGACGTTTTTTGACGCCGACGCCACAATACGCCAACATATGCCACCATATGCCACCTATTATTATACCGGTGTTTTCCGGCGTTTTTTGACGTCGACGTTTTTAGGTTGAAAAATAGCAGAGGGATGATTTTTTTTAAAAAACGCCTATTGACACCGACGCTCACTAACGCTCAAAAACGCCAATGCATAACGCCGAAAGACGCCGACTTTTTTTCCTTGACGTCGGGCCCGACGTTTTGTTTATTTTTTTAGAAACGTCCGTGTGTATGAGGCCTTAGAGTCTAGAGGCATTAAGATTCCTATTTAAAAGGAAACAAAGAAAAATGAAACTAATTGTCAAACATATTAGAGAATTAAAAATAGAACTAGAACCATATAAAGAATCGACAGAGTTTAAAAAATTCTTCACCCAACTAAACAAAGATCTAATAGCCAAGGATTTGGAGGTACAACAAAGGAAAATTAAAAAATATCATAGAGACATGGGAGACTATAAGTCGGACCAAGTGTTCAAATGGCAAAGTAAAGTGGAAGAATTGCAGTCCATGTCAGTACAAGCCACACCGGTGAGAGAGGTTAGAGTTCAACAAGAGGTATACAATACCCCACAGGATGGAACTACCCCTGGAAAAGGAAGAAGGGATCCTTACCCTACTACACCAAGAAGGAATACCGAAAGGAGTGCTCGTCCGCTTCATACACCACACATACAGTATGAACAACAACAGTGGCAATGCACTCCAAGGAATAACTTTAGGAAACCATGGCAAAGACAACCTAGGAGACCCTATCCCAATTGGAATCGTAATGAGAGACTTCCAGGAGACTCATGGGGTCACCATCAACAACAAGACTACTATGGATATAGGGAAAGAAGTCCTGTACCCACATATAATAGATATGACCCAATTAGGAACTATGAGGAACCGCCTTATTACCAACAACCACAGTATGAGTATCGTCAAAATCCCTCTCCTTTTTTAGACATTGGCAGGAGGGATTATTCACCCAGGAGAAGACCTCAAGATCAGTATCATTCACCAAGAAGGAGACCACAAGAAGCCACCTACTCACCGAAAAGAAAAGCTTGAGAGGAACCATCAAGAAACAAGGACGCAAGAGAGGATGCAGAGCGGGTAAGAGAGTCCAAGAGAAAAAGAGACCAATAGGTGAAGGCATCTTTAACCTTAGTGGACAGACCCTCACTACAGAAGAAATTTTGGTACTGGACAAAGGCTTGAAACACGCAACCATCAAGAATTTGAATAAATTCAACACGTATATTAACATCCAAAAATATGTGAGGAAAATTAATATCAAAAAATATTTATTGAGCAATCCACGAACCCTTTCAAAAACGACCATTACAAATACTTCAGAGGTAACACACAGCTCAATGAGGAATCAGTCAGTTTTCAATCCACAGGTACAAGCCAATCAACATATAGAAGTATTTAAAAAAATGGTGTGTCAGGATTTAGAAGAGCTGAAAATAAAGAAAATTTCAGACCCCATACATATAAAGAAAGGGATCCAATCTTTGATGAGAAGAAAGGACTTGGTTATTCGACCAGCTGATAAAGGAGGTAAGGTCGTATTACAATCCAAAGAGAAATATATGACAGAAATTAATAGACAATAGAAGACTCCAACACTTATCAAAAATTAAGGGGGAATCCCACTATCGCATACAGAAAAGAACTAGAAAAACACTTGGGCACCAAAAAAGATATATTGAATAAGAAAGAAGCCAAATATCTAATTCCTGAATCGTGCAGAATACCGGTACTATATACTATTCCTAAAATACACAAAAACAGAGATAACCCGCCAAGGAGGCCAATAGTTAATGGGATAGACTCCCTGACAGCAAGGATGGGACAGTACATTGACTCTTTCTACAGTCAGCGGTCCAATCCACCACAGCTTTTTTGAAAGACACAAAACATCTAGTACAAATATTACAGTCCGTACCAGTATTAGAGGGATGGAGCCTGCTGGCCACAGCAGATGTTTCCTCCCTCTATACAGTTATTAAACACCACCAGGCATGTGAAGCGACTAAATGGGTCTTGAGACACTTTAGCCCTTTACAGTGCTTTCAAAGGAAATTTTTAGTGAAATGTATATTTTTTGTTAGTAGTCAACTATTTCTGGCCCAACCAAGCCTACTATAAGCAATTAACAGGGGTAGCCATGGGGGCAAAATTTGCACCCAGTGTAGCCAATTTTTTCATGGCACAATGGGAAGAAAGCAGTTTATACACCAACATGCCCCCAGAACTGGCATTATATAAAAGATATATTGACGATTTGATAATAATATGGAACGGTAATAGAGATTCACTGGTTGAATTTTTGAACCAGCTAAACAACAACGACAGAAATATTGAATTACAGTGGACCATACATGAGAAACAGATAGACTTTTTGGACCTCAACATCAGACTGGAAGGAAGTCGAATATTAACTAAAACACACTTTAAATATGTCGATAGAAACAGCTATCTGTCCACCAAAAGCTGTCATTTCAAGCCGTGGCTGTATAACATACCAAAAGGACAATTAATAAGGATTAAGAGGAACTGCACAACAGAAGAAGATTACACCACTCAAGCAAGGATGCTGAAAAGAAGATTCACTGCAAAGGAATACTCAGAGGGAACTTTAGAGAAACAGATTGATGAGGTGAATAGGATGGATTGGAATCGGATATTGCAAGAAGGTACACATTTCAACAACATTTCCAGAAGCACCTCCATACTGGACTATAATGTTCAATTTAAAGAGGTGGTAAAACTAGTGACAAAACACTGGCACATCTTGAAAGCGGATAAACATCTGAAAACAATCCTACCAAAAAAGCCCAAGTTTGTGTACAAGCGAGCCCCCACTATCAGAGACAAATTGGTGAAAAGTGTAATAGTACCCCCACCAAAAAACACCTTTACCTTTTTTTACAGGTACCGGGTTTTACCCTTGCAAACATTGTTTTGCATGTAAACATTCTAATAAACAGAGAAAAACTGAGTTCAAATCTACCACAACTGGGCACACATTCCCTATTAAAGACTTTATCGGATGCAACACAGAAGGGGTTGTCTACATGCTGCAGTGCTCTTGCAATTTGCAGTACATAGGTAGAACAAAGTGAGCGTTAAAAGTCAGAATATAGGAGCATATACAAAATATTATTAAGGGTTTCCCTAAGCATAGCGTGTCAAAACATTTCTTAACAGTACATAATAGAGACCCCTCCCATTTACAGTTTTGGGCGATAGAAAAATATAACAAACCATGGAGGGGGGATCACAAAGTTAGGACCCTTAGCCAGAAGGAATCTAGGTGCATTTATACTCTGGGTACCCTTACACCCAGAAGTATGAATGTGGAATTCGATCTCAATTGTTTTTTAAGCAATTACTAAGAGTAGACATTACAGATATGATTGTGGATCTATATTCGATTGTTTGGAGAGATATAGATATACACATACGTGTAAGCCTCCCGTTCTGTGTCCAGTATGATGGTCCATGGTATATACATTACTTTATGATTAGGTTCCTTAATTTTATTGGAATATTCCCCTGTGTTATGGACTTCATCCAATGAGATTAGCAGGTTATTGGATATTTGTCCAGCAATATTTGGCCATTTCGATTGCAGGGTGTTATAAAGCATCTTTTTTATATTTCTAGATTTTACATTTATAATTTTTATATATTTTTACATATTTTGAGGATTTACATCCTAGCGCTGTATAGGTGCTTTAAGTTCATGTTTATTTTAGTTGCTATGGAGAAATTGCCATTAGAGCCCATTTGGATAGGTGCTTCTAGACATCTGTCACTCTCTATATCCCTTTATGGTTCCTGTAGCGGAGTGCTGTATAGGCACTTGGTTTTAATACATTTTTAATTCCTAGCATTATGGGAAGATAGATAGTGAGATAATGCAGCCATAAGGTATCGGAACACAATGCTGGTACTCCTGACAGCCCATTTTGATTTAGTTACTACCAAATACTTTTTTGTTAATGGCACACAAATGTATTCTGGTGTATGACTGTCTATGGCTGAGTTAGAAAGTGTACGCAATATGTGTCAAGTCAGACAATGGGAAAATGGCCATGACACATGCGCGTAACACGGTCTACAACAAAATGGCAGACGGACTACGTCCGGAATTCATTATATAAATTGACAGCTTAAACATCCAATCCGGTTACCCTGATGAAGTCACGTGATGTGACGAAACGCGTAGGAGGAAGTGTCCGGAGGAGAAACAATACTGGAAGCACAGTGAGAGGCGTTCCACGCCACTTTGTTTATTCACTGCACTGATTTGATTTTATTGATGTAAGCAGGCATTTGGCCAGATTAAATAAATGCAGGTATTTTAACATACTACACTATGGGAATTCTTTGTTTTATCTCTACACCTGAGCTTTATATGGGCGAACGGATCGCTGGTGGAAGCCAACTAGAAGCAGAGAGTGGAGAAAGGAGAAGCGTGGAGGACAAGTTTAAAGGAGAAGGCTGCCCAATAAGGGAGTAGCTTATGGATATGGGCGTTTTTTTCTCTGGCTTAGAGGTGAGAGTTCTGGGAGCACAGGACGGGGATTACAGCACCCACTCAGCAGCCCTCTTGGTGGTGTGCCTACGGACCCCCCAAATCGGCTTCTTTGGCACGAGTGAAGCACCTTAAAAGTTCTGCGAGCACGGATTGCACTAAGTCACTTTGCACTTCATTGAAGAGACTGTACTCCATGAGAGACATTTTGAGAATATAAGGGGGAGTGCAATATTTTATTTTCAATTGTTCACGATTTAAAGAGGTTTTTTTGCTGTTTTGCACACACTTTAATATGCACTTTATTTATATCATTTTATTTATTGGTGATGTATAAGGAGTATTAGGCTGCGCAGTATCAACAACTATACCATCTATATATATATATATATATATATATATATATATATATATATATTTTGTCATATATTAGGTATTGCAGCAACCTATCAAGTTACACGCATTCACAAGCTATACCTTTGCATACACGGTTTTTACAGAAAGTGGCACAAGGGCTTATTCACTTTTTAAAAAGTCTAAATAATTCTGCCTTTCTTGCCGAAGCTGGATACGAGATGCCCCTAAGTTGTCGTTCCGCCATCAGTTTAGGAACAGTCCATGATCTCAGGGAAGGAGAGACTCCATGTCCGGAGCTCCTAGCTGGTGACGGAGGGTTGGATGGGTATTCTCTTATGTCCTCAGCTTGTGACATGACCTACGTAATCAAAAAAGTGCATGAGCATGTACTATGATCTATGAAATGACGTCCGCAGTATAAAACTGGAATCCCCAGCCTTTGTACCTCCATATGATGGACGTGATCAGATGGAAGGGCTAGGCCGAGCCGCCTGGACATGCACAGGCAATTAAAAATGCTTGCTCAGACCTAAGAGTACCTGAAGACGTGATAGGTACCTGTCTGAGGTATGAGAAATTAAGTGTGTGTGATGTATGTGACACAGATGTGCAGACCTGCCACTGTACAAGCCAATTAACAAAGTTCAATGCCATCTGTGAGACCTGAAGATGAGACAGGTCATGACAATGTGCTGGTTTGAGCCCCGACCTACCCTTAACCTGATGTGAGATAGAAATGAACCAACTCATACCTACCGAACGGAGTGAAATGAAATCCCAGCCAAGACTCTCTTCCGTCATAATCGAAATGACTAAGGAGAGGGGACATGATACGTGAGCTATCTAACCCTGGCACCAGACCCCTCCAGACCAACCAGCCCGTCTGCCCTGAGAACACTCACCAATCTGTCTACTGACTGTGCAGGCTGCAGCAATTCGCTCAAGCTTGGTGAACAGAAAGCTAAGAAAAGGATAAAATGAAGCTACAACCTGAAGCCTTGACCTAGAGGACTTTTTTTTTTTGAAACAATGTGCTGCTCCTTCTTCCATGACCCCGTGTGGGCGGAAGGAGAGCTGCGCCGGTACAAACAATAGCGATGAATCCCCCTACCAGAAATGCTGAATGAAATGACATTTTTTTTTTTTTTTAATATAATGAAATGATGTGCTGCTCCTACCTCCGTGGCCCTATGTGGGCAGAAGGAGAGCTGAACTGATACGAACGAGAGTGAAAAATTCCACCCACCAGAAATGCTGGATGAAAATGAAATTTTTTTTTCTTTTTTTAATTGAAATGATGAGATGCTCCTTCCTCCGTGGCCCTATGTGGGTGGAAGGAGAGCTGAGCTGGTACGAACGAGAGCGAAAAATTCCCCCTACCAGAAATGCTGGATGAAAATGGGAAAGATCTATGTATATATTTTTTTTATTTATTGAAATGATGAGCTACTCCTTCATCCGTGGCCCCGTGTGGGCACAAGGAGAGCTGTGCCGGTACAAACAATAGCAAGAAATCCCCCCTCCCAGCAATACTTAACCATATATACAGTTACAGAACTTTTTTGCCTTCAGGGCATGTATTGCAGCCTGCTTGGAGATCTGACACATTGGGGTAAGCTTATCTTAATCTGATATACTCCCAGTTTTTTTTAATATTTTTACTAACTATATTGAATAAGACGACTTACTGTACTCCCATTATCTCTAGACTTCCTCCCTCTATGCTCCTGAAGAAGCGGCTTGGTCTGCAAAACCAGTAGAGTGGGAAAGGAACTTGATAATCCTGGTTGGCCTTCCATCCACAATAGAAGGTCCAACCTTTTAGTCAATCGCCAATCCTCCTTCTAAGCTTTTTAGGGATGCAGTAGGTGCACAAAAGTGTCTTGTATGTTATTACCCTCTTTTAGTTCAATACCATTCTCTATGTTTTTTTTATGATATTTTGTACTTGAATAAAATTGTTTTACTAAATTTTGTATGTTTCCTGAGTGCCAAGATAGTCCATGCTTTTAATTCTCTGATTGGGACCTGCAACTGGGGAAGGTCCAATCGCCCATCCTTTCATATCTTTTCACGTGACAACATTAAAGAAATGACACTTTGCTACAATGTAAAGTAGTAAGTGTACAGCTTGTATAGCAGTATAAATTTTCTGTCCCCTCAAAACAATGCAACACACAGCCACTAATGTCTAAACCGCTTGCAATAAAAGTGAGTACACCCCTAAGTGAAAATGTCCAAATTGGGCCCCAAGTGTCCATATTTTGTGTAGCCACCATTATTTTCCAGCACTGCCTTAACCCTCTTGGCCATGGAGTTCACCAGAGCTTCACAGGTTGCCACTGGAGTCCTCTTCACTCCCCCATGACAATATCACGGAGCTGGTGGATGTTAGAGACCTTGCGCTCCTCCACCTACCGTTTAACCACTTGCCGACCGCCATCTGACGGCGACAAGTTGGCTCTGTAGCGCAAATATGATGGCGGCCGCGATCAAGAGCCGTGTGCGCGCGCGCGCCCCCTAGATGCCGGCGCTGCAACGGCATTCGATACAGGGCCTTTCAATCTACAGGGCCAGGCCAATGATTTTTGGCCTGGCCCTGTAAATCGCCCCTGCCAATGACATTACTCCTCTGCCTCTGTAAATGTAAACTTTCCAAAATGGGGTCATTTGGGTTTTTTTTTGCTATCTGGGCATTTCATGGCCTCCGAAACCTGGATAGGTAGTGTGGGGTGAAGGCATAAATTTTCGCCCTTAGAAATCCTGAAGACGGTGATTGGTTTTCGGGGTCCCGTACACGGATAGACTCACAAAAAGTCTCATACATGGGGTATCCCCGTACTCAGGAGAAGCAGCAGAATGTATTTTGGGATGAAATTCCACACATACCCATGGCATGGGTGAGCAATATATAATTTCAGTGACAACTTTGTGTATTTTTTTATGACAAAAATATTGAATATTCCATGGACTCAACATGCCTCTCAGAAAATAGCTTTGGGTGTCTACTTTCCAAAATGGTGTCATTTGGGGGGGGGGGGGGGTTTGAACTGTTCTGCCATTTTATGCCCAACATCACCCACTCTTCTAACCACTTGATCCACCAAGTCTTTTCTGACACTTTTTGTTTACATGAAAAAAATACTTTTTTTTGCTAGAAAATTACTTTGAACCCCCAAACATTATATATTTTTTTTAAAGCAGAGGCCCTACAGATTAAAATAGTGTGTGTTACAATTTTTTTTTTCAAAAAGTATTTGTGCAGCAATTTTTCAAATGCATTTTTTGGGGAAAAAAAACACTTTTTTGAATTTTAATGCAAAAAAACACACTATTTTTCCCATATTTTTGGCAAAATATAAAAGTTGATCTCATGCCGAGTGCATAGACACCAAACATGACATACTGTAAGAATAACGCACACCCGCGAAGCGGCGACAAACTATATACATTTTTAAAACCCTTAAAAAACCTTTACAGGTTACCACTTCAGATCTGCAGAGGAGGTCTAATGCTAGAATTACTGCCCTCGATCTGACATTCGTGTTGATACCTTACATGCATGGTGAAATTGTTGTTTACATATGACACGAGACTGACGCTTGCGTCCAACTATGTGCGCGTGCACAGGACGCAGGGGTGCATTTTTTTTTTAATTATTCATTTTGCTTTTTTATTTTATTTTTACACTGTCCCTTTCATCTTTTTTTTTTTTTTATCATTTTTATTTTTATCACAGGGATTTTAAATATCCCCTATGATAAAAATAGGTATTGTCGCATATATTTTTTTTTAATTTGTGGTCTACTAAACTCTAGATCTTTCCCCAGCCCTTAAAGCATCTGACCACAGCAAAATCGGTGTGATAAAATGCTTCCCCAATTTCCAAATGGCGCTGTTTATATCTGGCAAACCAAAGTCACAAAATGCTCGTAGCCTCCGGTTTCTTAAGCCATGGAGATGATTGGAGCCATTCTAGTCTTCAATCAGCTCTATGGTCAGCTGGCGGAACCACCAGCTAAATTCTCACGTTCCCCGGTGGGACAGGATAACCTGAGAAGACCAGCAACACACTAATATGTCGCGGGTCCTTGTTGGGCATATATAGTAATGTTCTTTTTTTCATGAAAAAAAAGAACCAATCGATGGGTATGCCCACGATTAGAAAACCTCCCTTCATCCTCCCACTTCTAATGGTAAGCATAGCCACTTTTTAAAAAAATATACTGGAGCATATTTCCACCCACTGCCCATATGCTCCGGTATATTTGATCTATTTTTAACTGTGGTGGTGAAATCACCGCCAACAGCGCTGGAGTCGCTGCTTTATGAATGGTGGGAGCAAACGCTTTTGCTGTCACCATTAATAAATCAGTGCTGCAGCTGAATGGCGTACCTGAAAAGGAATAAACAATTAATAAAACACAGTTACATAAAAACATTACATACCTGCTAAAAAGAAAAAATTATAAAATACATTAACAATATAACATTACAGGTAAGCATTAACATAAAAAATTACATACCTGCAAAGAAAACATGATAAAAACAGTAACAAACAGGTATGCATACAAAATATTAACAATAGAGAACAGAGAGAGATTAGAGAGAAAACAAGAGAGAGAGAGAGAAAAAAAGAAACGTACAACTGTTTTTGGTTTTTTTATTTTATATTTATTTTTGTTTTTTCAACTTTTTTTATTGTTTTAAATTTTTTTTATTTTTTCGGGGGGGTTTTTGGTGCGCCTTTTTTTTTTGTAACTAAAAATCAGTTCCAGGTTTGGGTCTCCCAAATTGCACTGGCATCTTTGGAGACCCTAGGTCAGTGTGCCTATCGCTGTGTCTGCTTCACCCTACGCTAATAATTCACTAATGTGTGATAGCGTTCAAAACAGTCATTGATGCAGAGACCAGGCTGGTCAGGACAGGTTTTGCAATAACTGCGGGTGTCACGCCTGTATCCGCATCGTCTGCAGACACAACATCTCTTTTGGGGTGTTCTTTTGCCTGGGGTACCACGGAGGAGACGTGGAAAGTGCCTCCCATGCAGCCGGCTAACTGCATTCACATTGTGAGGTGGGGGTGCAGCACCATCTGGATACAGAAGGGCTGTGACGATCTCTTCCATGAATTTGAGGAAGGATCCTGTCAGTCCTGACGCTCTGTATAAGACATGAGCGTTCAGCAAAGCCAATTGAAAAAAGTATAGAGACACTTTTTTGTACCAGCGTCTCGCTTTACGGGCAATTAGGTACGGCGCCAGTAACTGATCATTGAGGTCCACCTCTCCCATATTTAGGTTATATTCGTGGACACAGAGGGGTTTCTCCACAAGACCAGTCACCGTAGAAATTTGCACTGTCGTATCTGCATGAAGGGAGGTCAGAACGAAAACATTCCGATTGTCCCTCCACTTCATCGCGAGCAAATTATTACACTTAGTGCAGGCTCCCCCCCAGACTAAGACGGGATTCTACAAGCCATTGGGGGAAGCCCCGGCGATTAGGTCGCACGGTGCCACATGCGCCAATCTGATGATCAAATAAGTGACTAAACTGTGGCACGCTCGTGTAATAATTGTCCACGTATATGTGGTACCCCTTTCCGAATAAGGGTGACACCAAGCTCCACACAATCTTGCCAGCGCTCCCTATGTAGTCTGGGCATCCTTCCGGCTCTACGTGACTATCTTTGCCCTCATAAACCATGAAACTATTTGTATAGCCTGTGACCCTGTCACAGAGCTTATACATCTTGACCCCGTTTCTGGCACGCTTGCTGGGGACAAACTGCTTGAAAGCAAGTCAGCCTGAAAATTTAACCAGGGACTCGTCCACGCACACAACTTTGTTGGGAATAAAAAGTGTGGCGAACTTCTGGTTGAAATGGTTTATGAGGGGCCGAATTTTGTAGAGCCGCTCAAATTCAGGGTCACCCCGTGGACGACTAAGTTCATTATCACTAAAGTGCATGAACCGCAAAATCTGCTCGTATCGTGCCCTGGACATGCAAGCAGAGAACACGGGCATATGGTGAATTGGGTGCATGGACCAATATGACCGCAATTCAGGTTTTTTAGTTATGCCCATGAGGAATGAAAGGCCCAGAAAGGTCTTAAACTCTGGAAACGTGATTGGTTTCCAGTCTCTGGCAAGTATCAAATGGGGATTAATGGCAATGAATTGACCAGCATATAAATTGCTTTGGTCCACAATAGATCTATAGAGATCTTCCGTGAAATACAGTGAATAAAAATCAGTGGCCGTAAAATCAGCTGTATTCACAGTGATTCCGGGTTGGCCAGTGAATGGGGGAAGTACGGGCGCTGCATCAGTGGGGGGTTGCCAATCAGGGTTTGCAAGCGCATCAGGAAGGGCACTATGGGTTCTGCGGGCCTGTATTCGTCTTCTTCGTGGCTGCAGGGCATTACTCGTGCTAGCCACACCAGCTTGTACTGCACTTATGGGACTCGTCACGTCACCAAGTGTTACTGCAGTGCTGGTTTGTCTACGTCCAGGGGGTACTAGGCCGCTGGTGCTCGCCAGGTCACCAGAATGGGTAGCAGCACTAGTACTGGCTCTCTGCTGCATACGAGAGCCCTGCGGTTCACGCACATCAGTGACAGCAGAACGGGGTCTGGTACGCCTGACTCTAGCAGGGACCACAACTTCGTCGTCAGAGCTATCTGTCAGGGTGCCACTGCTGTCTACAGGTTCATATGCTGAGCCTGATTCTGACAGTGAGGCTTCCCCATCGCTCTCATCTGTCAAACTCAGCACATTGTAGGCCTCTTTGCTAGTGTACGTGCGGCCAGACATTTTGGGCTTTCTAAATTTAAAACGTACACTAGCGTGACTCACAGGCAAAAAAGCGCACCTGGTTGTCAGAGCCTGCTTCAAACGCTAACAAATTCACTGTCAGAATTCGCAGGGATCAGGCGTGATCAGGGTTTGGTAAGTGACAGCGATCTATTGATCCTGCACTTGGGTGGGCTGGGCTGGGCAGAGGGGCTAAACACAGGTGTTAGCAGTTATCTGGGCTGATCCCGCTAACACTGCATTTTTTAGAACCCTAATCTAAGGGGGATGCTAATATATATCTGATCAGATCGCAGATATTGATCTGATCAGATACTACAATAATATCTAGCACCTACCTAATGTGCGTGCGTGCGTGTCAGAGTACCTCGCTAACTGACCCTGCCTGGCGTTTAAGCTGACCCTAACGCACACTAAAACCTAACGGGGGTCACTGCCGGGCGATCGGGGGTTAAAACCTATAAAAGGTATTTACGCCGGGTAATCTGATTGAAAAAAAAACTATCTATCTAGCTAGCGTCATCCGTGACACTTCTACGGTGATCACAGGTGACAGGGGGCAATCAAGGGGTTAAAAACTTTATTGGGGGGGCAAGGGGGGGTATTTTCACCTAACTAGGCCTAGTACTAGCCT
>BLSH010407733.1:0-14113 GCA_018402905.1 Glandirana rugosa
GTCCATTGAGACCGTCGCCTGCTCCGTGGCGGCGGCCATCTTGGTACACCCTGGTGAAGGGCTCTGTGCTGTAGCGCGGCCCGGAGCGGCTGGTTCAGGTCGGGGAGCGGTCAGGAATTTGTCCATCCGACTCCCGGAATCTTCCCCTCACTGACCTTGTTGTTTTTGGGGGCTGAATCCCGGCGTGTGTAGCTGTATTCTTGCCTGAGAGAGCGGAGCTCCGTGCGCTCACTCCTCTCTCATGAGGCGCCGGAACCGGAAGTAGAAGTGGTTTTAAGGACCTCCGTTTCTGGATTGTGAAGGGAGATAGGTCAGCAAAAATTTGAATAGAGTGGCCTAGTAGTTTGAGCTGTGGTATAGATCGAGCTTTAGCCATTACCTCTTCTTTGGTGCTGTAGTAGTGAGGCTTTACCACTATGTCTCTTGGGAGACCATCTGTGCGGGGAGGGCCCAGTGCCCTGTGTGCCCGGTCAAGCTCCATCTTGTGCGGGCGAATATCCGGGATGAGAGATTTTATAAGGGTATGGACTGCTTCAGGGATGTTTTTGACTTCCTCAGGGAGCCCCCTGATTCTAAAGTTGAGTCTCCTTGACCTGTTCTCCAAGTCATCAATTTTTGGTAGCGCCCCCTCCAGACGGTTATGTAGATCCTGAATAATGTTGGAGTTCTGGTTTACACGGGCTACGGTGGTATCCACCTTAGTTTCCACTGCCTCAATACGTGCTCCCAGCATGTGGAGATCAGATTTGATCTCTGAGGTTATCCTTGTAGCAGTCTGAGCTAGGCCCTTGTCTAGCAAATCAGCAAACTTCTGGAACATGAGAGACATGTCTTGAGCCTGGGATGGGTGATGCTCTTTGTTCATAATAGTATGAGGGTGAGTGGCCTGCTCTGAACCAGGAGACTTCAGGATCTCATCAATGGTGTGATTGAGTAGAGATACCGTGGAGGCCGGTGAGAGAGGGACGGAGATGTCAGGGTGTCCAGGTTCTCCCCCTCTTGGATAGTGGTGAGAGGTGTCCTGCCAGTCTGGGGAGTCGGGATACTCTGGAGGTGTCGCTTCCAAGGCCTGGTGGTCTGAATGCATACTGCTGGCAGGGGTGCCTTTAGAGGGCTGGCCGTATTGGGGTTGTAGATTGCGTCTGACAGTCTTAGCCCACATGCGATAAGGAAAGTCCGTATCCGAATGATAGTGTATAGGCCCCGCGGCAGTGTGAGTCAGACTTCTTTCCCAGTGGCTGATTAAGGCCTTATGTGAGCCCTGGCAGCCTGTATAGTCTGATGGTCAGGGTAGCGGTGTCAGCATAAAAAAAAAAACTTAAAAAATAAAATATAAATGAGGAAAGTAGGAAGGAAGCAGCCCGGATCAGGGTCTGCTGTGTCTAGGATCAATTTGCAGTCCGGGTGCCCCTCCACCAAGCCCCCACAGCCAGGGGAGCATCCAGAGGGGTTGATGGTAGTGGCTCCGTGTGCTTATCCCTGGGGAATGGCGGTTGCGTGACTGACTAGGCCTGAGGGGTTCTCCCTCTGAATAGTTCCCTGGTATGGTGGGCGGTGGGACTCAGAGTGCCCAAGGAAAGCAGTGTCTTAATCAGGATGCACTCTGAGGGGCTGTCTAGTAATCCGTAGGCCTGGGAGCGCTGTGTGAGACGTTACAGCCTTACCGCCGCCATCTTAGGATCCACGGCCTCAGGATCTTGCTTCTCTCTGACAGCGGGCGCCCCTGTGGAGAGTCCCCGATCCGTCCAGGGGTGATCTCGGGAGGGTGATGGATTCGTCCGGGGGGCAGGAGGTTTGCTAGGTCCGGTCGGAACGCTGCTGGGGACGCGATCTGTTGGAAAGGCGCGGAGCTCCGGTGTCAGGCGTCCATCACCGAGCTTCGCGCATGCGCACTCCTGAATAATTTTTTTAATCCATTTTCGTGCGTGGAAATGTTAAGTGACCCTTTGTGGATATGAGTGTATATGCGCTCCCAGTCTTCAATTAACAAATCCAATGTGAGTTCCTTTTCCCATTGTAGGCTAGCTGTCTTCTTCTTAGGATCACAGTCGACAAACAGTAAGGAGTATATATCTGATATCAAGTGCCTTTGGGGCTCCGTTTTAGTGCAAAGCCTTTTGAAGGGCGTGCGATCTCTACACCATTTGGAGAGTGGTTTGGAGTTATTCAGTAAGTGCCCAATCTGTAGAAATTTGAAAAAAGGAATGGCGTGGTCCGGGAAGAGAGAGGAGAGGGCTTGAAACTGTAAAAGCCTGCGCACATGCAGGGTCAAGTCCACAGGTGAAAAATCCTTAAATGCAAAAAGGCAACCATCCTTGGTTCCCTTTCCTCCAAATTTCCCAATCCACAGAAAAAAAAAAATTAAAAAGGAAAAAAAAAGAAAAAAAGATCCGCACACATAACCTTCAACCACCAGATCCAGGGAACAAGCAGACAGAGTAAAGTGGCGTTTCCAGGGGTCCCATGGTGAGCAGTGCCAACGCCGAGCAGATTGAGTGACAATTCAGAAACTCACGCTGGGCGCTTTTTATTTTTATGCGACTGAAGAAAACGTAAGGAGGCTGCGAAGGCTGAACAATATTTCCAAAGATTGGCAGCACAGTTTGCATTGACGGAGGCCGGAGAGTGTTGACAAGATACAGAGATAGGCAGAAGGCTCAGAGGTTGCGGCACAAGACAGCATATCTGTTGATTGAATACAGGTCTCTAATATTCTCACTTCTGGTAAGCAGATTGTGGATTTGCATGCTGCACGCGGTGTCATACTGTTTTTCTGGGTGACCGGACCTTGCCTTCATATTTGACTATCTGAACTACAAGATTCCTCGCTATCTCTGGAAACTGTGTCCACCCTTTGCTATGTGTGTGAACTTTTTTATGGACTTATATTAGCGCTATTGCACTGTCGGGTGTTGGCTTCCTGAGCCATACAGAAATTATGCACTTTATATTTGTATTATCTGTTATTTTTATAATGGCGGCTTTTTAAGTCCTGACCCTATCAGGATTGTTCCCTTTGGAGATCCAAGAGCTCCAGATTTGCGCTGATTGGTGTGTCGGGAGACGGTATTTATAGGTGACATCGCCATTGCATAATTGAGGTAATTTACGTTTTTTCTGCAATTGCGGTAATTTGTAAATTTGCGGTAATTCTGCAATTGCGGTAACTGCGGTATTTCAGAAATTCGCAGTAATTCGGCAATTGCGGTAATTGCGGTAATTCAGAAATTCACAGTAATTCGGCAATTGGAACAGCCAAAAATCCGAAATTCAAAAATTCGGAAATCCGAAAATTCTAAAATAACAGCGTCGCTTTAACTGACAATTGCGCGGTCGTGCGACGTTGTACCCAAACGCAATTTGCGTCCTTTTTTTCCCACAAATAGAGCTTTCTTTTGGTGGTATTTGATCACCGCTGCGTCATTTCTGATCGCCGCTATAAACAAAAGAAGAGCGACAATTTTGCAAAAAAACCCAAATTTCTTACTTTTTGCTAACATACAAATCCAAAAAAAAAATATAAAAAAACATTTTTTTTCACCGTTTTTGGCCAATTTATATTCTTCATCATATTTGCGATAAAAAAAATCGCAATCGGCGTTTATTGATTGGTTTGCGCAAAAGTGGTCGCGTTTACGGATGATGAGAATTCATTTTTGGGGTTTTTATTTTTTTTTATTTTTTACTAAAAATGGTGGCGATCTGCGATTTTTAGCGGTACTGCGATATTGGGGCGGACATGTCGGAACGTTTTGACACTTTTTTGGGACCATTGGCATTTATACAGCGATCAGTGCTATAAAAATGCACTGATTACTGTGTAAATGCCATTGGCAGTGAAGGGGTTAACCTGCAGGGGGCGCGCTAAGGGTTAAGTATGTTCCCTGGGCGTGTTCTAACTGTGGGGGGGCTTGCCTAGCTGGGGAAGGGAAGTGGTCACAGCCTTCATGTACGGGAAGGCTGTGATCACAGCCCTTCCCCCTCACACAGAGCGGAGGTCCGTGTTTACTTACACGGACCTCCGCTCATTCGCTCCGGGGGGGCATCGCGGGTGGCCGGCGGCAATCAAAGCTGCCGCACCCGCTCCCTGGCCCCCCCCGTACACAGTGAGCGCGCGCGGGCTCACAGTGGCTCTGTATCGCGCCCGCCGTCGTATGACAGCGATTTGCGTTACAGAGCCATTCTGTCGCCGTCAATTGCCGACCAGCGGTCGGCAAGCGGTTAAGGAAAGTTAAACCACCAGGATCCCACAGGCTCACAGAATTCTTCAACAAGCCTGCAGTAGAGTCATAAGATGGTACCTGTCTGGGGAGCCAATTGCAACCTCAGCACACGCACACACACAGAAAAAAAGAGAGTATTCCTACATTGCAAGAAAGGGGAAAAGAACACTGAAAGCAAAGTTGCAGCAACTGAACTGAATTAGACCAATCGTCTACAAGTCCAGTAACAAAATGATTAAATAATTTCTACCCTAAATCCTAAAGTCCCTATGTGTTTCATCATACATCCTCTTCAGGGAGCGATACACAAACTGTTACTCCTGCTGCCCCATATACCACCATTAACTAAATCAATAACACTGCATTCAGGTTCTTATAACAATACTAAATGTTTCTAAAATCCTTATACCACTGTACTATACTTCCTATACTTCTCCTATATTGCTACTATACCTCAATATAACAAAATATGTTTGTATATCGGGTTATAGTAGCATTATAGGAGATGTATAAGAAGTATAGTATAGTGGTATAAGGGTTTTTAGAAACATACTGTATAGTGATGTTATAAGAAGCTGAGTGCAGTGTTATTGCTAGCATTAGTAATTTAAGTTAGGTGCAGCAGTAAGAGAAAGAGTTAATAGTATTAATAGTAGCATATGGGGCAGTAGGAGTAGCGGTGTCTGTATCACTCCCTGAAGATGTCCTATGATGAAATGTGTATGGACACTGACAATAGTAAGCTACACACCTTAGTATGGGAAACAGCACTGTTTAATGTGAGTGGATCAGATGTCGTTTTGGGCAGTTTTAATGTAATAAAAAGGTTTTTTACTATGGACATTTTTTCTTCTTCCCTATGAATTGAACATATGAGTTGTACCACTGTACAACTGTGCAAGTGACATGTAGATTCCCCTTAAAAGGGAATAGACAATTGAGCTTCTTTTAAGTAAACAGGTCATCTCCATCTGGGGAGTGCTCATTGGCGTGGGGGTGGCAAAGAAGCACTCAACTAAGAGCATTGAGTGAAGAAATAAGGCACTGTGATTGCTGATTGCAATAGACTGATTTGGGCACTGATTGCACAGGAGATCTGAGAGACTGTAAAACTTCTTTGAACACAGCAAAGAGCACTTTATTGGATAGGCATTGTTTATTTTATATTAGTGTTTCTCAATTCCAGTCCTCAAGGCGCACCAACAGGTCATGTTTTTAGACTTTTCATTATTTTGCACGGGTGATTTGATCAGTTTCACTGCTTTAGTAATTACCACAGCTGTTTCATCTGAGGGAAATCCTGAAAACACGAACTGTTGGTGCGCCTTGAAGACTGGAATTGAGAAACACTGCTTTATATTATGGTGCACTCTTATGATAAATGGTATTGTTCATTTATTTAATTTATTGTATCTATTAGAATAGGAAATGTATGCAATATTAAATATTATACAGGACAGGGAAATAGAGGATTTAGGGTATAAATTATTAGAAAAGAGAGGCGCATGCGCGGACCTGACTAAGATGGCTGCTTAGTCCAGGCGCTCTGCTCCTCTGTTGTCCACTTTGCCAGCCAGCAGCTGCCCGGAGCCTCACAGAGTGCAGCAGACCAGCTCCTAGGCTGGGGGAACACTCAGACAACACTCGGATGTCATCCAGACCAGTGAGAAGAGACCTCACTCGTCTCCTTAGTGAGGCCTCATCCCTGCCCGGCCATTCCAAGATGGCGGCCGCATCTATCTCCCCATGCGGCCGGCTCCCAGAAGGAGGAGAGGAGATGGACACCATTGGGGAAAACATAGGGAAGAGTCTCCCGGTCCTGGACACTACACTGGAAGGCAATATGCACCCACAGCAGGGGAAAATATCACCAGCCTGCACAGATTCACTATTAAGGAGATCTATGGGACAATATATTCTATCCCCACAAAGTGACCTTCTATCTACCCCAGATTTACACTTGCAAGGTAAACAGCCAGCGTCTCCCCTACCAACAGACCTGTCAGCCCTAATGGTAGCTTTCTCAGACATGCTTGCCAAAGGCCTTGCACAAAATGCAGCACAGATTACAGCAGCAATACAGGCTGACTTGCAGCACATAGGCAACAGGATAGAAATTATAGAAAAGAAATCTGATCAGGCCATTGCCAGTATTTACCAAAACTCAGACAGGATCCAAGATTTACAAGACCAGCTTAACACGGCTATGTCAAAAACCGATGATCTCGAAAATCGTTTGAAACGCTACAATTTCCGCATTAGAGGCCTCCCGGAAACAATAAAAGATATCCACCCGGCAGTGACGTCTTTGATTAAAGACTTAATCCCAGATGTACCAGCACATCGCCTAGAACTGGATAGGGCACACAGAGCCCTCCAACCCCCCAGATCTGATGGCCTGCCACGGGACGTGATCGTTAAGCCCTATTATTATTCAGTGAAGGAGGAAATGATGAAAAAGGCACAAAGTGTTGATAATCTACAAATACAAGGTCACAGTATCCAGCTGTTTGCTGACCTCTCACCATATACGGTTCAAAAAAGGAGGGCCCTGAAACCCCTAATCCAAATACTGATTCAAAACGAAATAACATACCGCTGGTAATTCCCTCTGAGACTCAATTTCTCTTACAAAAACAAACCGTACGGATTTTCCACGATCCTGGAAGGAAATGACCTTGCCCTAATTGAGGGATGATGTTCCACATTTGCATTCAGGAGTAGAGTTGATCAAACCTCTGGAAGTTCGGGTTCTGCAGGTTTGGCTGAACTTACGGACAAAGTCCGGGTTCGGGTCCGGGCTTGACCCGAACTTTGACCCGGACCGCAAACCCCATTGAAATCAATGGGGACCTGAACTTTTAGGCACAAAAATGGCTGTAACAAAGTCCTGGAAAGTCCTAGAGGTCTGCAAAAGGAAGGACAATGGGGGTAAGGGTCGGACAAGTGCCCTACAAAGAAATGGGGATAGGGAAATAACTTAAAATAATTTTTAAGCTAAAATCACATAAAAAAATCAAAAATGGAGGTGGATGTGGAGTTGGAGGTTGAGGAGGCGGTGAAAGTGGCAGTGGAGGAGGTAGCCAACACTGGTTTTTTTTATTTTTGGAATTTTTTTGTTTTTTTTAAACCAGCAATGTAGATGCACTTTTTAATTTTGTGCAAGAAACAATAATCTGTCCCTTTAAGCAACAGTAGGAACCTCTCCCTATAGAACTAGGAGATGATTTTAGGTTCTAAAATCATCTCCAAGTTGTACAGGGAAAGCCTCCAGCTGTTGCTTTAAGGGAAAGATTATTGTTCTAAAATCATCTTCAAAGTGTGTGGGAAAAGCCTGTTTCAGCCGCAGAGAGCCATATTAGTGTTCTAAAATCATCTTCAAAGTGTGTGGTAAAAGCCTGTTTCAGCCGCAGAGTCATATTAGTGTTCTAAAATCATCTTCAAAGTGCGTGGGAAAAGCCTGTTTCAGCCACAGAGAGCCATATTAGTGTTCTAAAATCATCTTCACAGTGTGTGGGAAAAGCCTGTTTCAGCCGCAGAGAGCCATATTAGTGTTCTAAAATCATCTTCAAAGTGTGTGGGAAAAGCCTGTTTCAGCCGCAGAGAGCCATATTAGTGTTCTAAAATCATCTTCAAAGTGTGTGGGAAAAGTCTGTTTCAGCCACAGAGAGCCATATTAGTGTTCTAAAATCATCTTCACAGTGTGTGGGAAAAGCCTGTTTCAGCCTCAGAGAGCCATAATAGTGTTCTAAAATCATCTTCAAAGTGTGTGGGAAAAGCCTGTTTCAGCCACAGAGAGCCATATTAGTGTTCTAAAATCATCTTCAAAGTGTGTGGGAAAAGCCTGTTTCAGCCACAGAGAGCCATATTAGTGTTCTAAAATCATCTTCACAGTGTGTGGGAAAAGCCTGTTTCAGCCTCAGAGAGCCATATTAGTGTTCTAAAATCATCTTCAAAGTGTATAGGAAAAGCCTATTGCAGGGGCATAGAGCCATATTACTGTTCTTCCAGCCACATAGAGAGCCATATTATTGTTCTAAATTTTAGAACACTAATATTGCTCTCTGCGGCTGAAACAGGCTTTTCCCACACACTGTGAAGATGATTTTAGAACACTAATATGGCTCTCTGCGGCTGAAACAGGCTTTTCCCACACACTGTGAAGATGATTTTAGAACACTAATATGGCTCTCTGTGGCTGAAACAGGCTTTTCCCACATACTATGAAGATGATTTTAGAACACTAATATGGCTCTCTGCGGTTGAAACAGGCTTTTCACACACACTGTGAAGATGATTTTAGAACACTAATATGGCTTTATGCGGCTGAAACAGGCTTTTCCCACACACTTTGAAGATGATTTTAGAAGAATAATCTTTCCCTTAAAGCAACAGCTGGAACCTTTCCCTGTACAACTTGATGATGATTTTAGAACACTAATCTTTCCCTTAAAGCAACAGCTGGAACCTTTCCCTGTACAACTTGATGATAATTTTAGAAGAATAATCTTTCCCTTAAAGCAACAGACTCTACCTAGTCCAGTCAGATCGTTCTGTGCAGCAGGATGAGGTGTGCAATCTGTCCCTCAAAACAGCAGTACTAGTATCTCTCCCTAGTCCACAATCAGATCGTTCAGTAATGCAGCATGAGATGTTCTGCAATCTGTCCCTCACAGAGCCAGCAGCATCCTCTCCCTAAACTATCCTGAGAGCATATGACATGCAGCACGGTGACTCTAGCCCCATATAGAGGCTGGGTCATATGGTGCACTGGCCAATCACAGCCATGCCATTAGTAGGCATGGCTGTGATGGCTTTTAGGGAAAACCAGTGAAACACTTTTTGATTGGCTGCCTTTGGCAGCTTTTCAACACGTGTAATAAAACACCAGAACCCCGGACCCAACCCGGACTTTTTTTGAAAAGTCCGGGTTCAGGTCCAGGTCCCGGACACCCAAAAGTTCGGTACGGACCCGAACTTTACAGTTTGGGTTCGCTCAACTCTATTCAGGAGCTCTTGTTCAGGCTCCCTCCCCGATTACCTAACTACATCTACTTGGGTTCTCTGCCCTCATCCATTTTATGTTCAGAACACTATCACATGAGACTGTAGCGGATACCCGTCTCTTGTTGACTGCATCACCTTTAGAACATTGGTTAACACAGGGCAAGGTGGTGGCGGCGGCACCCATGGGCCTGATTCTGCCTCTGAGAGCCACTACTGATTCCTCTCAGGAGCAGATATTATCCATGCCTACCAAAAGGTTTTCGTGGCCTGATGCGACTGCTCTGCAGGGTGGCTGGACCACCTCCAGGCGGTCCCTCAGACCATTATGACTACTGCTATTGTATGCTAATATTATTTCTCTTCTACTACTTACTCCTAATCTTCTCTTTCATAACCATCCTTTCCCTTCTAATATCTCTTTTGCCTCCATTTTTCGATCCATAGCGAACCTCCAGATAATCCTGTGCCCACCAGCAGGTACTCTCCCCCTACGCCCACTATTCAGAAGGACCTTGGCTTCATACCTGACCTTCAGACAGGGTAAGTTCTTTTTTACTCAGCAGTCTCACTCGACACCTACACATGTCTAACGTTCCCCACAAGTCCACAGTTTTGGACATTAAATCACACAATACACAAGGGTTGAACTTCCCTACTAAAAGGAGGAAACTATTCCAAACTTACCACAAATCCAAAACAGACGTCCTAATTTTACAGGAGACTCATTTCCCCTCCACTTACAACCCGAAGTTTCTCCACAAGACATTCCCACATCTCTACTTTTCTAACACCTGCAATAAAACCAAAGGAGTTGCGATATGCCTCTCTAAACAAGCAAACCTTTCCCCGATTTACATCATTAGGGACACTGATAGCAGATATCTGCTGGTCAGTGGCACCCTAAATGGAGAAATAATTACATTGGTGTCTTATTACGCCCCAAATAGGGAGCAAGGCAAATTCTTCAACCACATGATGACCCACCTAGCCTCCTACCTGAAGGGTATGGTAATCATGGGAGGGGATACTAATACGCCTTTTGATTTGTCTATGGATAAGACAAACCCGTTACACCCCACTCAAAAGAGACCCCCCCCCAAACAAAGCCTCCGCATAGCGCAGAAACTGAATTCTCTAGGACTGATAGATATATGGAGGGAACTTAACCCACACTCAAAAGACTATACGCATTACTCGATCCCACACCAGACATACTCAAGAATCAACCACATTTTTATCCAAGCTAAATTAGCTAACAAAGCATTATCTTTCAGCATTTTAGCATCACCTATATCTGATCATTCAATTGTCACATTATCAGTTCATGTTTCCAGGGCCCCAGAAGGACCCTTCAGATGGCGTCTAAATGAAGCCCTCCTTAATAACCCGTCGCACTGCGAACACTTTACCAAACTTATGGTAGACTACTTCAACACCAACAATGATGGGTCGGTGTCTCCCTCCACACTTTGTGCAGCCTTGAAGGCGGTCATGAGGGGACATTTTATCCAATTTGCATCCAAACTAAAAAGGGAGCACGCAACTGACACCCTCACTTTGACTGAAGAATTCCACCAGGCCAGCAAGGCCCATAAACGCCTCCAAACTCCCAGAACGCTGTCCCAACTGGACACCGCCAATACTAACCTCAACCTTGCTCTTACAACCAGTGCGGAAAAATATCTGTGTTGGTCGGGAGCCAAATTCTATATGCAAAAAGATAGGATTGGCACAAAACTAGCCCGAACCTTATCACCCAAACAGCGCCCTACGGCCGTCCCGAAAATACGCACCAAGGCGGGGGATCTCACCCAAAACCCAGAAAAAATTATGAAAGAATTCCACTCTTTTTATGATACTCTCTATAAACAGAAGGCAAGTTCCACGCCCTCTAACAAACTGGACATCTTCTTACGAGACCTTCCTCTCCCAAAATTAACTCAAGAGCACAGAAACCTACTGGAAGCACCATTTAGCACCCCTGAAATTCTAGAAGCGATAAAAAGTGTGAAAACGGGTTCTTCTCCAGGCCCGGACGGTTTCCTATTTGCCTTTTATAAAAAGTTTATATCTAGGAAGATACCCCCCATTAAGGGTTTAATGGCAGTAAAAAAGAAAAAAAATTGTCCAAGCAAAGTTGATATGAAAAATTCTTTACAGATTCTTTTTATTATACAACAAAGACTTAACATGAAAAAAGTTGTAATGATTTAAAAAGGGGAGCTCTGGTTGTACATAGATGGGACGTGTATTACATACAATCAATTGCAAACAAAGAAAAGGAAAGTGGCATACTTTGCAGCCCAAGGGCCGCATGCAGTCCCCTACGCGTTTCGACCATTCAAAAGTATGTCTAGGTCTTCCTCAGGGGGATTGTAGGCACAACCCTTTCTACAATAATATTAAAAGATGATATAATTAAAATCAAAATGCAAATTACATATAACAGTAGTTGATCATTAGAATAACAAATTTCCAACACTTACATTGCTGCAAATTGATCACTAGATACAGGTCCCAAACATCCAGAGCATATAAAAATTGTGATTTAATATAAAAGTGAGGCTGCATCAGCTTACTGTGAAAACATCTCCACCTGCCACACGGGGACGGCCTCCACCGTCAATTAAAGGAACTTGCAAGAGGCCACACTCAATCCTCTTGTAAGGAGAGGAGGTTGCGTTTACTGTTCCTAAGGAGTAGTACATAGAATTATGATAGAATGATTTTATGGTAACTCAGGAGACATGTATAATTAAATGTAACGGGTGCACAGATATTGCAATGCCTAAAAGTAATTTTTGTCCACAAAGTGAGGGGGACCTTTATGGGCTCCAACTCAGATTTATAATTCATTATTATTGTTAGAATTAGTCATATAGGGTCCGTGACAAGCGGAGATACATATCACCGATAAACAAAAAAGGGAAAAAGGACCCATTATTCAAAAAATAAAACATATGTATGTATATATGCCCCTGGTGTATGTTCCAATAGGGAGACAAAATACTTACTGATGGCTTAGAGGCTAAGGATGTTGAGAGTATTTATGGTCCCATAGGTAGCACCGGAACTGGTCACTGCAAAGAATATGCACAGAGTAGGTTTCTCAAAAAAAAGTCTCAATGGTATCCCAAAAAAAGAGGGGAAGAGCAGGGAGGGGAAGGGAAGTTTTACCGAGAGATCATCTCAATAAATGGTTGGACTAAAAAAGACCCTTACCTGTGAGCGGTAGCCCAGTGTCTTGATCGGAATGGAGGAAATCTTCCATGCATTTTACCTTTCTCTATACTGCTCTTTAAATACTCAGTGTTCTATGAAATGTAACCACAATCAGCTGATGTGTATCAGCTGGCCGTGCGAGCGGCCCTCGTGTGGGCTCCTCGGCATCCCGGAAGTTGCCCCGGCATTTGCCATCACTTCCTGCAGATGTTAGAGTGACGAGACTGCGTCACGTCCGGCCGAATCCGAGGCTGCGCATGCGTGAGGCCCCAGTAAGCCGTGCGGAAGGGATCCGGGATGCCGCCGGCCTGAATTGACCCACCAGGGGACCCACAGAGGATGAACCTCTGGGGGATCTCCAAGTGGGGCGGTCGGAGGAGTCGGGCTCCTCCTTCCCAGGCCGGGAAGTTCCCATGTCGGCAGAGCAGCGCCTCAGGTGGCCAAATAGGAGACTCAGCGCCGATGCAGCCTCTCATGATGAATACAACAGAATCTGAAATGAATCAAGTAGAAAACTATAATAAGAATTACATCTACTTTTGAAAAAATGTGAGCAAATTAACAATAGTTTAATTGCATTACACAAATCTGATATATGGCCTTAGGGGGGAGGAATTGCACCAAGACTAATCATCTCAACCGGAAGGGAAAAGGAAGGAAGAGCTATAAAGAGGATGGTGTACTACCATGGCTGTGACCTGTTAATGGACCTAAGAATACAATACAAACAAAATGTCAAATGAAACAAGTGGGAGGCTATAATAAGAATAGTGTCTACTTTTGCAAAAATATAAACAGGTAACATTCGTTTAATTGTATTGCACAAATCTGATATATGACCTTAGGGGGGCGGAATTGCACCAAAATTGAACATCTCCACCGCCTAAGGAAGAATTATAAAAAAGACAGATAGTGTACTGACATAGCTGTGACATGTGATTGGACCTGAAAGTGTGGGGACAAAAACTGGATTTATTTAAAGAAAGAACTTTGTTACTGGGTTTTTCCAGAGACAAACCCCCTTAGAAAAGGAGCATATGAGATGGCTTCAATCAGACCCGGGAACGTGGTCGCCTGTAGTCTGAAGATTAGTGTTGAGCGAACCCGGACTGTAAAGTTTGGGTCCGTACCAAACTTTGGGATGTCCGGGACCCGGACCCGAACCCGGACTTTGTTCGGGTCCGGGGTTCTGGTAATTTTATTAAACGTTCTGAAAATTGCTGTAAAAAAGTCCAGGAAAGTCCTAGAGGTCTGCAAATGGAAGGAAAATGGGGGTAAGGGTGGGACAAGTGCCCTACAAAGAAATGGGGACAGGGAAATAACTTTAAATATTTAAAAAAAAATAATAACATAAAAAAATCAAAAATGGAGGTGGATGTGGACCATCTTCAAACTGCGTCTGAAAAGTATTATTTAACGGTAGAAGCCATATAACTGTTCTAAAATCATCTTCAAACTGTGTCAAAAAAGTATAAATAAGCCGGGAGAACCCATATCCCTGTTCTGCAAACATCTGGAAACTGTGTGTAACACTTTAAATAAAACCGGGACAAACAGAACTACTGTTCTGCAAACATCTGGAAACTGTGTGTAACACTTTAACTAAAACCGGGACAAACAGAACTACTGTTCTGCAAACATCTGGAAACTTTGTGTAACAC
>BLSH010407733.1:41506-51556 GCA_018402905.1 Glandirana rugosa
TGGACCTTTTGTCCAGGTCCGCTACATTGGATTCTAAGTATCCCCAGGGACTTAGGGAGACAGATCCATGAGAGCGGATTGCGGGAGGGATTCAGGGACCCCTATGAATCTTAGGTTACATCGCCTGGACCTGTTTTCCAGGTCATCCAGTTTCTGGAGGATGTACTGATTTGTTTTCGTTTGTTCTTGCTCAGCTCCCTGTAGCTGATAAAGGTCGTCTTCCATACTGGCTATCCTGCTCTCGGCTTCAGTGAGGCGAGTTTTATGGTCGCTCAGTTCACTTCGCAGAATCTGCATCCCTTCAGTAACAGCCCTTTCTACTGTGGCAGTAATTGTAGGGGCGAGGATGGCAGCGACTGCCTGGGCTATGCGTGCATGAGAATCCATGTCCGCTTGTGTGGAAGGGGATGGATGAGTGCCACTTACTTCCATTTCATTCGTTTCCGGAACGATCGTTTTCTGCATTGAGTTCGTTGCCGCTACGAGGGTTTCCGGAACGAACGTTTTGGAGGCCGCATCCCCGGGCTCGATTTGCGGCGCGGCCAGCGGACCGCGCGGGGTGGGTTTTTCCAAGAAACGATCCATTCGCTGGTGGGAGTCCGCCTTCCTGGAGGTGCTCAGGCGTTTGGGTTGCGCGATGGGTGTCTCGGGCTGGCTTTTTAGGCTGATTTGTGGCTGTGGATGGAGGAGCTAGCTGGAGGTGCTGCTACTCCATGCGGCGCCGGAACCGGAAGGCATTTTGATTTTAATTATATCATCTTTTAATATTATTGTAGAAAGGGTTATGCCTATGATCCCCCTGAGGAAGACCTAGACATACTCTTGCATGGTCGAAATGCGTAGGGGACTGCATGCGGCCCTTGGGCTGCATAGTATGCTACTTTCCCTTTTTTTCTGTTTGCAATTGATTGTATGTAACACATGTCCCATCTATGCACAACCAGAGCTCTCCCTTTTTAAATTATTATAACTTTTTTCATGTTAAGTCTTTGTTGTATAATAAAAAGAATCTGTAAATACATTTTTATATCAACTTGTTTGGACAATTATATTTCTTTTTTTTTCCTTTTTTTCCTGCCATTAAACCCTTATCTTCTTAGATGTACTTACGACTTAAAGGGGAAGGCAGAAATTACTTTAGTCTCTTTATTAGCACCAATTTTTTCTCCATTTTTTTATTTATATTAAGTTTATCTATTCTTTCTTTGACTCCGGCCTCCGTTAGCCACGAGGGTATGTCCTGTGCTGTGGCACTAACAGTATAGTTGCAGTCGGTAAACCCCTCCTTTTCCTGCATAAAAAGGAGAAGAAGGTATTTAATATAGTTGCCTTTTTTGTGTCATCTGTAACCATCCTCCCATCATCATCTTTTAAGTGTGCAATGTGCTCTGGTTTTGCCATTTTATTAATATATTTAAAGAATTTCTTTGTTTTTTTTTACTCTCCTCCGCTATGTGTTTCACATAATCCTTTTTAGCCGCCCTGATTGCATTTTTGTACTTCTTATTACATTCCTTGTAGTTTTGGAATTCAGAAGGTGACCCACCCCCTTTATATTTTTTAAAGGCCAAGTTTTTCTCTTTCATGAGGCTTTTCACATTATGGTTTAACCACCTGGTTTGACCTTTGCTCTTTTATATTTATTGACCAGTGGAATGCACTGTGCGATACCCTTATTTAATATGCTCCTAAAGCATTCCCATTTTTCTTCCATGTTAATTTTTTCTAGGACTGTGTCCCAATTTATGTCCTGCATTAATGACCGCAACCTTGAAAAATTGCCCGCTTAAAGTTTAGTGTTTTAGTGCTGCACTCTTGCATCTTTTTCTTGTGATTTACACTAAATGCTATCATTCTATGGTCACAAGATCCCAAATTATCGCGTATCGCCACGTCTGCGACCAAATTTGGATTGTTCATAATTAATAGATCTAACAGGGCATTCTTTCTAGTTGGGGAATCCACCAATTGGGACATGAAGTTGTCCTGTAGGACATTCATGAAATGACGAGCCTTTAATGAGTGCACTGTCCCCTCTGCCCAGTCAATATCAGGATAATTGAAGTCCCCCAGTATGATTACATTTCCCAGTTTCGCTGCCATTTCTAGCTGGGATAGTAGTCCCAGCTCCTCCTCCTCCTTTAGGTTGGGAGGCCTGTAACATATCCCAACTGATAATTTCCCATTTACCTCCCCTCTATGAAGTTCAACCCATACTGATTCCACCTCCCCCCTCATCCTGTCCATAATGTCACTCCTCTCTACCACATTTACATCATTTTTGACATATAGACAGACCCCTCCACCCCTTCTACCTTCCCTATCCTTTCGATACAATGCATACCCCTGTATATTGGCCAGCCAATCGTGTGAGCTGTCGAACCAAGTTTCAGTTATTCCCACAAGGTCTAAGTCCTCCTTGTGTAATAGTAGCTCCAGTTCCTCCATTTTGTTAGCTAGGCATCTCGCATTTGCGTAAACGCCCCTTAGTGTTGTGTGAGCACACATTATTTTCTCCATATGTTTCCTCTGGCTCAGTTTAGGAATCGTCTCCTTATTCCCTCACAATTTAGATGCTGTGGTAGTAATATCAATGCTGACTCCACTATACCCCACTGTCCCCTGCTTACTACTGGCTATTGTTTCTTCTGACCCCCCCATTACCTAGTTTAAAAGCCCCTCCATCTTTGTGGCCATCTTTCCTCCCAGTAGAGCTGTACCATCCCCATTAAGGTGCAGCCCCTCCTTACTAAAGAGCCGGTAACCGACCGAGAAGTCGGCCCAGTTCTCCAGGAACCCAAACCCCTCTTTCCTACACCAATTCCTCAGCCACCTGTTCAATTCCCTAATCTCCTGCTGCCTCTCTGGTGTGGCTCGAGGTACAGGTAGTATTTCAGAGAAAACTACCTTGGAGGTCCTTTTCCTAAGTCTATTCCCTAAGTCCCTGAAATAATTTTTTAGGACTTTCCACCTTCCTCTCACTTTGTCATTGGTACCGACATGTACCATGACCGCTGGGTCCTGCCCAGCCCCGCCCAATAATCTGTCTACTCGCTCCGCGATGTGCCAAACTCAAGCGCCCGGTAAACAACATACTGTTTGGCGACCACGGTCTTTCTGGCAGATTGCCCTCTCTGTCCTCCTAATAATCGGGTCCCCCACTACCGCAACTTGTCTAACATTACCTGTGCCTCTGCCCCCCTCCTTACTGGGGCAGCTACTCCCCTGGCAGCTAGGGGAGGTCGCTTGCTCCAGCACTGCCACCCAGCTATCGCTCTGTAGCAGTAAAACTGTGATAACGTGGATCTGAACTGGTTAAACGTATGAGGTCACATGTGCAAATACCCAGCAGATGGTCAGATTTTTGCTAAGCAGATGGTGTGTGCTTTGCCGTAGTGATGGTAAGCTGAAGTCGGTGCAAATAGCTTGCAGTGGATCTTCACAAGTTTACCACGGCACAATTTTATTGGACTTTTTGTATGAAATGTATGTTTTATGCATATTCCTTATTGCACTAGCACTTTGGAATGTACATATATTAGTTATTCTCAATATTTATCACACTGTATTGTGGCTCACACTTATATGATGCATATGTATTCTTTGTTTATGTTTGTGTATGTAAGCTATTTTGTTCTATTGTGATCTTGCACAACATTGATAGCACTGATAATTATTAAAAAGAACAATGCACCTAATTTTGATACAACAAAAGATTTTGGTATTGATGTATTTGGGCACCTTTTTGTGTGCTACTTTCCCATAGGTGATATTGATTTGCACTCATATTGCTGTTTTCATTTGTTGTTTTTCACATGCAAGTGCAGAGCTACACACATATTTGAAAACAGAAGACATGATAAGATGTGGACAGAGCAAGAATTCCCCCTTACAGTATAAAGGGGAACTCTGCATATTCTGATGAAAGGCCTCATTCAGACAGGCGCTGAGTCCCAGGGGGAGGGGCACCATAATGCACCTTCGCCTATGTACACAAAAATCCTTGCATCGGCCTTGCATGTATAAAACATCTCACAAAAGTGAGTACACACCTCACATTTTTGTTAATATTTTAACCCCTTCCTTACCGGGCACTTAAACCGCCCTCCTGCCCAGACCAATTTTTGGCTTTTAGCGCTGTCGCATTTTGAATGACAATTGCGCGGTCGTGCGACATTGTACCCAAATAAAATTTGCGTCCTTTTTTTCCCACAAATAGAGCTTTCTTTTGGTGGTATTTGATCACCTCTGCGTCATTTCTGATCGCCGCTATAAACAAAAAATGAGTGACAATTTTGCAAAAAAGAACAATATTTTTTACTTTTTGCTAAAGTACAAATCCATTAAAAAAAATTATTCATCAGTTTTGGCCGACATATATTCTACATATTTTTGGTAAAAAAAAAATCGCAATTGGCGTATATTGATTGGTTTGCGCAAAAGTTATCGCGTCTACAAACTGGGAATTGATTTATGGCGTTTTTATTATTTTTATTTTTTTTACTAGTAATGGCGGCGATCTGCAATTTTTATTGGGACTGCGATATTGCTGCAGAAATGTCGGACATTTTTTACACATTTTTGGGACCAATGACATTTATACAGCGATCAGAAATTTAAATGTCCACTGATTACTGTATAAATGTCATTGGCAGTGAAGGGGTTAACCTGCAGGGGGCAGTGAAGGGGTTAACAATGTTCCCTGGGTGTGTTCTAACTGTGGGGGGGCAGGGCTGGACGGGACATAACAGATCTAACTGATCCCAGTGACAGGGATCAGTAGATCTGTCATGTCCCCTGTCACAGAACGGAGAACCGCCGTGTTTACAACGGCGGTTCCCCGTTCTGAGGCTCCTAAAACAGATCGGCGGGTCTCGATGTCCGCCCGACCCACGGGCACGCTCGCGCAGCCGCTGCCGCCAGGGGGCGCACGAGGAGCGTGCACAGTGGGCATTTCAGATCCGCGCTGGGGCCGTACTTCGGCAATAGCGCGGATCTGAAGTGGTTAATATGTCTTTTCATGTGAAAACACTGAAGAAATGACACTTCACTACAATGTAAAGTAGTGAGTGTACAGCAGGGCCGGACTGGCCATAGGGCACACCGGGCATATGCTGGGCCGCTAGTCTGCATGTAATTTTGGCCGCCCGCCCGACTATTCCTATTTGACAGCTTCCTGGAGGGCGGCGGCCGTGAGATGAGAAGAGCCCGCAGTGAATGAAACTCAGAGGAGTAGCAGCGGCGATGCTACAAGCAGCACACAGGCTGAAGCCGCTCCTCCTCTGAATTTCATTCACTGGACAGAGCAGGCTTTTCTCATCTCACGGCCGCCGCCCTCCGGGAAGCTGCCAGGTGTTATGATGAGTACAGTCCCTCCCAGCATCCCACCCCTCTCCTCCTATGTCTGCTCCCTCCTCCCTCCTCCCTGCACTCTCCCTGCAGTACAGAGGTTAGGGGAGGGAAACAGAGCACAGTGTTCCTCCTTCCCCCTCCCTTCTATACTGCAAAGAATTATGGGAGATATAGTCCAGGGGAGGGCGGGATTGCCTTGAAAATGCATGGACAGAATGTAATGGCCACAACAAGGAGGTGAGGCTGTCTCTTTGCAGGTCTGGGGCTGTCTCTTTGCAGGTCTGGGGCTGTCTCTTTGCAGGTCTGGGCTGTCTCTTTGCAGGTCTGGGCTGTCTCTTTGCAGGTCTGGAGCTGTCTCTTTGCAGGTCTGGAGCTGTCTCTGCAGGTCAGAGGCTGTCTCTTTGCAGGTCTGGGCTGTCTCTTTGCAGGTCTGAGGCTGTCTCTTTGCAGGTCTGGGCTGTCTCTTTGCAGGTCTGAGGCTGTCTCTTTGCAGGTCTGAGCTGTCTCTTTGCAGGTCTTGGCTGTCTCTTTGCAGGTCTGAGGCTGTCTCTTTGCAGGTCTGGGCTGTCTCTTTTCAGGTCTGGGGCTGTCTCTTTGCAGGTCTGAGGCTGTCTCTTTGCAGGTCTGAGGATGTCACAGTACATGTTGGCATTGATGGTTCCCTCAAGGAACTGTAGCTCCCCAGCACTCATGCAGCCCCAGACCATGACACTCCCACCACCATGCTTGACTGCAGGCAAGACACACTTGTCTTTGTACTCCTCACCTGGTTGCCGCTACACACGCTTGACACCATCTGAACCAAATAAGTTTATCTTGGTATCATCAGACCACAGGACATGGTTCCAGTAATCCATGTCGTTAGTCTGCTTAGTTAGGTGCCATGTTGAACATCCAGTGACTAGTGGGAGAGAGTGAGCAGATAACACCAAATTTAACACACCTGCTCCCCATTCAGACCTTGTAACACTAACTAATCACATGACACTGTGGAGGGAAAATGGCTAATTGGCCCCAATTTGGACATTTTCATTTAGGGGGGTGTACTCACTTTTGTTGCCAGTGGTTTAGACATTAATGGCTGTGTGTTGAGTTATTTTGAGAGGACAGCAACTTTACACTGTTATACAAGCTGTACACTCACTACATTACATTGTAGCAAAATGTAATTTCTTCAGTGTTGTTACATGAAAAGATATAATAAAATATTTACAAAAATGTGAGGGGTGTACTCACTTTTGTGAGATACTGTATCTCGATAAACTTTCCAAGTTTCAAAGGCTTTGGAGCCCTTGGAATACCCATGGTCTCCCCTCAGACTTCGACCAGACATTGATAATCGATAATGGTAGATACAACCCCTTAGAATGCCATCTACCATATACTCACCTGGATAGACACCCCCCCCTTTGGAGACCCCCCGTTTTCTTTTCCTCCCCCTATCCTATTTCTCTCTATTATCTTCCATCTTCCCCCCTGACTTTGCCCACTCTGGTTCACTTATACCTACATGCCCTATACCCTATCTGCTACCGACCGTTTCCCTGCACCACCTCAAATTGAATTGGAAACCTCTGCTCCCCAATCCATGCTGGGCCATATGTTGGACCCTAGCAAGGGTAGTGGACCTTCCATTTTTCAATTACAGCCAGAACCAGAGGTTGAGTGCAAAGATATCCTCTCTTTATTCTTCTAACCCCCTCCCTCCCCTTCTGACTCCCACCTCTTTGCCCTGTAGCCTATAGACTACAACCCTCACGCCCCATCCACCCTTTCCACTTGGGCTACAGATCGCTCATTGTTACCCAATTGATATGCATCATTCTTGTTGTAATTTTTAGAAATTGACTACTCGTCTCCTATGTAGACCATTTTTTGATTAAGGTTGATACCTTTCTCTTTCCTCTGTAGTATAAGATCTCCACTGCTGTATGTCTTATATTTCATCACCAATAAAATATTTCAAAAGAAGAAAACAGGAAATGGATATAAAAAGATATCCAAGGAATTGAGAATGCCAATCAGCAGTGTTCAAACTCTAATCAAGAAGTGGAAAATGAGGGGTTCTTTTGAAACCAAACCAAGGTCAGGTAGACCAACTAAAAATGCAGCCACAACTGCCAGGAAAATTGTTTGGGATGCAAAGAGAAACAAATAACTTCAGGTAAAATACAGGACTCTCTGAAAACATGTGGTGTGGCTGTTTCAAGATGCACAATAAGGAGGCACTTGAAGAAAGATGGGCTGCATGGTCGAGTCGCACATGAATCACATGAATACATATACATCACATTTTTGTAAATATTTTATTATATCTTTCATGTGACAACACTGAGGAAATGACACTTTGCTACAATGTAAAATAGTGAGAGTACAGCTTGTATAACAGTGTAAATTTGCTGTCCCTTCAAAATAACTCAACACACAGCCATTAATGTCTAAACCGCTGGCAACAAAAGTGAGCACACCCCTGAATGAAAGTGTCCAAATTAGGCCCAAAGTGTCAATATTTTGTTTGGTCACCATTATTTTCCAGCACTGCCTTAACATTCTTGGGCATGGAGGTCACCATAGCTTTGCAGGTTGCCACTTGAGTCCTCTTACACTCCTCCATGACAACATCACAGAGCTGGTGGATGTTAGAGACCTTGCGCTCCTCCACCTTCCATTTGAGGATGCCCCACAGATGTTCAATAGGGTTTAGGTCTGGAGACATGCTTGGCCAGTCCATCGCCTGTACCCTCAGCTTCTTTAGCAAGGCAGAAGTTGTCTTGGAGGTGTGTTTGGGGTCGTTATTACGTTGAAATACTGCCCTGCGGCCCAGTCTCCCAAGAGAAGGGATACTGCTACAGTATGTAACAGTACATGTTGACATTCATGGTTCCCTCAATGAACTGAAGCTCCCCAGTGCCGTCAGCACTCATGCAGCCCCAGACCATGACACTCACACCACCATACTTGACTGTAGGCAAGACACACTTGTCTTTGTACTCCTTACCTGGTTGCTGCCACACATGCTTGACACCATCTGAACCAAATACATTTATCTTGGTCTCATCAGACCACAGGACTTGGTTCCAATAATCCATGTCCTTAGTCTGCTTGTCTTCAGCAAACTGTTTGAAGGCTTTCTTGTGCCTTATCTTTAGAAGAGGCTTCCTTCTGGGACGCCAGCCATGCAGGCCAATTTGATGCAGTGCAGCGTATGGTCTAAGCATGACAGGCTGACCCCCCACCCCTTCAACCTCTGCGGCAATGTTGGCAGCACTCATGCGTCTATTTCCCAAAGACAACCTCTGGATATGATGCTGAGCACGTGCACTCAACTTCTTTGGTCGTCCATGGCGAGGCCTGTTCTGAGTGGAACCTGTCCTGTTAAACCACTCTATGGTCTTGGCCACTGTGCTGCAGCTCAGTTTCAGGGTATTGGCAATCTTCTTATAGCCCAGGCCATCTTTATGTAGGGCAACAATTCTTTTTTTCAGATTCTCAGAGAGTTCTCTGCCATGAGGTGCCATATTGAACATCCAGTGACCAGTATGAGAGAGTGAGAGCATAAAACACAAAATTTAACACACCTGCTCCCCATTCACACCTGAGGCCTTGTAACACTAATGAGTCACATGACACCGGGGAGTGAAAATGGCTAATTGGGCCCAATTTGGAAATTTTTACACTGGGTGTGCTCACTTTTGTTGCCAGCGGTTTAGACATTAATGACTGTGTGTTAAGTTATTTTGAGGGGACAGCAAATTTACACTGTTATACAAGCTGTACATGCACTACTTTACATAGTAGCAAAGTGTCATTTCTTCAGTGTTGTCTTATGAAAAGATATAGTAAAATATTTACAAAAATGTGAAGGGTGTACTCACTTTTGTGAGATACTGTATATTTTTTTTATAGTATAAACATTTTTTTATTAATGCATACAATACATCACATCAAGGAGGAGGAGAAAGAGGAGGGAGGGAAAACAAGTGATAGTATTTATTGCTCTAACATAGACAATAATCATTGAACACCCCAGAAAAAAATGAATAAAAATGAGGTAAAACCGCTACACAGCATCAGAAGATGTTGCTGAAACGCAAACAAAAAATAAAAAAATAAAGCCCTAATAAAGACTATTGAGTGTCAAATCCCATTATTGAGTGATATGAACAGGAGCAGGTATGGTGCTGTTCTAATATACACTAGTAATACAACATGGTGCTTCCAATGCTCATCTTAAATCAGTGTAAAACAATTCTTAAAACCAAGGTGCAGAAAAAAAAAGTCCTATTAACCACTTGACAACTGGGCACTTAAACCCCCTTAACAACCAGACCAATTTTCAGCTTTCAGCGCTCTCACACTTTGAATGACAATTACTCAGTCATGCAACATTGTACGCATATGAAATTTGCGTCCTTTTTTTCCACACAAATAGAGCTTTATTTTGGTGGTATTTAATCATCTCTGGGTTTTTTATTTTTTGCGCTATAATTAAAAAAAGACCGAAAATTTTGTAAAAAAATGAATTTTTCTTCCTTTCTGTTATAAAATTTAGCAAATTAGTAATTTTTCTTCATAAATTTTGGCCAAAATTTATACTGCTACCTATCTTTGGTAAAAAAAAAAACAACGTACTGACTCATTAACAGTAAGTTTCACACTCTCGCGACTTTCGACTTTTAACCAGACCAACAATTCCCC
>BLSH010407733.1:61166-122924 GCA_018402905.1 Glandirana rugosa
GTGAGAAACTAGTCAATACTTATCTCAACTCGCTTGGAGACCTTCAATCCCAAGACGACCAGGCCGCTAGTCAACCTCTAGGCTCCTACTCCACATCCACCCCCCTTCCCATTTTTTTATTTGATTTTAATTTATTTTCCCTATCCCCATTTTTTTGTAGGGCACTTGCCCTAGTTTGAAGATGATTTTAGAACAGTTATATGGCTTCTACTGTTAATTAATACTTTTCAGACACAGTTTGAAGATGATCCACATTCACCTCCATTTTTGCATTTTTTATGTTTTTATTTTTTTAAAAATATTTAAAGTTATTTCCCTGTCCCCATTTCTTTGTAGGTCACTTGTCCCACCCTTACCCCCATTTCCTTCCTTTTGCAGCCCTCTAGGGCTTTCCAGGACTTTGTTACAGGCATTTTTGTGCCTAAAAGTTCGGGTCCCCATTGATTTCAATGGGGTTCGGTGTCCGTGCGATCGTTCGGGTTCCGCGACTTTGTCCCGAAGTTCGGCCGGACCAGCAGAACCCTAACTTCCAGAGGTTCGCTCAACTCTATTCATAACTGATCAAAGAGTGTGCCTGTCCACAGACTCGGTTGATAGGCTCACATTTATAAAAATAAATCAGTCCTGGATCAGCAGCTATCAAGCCCCTGATACTGATGCAACTGATTAAATTTGCTAGGGATCTGGGAAACCCTTTGAAGACTGCCACTGCTCCTATTCCTCCTGTCCATAATCTCTAACTATATTTTGTATTTAGCGCACCACCAACACACAAGGCCAAATTTTTCTGCACCTGGTTTACAGGGGCATGCCATAACATTTTTTCAAATAATTTACAACATAAAGCCCAGTTCCTCCGTCCAACAAGAGTAACTGCAAGGGGTTACAGTGTTCTGGCACCGCCAACACCCAAGGCCCAATTTTTGGCAACCTGTTTGACTGGGGGCTTTAGTCACAATTTGTAAACAAATTTACAACATCAGGCCCAGTTCCTCCATCCAAAAAGAGTAACTGCAAGGGGTTACAGTGTTCAGTGTCCAACAACCAAGGCCCAATTTTTCACCACCTGTTTGACTGGGGGATTTTATCACAAATTTTTAACTTATTTACAGCAGCAGGGCCCATGCTAAAATTTTTAAAAAATGACGTGCGGTCCCCACCAAAATCCAAACCAGGCCCTTCAGGTCTGGTATAGAATTTAAGGGGAACCCCGTGCCAAAATTAAAAAAAAATGACGTGTGGTTCCCCCCAAAATCCAAACCAGGCCCGTCAGGTCTGATATGGAATTTAAGGGGAACCCCATGCTAAAATTAAAAAAAAAAAGATGTGCGGTTCCCCCCAAAATCAAAATCAGGCCATTCAGGTCTGTTATGGAATTTAATTGGAACCCCGCATCAAAATTTTTTTAAAAAATGGTGTGCGGCCCCCCAAAATCCAAACCAGACCCTTATCCGAGCACGCAGGAACCAGGCCACATGCCCTCAACATGGGGAGGGTGCTTTGAGGTTTCCCCCAAAGCACCTTGTCCCCATGTTGATGGGGAGAAGGGCCTCATTCCCACAACCCTGGCCAGTGGTTGTGGGGGTCTGTGGGCAGGGGACTTATCAGAATCTGGAAGCCCCCTTTAATAAGGGGGCCCCCAGATCCCGACTCCTCCCATGTGAATAGGTTTGGGGTACATTGTACCTCTACCCATTTACCAAAAAGGAGTGTAGTGTAAAAAAAAAACAGGAGGCAGTTTTTGACAAGTCCTTTATTCTGTAAAATAGCTATTTCTTCTTTCTTCCTCCATCTTCTCCTGGCCTGGTCCTTCTTCTGGTCTTCTTCTTCGCTTAGTCTTCTTGCTTCCTCTCTTTGTCTTCAATCTTCATCTTCATCTCCTTTCTTCTTTCACCGCTGCCGCTCTCTCCACTGTTGCAGTCCGGCCCCTACGCGTCTTGCCGATTGGACGGTCTTTATGATGACAGTACTTTATAAGAAGGGGCGGGGCCACCCAGTGACGTAACGGAGTGAACCCACCCCCTTCTGATGCCATGTGATGTCAGAGGGGGCGGGTCACCCATATACATCAGCGGGTGGCCCCGCCCTGTCTTATAAAAGAACTCTCATCGTGAAGATCGCCCATTCGGCAAGATGCGCAGGGGCGGGACTGCAACAGCAGAGAGAGCGTCAGCGGTGAAAGAAGAAAGAAGATGGAGATGAAGATGAAAATTGAAAATTGAAGATGAAGAGAGGAAGCAAGAAGACTAAAAGAAGAAGACCAGAAGAAGGACCGGGCCAGGAGAAGATGGAGGAATAAAGAAGAAAGAAGAAAAGAGCTATTTCACAAAATAAAGGACTTGTCAAAAACTGCCTCTTGATGTTTTTACACTACACTCTTTTTTGCTGAATGGGTAGGGATACAATGTACCCCAAACCTATTCACATAGGGGGGGCTGGGATCTGCAAGCCCCCCTATTAAAGGGGGCTTCCAGATTCCCCGCCCGCAGACCCCCACAAGCACCGGCCAGGCTTATCGGGAAGAGGCTCTTGTCCCCATCAACATGGGGACAAGGTGCTTTGAGGTGGGGGGGCAGAGCCCCCCACCCCCAAAGCACCCATACTCCCTATGTTGAAGGCATGTAGCCTGGTACGGTTCAGGAGGGGGGGCACTCCTTCGTCCCCCCCATCCTAACTGGCCAGGGCTGCATGCTCGAATAACGGTCTGGTTTGGATTTTAGGGGGACCCCCCACGTTAAATTTGTCTGGTTTGGACTGGGGGGGGGACCCCACGCACCTTTTTTGTATACTGCCGGGAACCAGCAATACATTAAATGTGCGATTTTAAATGACAATTTTTCCTATGGAAATGTCATTTTGCTCTGGCCATGTTCTACACCTCACAGAGATGTGCCCTTTTACACACAGACTAAGGACATCCCCCAGGCACAATATTTAAAGGAATTTTTCATTTTTTTTTTCACTTTAAGCATTATTAAAATCAATGCTCCTGAAAAAACGATTGATTTGAAAACTTTTTTTTTCATTGATACATGTCCCCTAGGGCAGGACCCGGGTCCCCATACACTTTTTAGGGCAATAACATTGCATATAAACCTTTAAATTGAGCACTTTTTATTTTTTATTTTGGGGTCCCATAGACTTCAATGGTGTTCGGATGTTCACCCTGAACTTTTTGTTTGTTCGCATGTTCTGGTACGAACCAAACCGGGGGGTGTTTGGCCCATCCCCAAATCTCATTATTGGCCACACTTTAGCACCTGACCATAGTTCACGGGTCAGACAAAGCGTTATGAGCATTCGCATATAGGTTCCTCATTCAGATGAACTAAAAACTGAAAATTTGTGGCAATCCTATCTCCACAAATTTAAACCTCATCCTTCATTATAGAAAATGCAATGAATGATATGAATTTAAAGCTGAACCCTAGCTACCCTGAAAAACAGTTTTAAAAGTAGGGATGGGCGGATGGTTCGGCCTGAGCATTAGTTCGGGCCAAACTTTTGATGTTCGGACGTTCGGCGAGTAGCCGAACAAACGGGACGTTCGATCATTTGTTCGCCCCCCCAAATGACCTAGAACATTATGGGGTGACTTTGCTGCCATGGAGCACCCCATAATGCATTGTGCGGCAGACAGCGTGCACAGCTCCTCCCCGTTGGGAGGGCTCCCGCGCCTGCTCGCTGTTTGTTTTCACAGTTTATTTATATGGCAGGGCGGGGCCACCCGGTGACGTAAGCTTCTGATGTCATGTGAGGTCAGAGGGGGCAGGTCACGCACTTACATCACTGGGTGACCCCACCCTTCCATATAAATATACTGTCAGAACAAAGAGTGAGCAGACAGCAGGAGCCCTCCCATGGAGGAGGAGCTGTTGCGACTTTTTTGTGAATTAGTAGGAGTACGATGCAAAATAACCAAAGGGAGCTTCCAGATTCCGATAAGCCTACACTCACAGACCCCCACAACCACAGCCCAGGGTTGTGGGGAAGAGGCTCTTGTCCCCATCAACATGTGGACAAGGTGCTTCGGGGTGGGGGGCACGAAGCCCTCTCTGCCCCAAAGCACCCATACTCCCCATGTTGAGGGCATGTAGCCTGGTACGGTTCAGAGGGGGGGGGGCGCTCGCCCGTCCCCCCTATCCTGGCCGGCCAGGTTGCATGCTCAGATAAAGGTCTGGTTTGGACTTTAGAGGGGACCCCACATTAATTTTTTTTTAATTTTGGCGCTGGGTTCCCCTTAAAATCCAAATCAGACCCAAAGGGCCTGGTATGGACTGGGGGGGACCCTACGCAATTTTTTTCAGTGATTTTTTGATTGCTGGGAACCGGCAATACATTACACCCCCGAGTGGTTTTAAAGACAATTTTTCCTTCAGAAATATCACTTTGCTCTGGCTATGTTCTACACATCACAGAGATGCGTCCTTTTACAGGTAGACTAAGGGGACCTCCCAGGCACAATATTTAAAGTGTCTGTTGTTGAGATACAAAAAAAAAATATTTCTAATATCTTAAATAGTACTTTGAGCATAATATAATCATTGGCCCAAATGATCCCTGTATTATTATTTGTTCAATATCTGCTTTTTAATAAATAAAAATAGTCAACAACTTACCTTTGTTAGCTTTTTTCTCTGCAGCCACATGATCTCCAAACCTCTGGAATGGACCTTTTCTCTGTCAGCAGGGATGGATATTGTAAGTGGACTGACACATGTGCACAGGGATGCAAAAACCAGGCATGCACAGTATAGGGAGCCTGAACACAATTTGTTGTGTCAGACACAAAACTGTGCATGCACTAGAGGGAGCTACAGACACAAAAAGTAGAGTCAGCATTGGACACAAAACTGCATATGTGAAGTAGAGGGAGCTGCTGACAAAAAAAATCTGCACGCACAGTAGAGGGAGCCTGAATACACATTGTTGGAGTCAGACACAGAACCACGCATGCACACTTGAGAGAGCCATCTGTCATAATCTGAGATGGCTAAGCTAAACCTACTGCATTGCACTGTTCATAGAAAGAAGATGCTGCCTGAGTGTTAGTTTATGCTGGAAAAGGTATGAATTCAAGAAAAGAATGACAATCATAGCAAGAGATTACGACAATTGTAAAACATCTACATAATGGAAAAAGATTTCATTTTTGCCCAAAGTTTAGAGTTAATGTTCTGAAATTTGTAATTAGACACATCATTTAGCTGTGCTTCTGAAATATAAAATGAAAGTCACACACAGTTATTATAGCTAATCAGGCTGACTAATATACTTTAGATTGTAAGCTCTAACGAGCAGGGCCCTCTGATTCCTGTCGTATTGAATCATATTGTAACTGTACTCTTTGCCTTTATTTTCTAAAGTGCAAACTGTTGGTGCTATATAAATCCTGTATTAAAATATTAATAGCAATAAGAAGACTATCAATAATAATAATAATAATATTGTGTTCCACGTTGAGTTAAAGGAAATAAATGTATGTAATTCACACAGAGCATATGATGAAAAAATAGATAAGTACATTAGTGAACAATCAGTAAATCCAGATGTATAAAATACTGAAATAATATGCAAATTTACATTTTTTTTCTGTAATGCTGAGCTTTCTATACCCCCTTCTGCCTCCCAAACTTGTCTAGTGGCCAATAAGCTTATTGGTCTCATTAACTGACCGATAGACAGGCTCAGAAATGTTATTTTTCCTGTACAATTCACATTTTGCTAGAAAAGTTTATATTTGCATACAACATATTCCTATATTTCTGGATCAATTGCATATTTCACTAAAAGTAAGATTATGTATTTTTAGGTTCAGTTTTGTACCATATATTATATGTAAGTAATTGTGAGTAACAGAAAATAATGTGATGATTCATATCCTTTATTCTTGAACATCTGTCACTATAGTTAATAACTCACAAAGAACCAACAAATATTCACACAACGTACTTAAAGATCTCTTCAATAATGATCAGTAATAATGTACAAAGAGCAGTAATCAATAACAATCAGAATTCATGTTTTTTTATTTTTTTTTTATTTACTAATCTGAATATAATAGGAGGCTGAGGGTTGCAGAACTTTGCATCTTACTACTACTCAATTGCAGATCTGCAACACCAACCTGCCAACCTGTTATAAGATGACATTTAACACCAGTAACCTTGGTAAACTGCAGGTTAGCTACTTTTATGTAATACATAATGATCTGTACATAAATCAAACATGTCTGTTCTTACTAAGACATCTAAATGTAGAAATTCCCTATTGTAGAAATGTACTAACGTCTCTTTGACAGATTTTAGTAGTAGACAATAAAATATAGATGGAAACACAAATGCACGCAAAGTATAGTAGCAGAGGCATAGGACAACATCACAAATATGTATGGTGTGATTTCACTGCAGAATACATAAACACAGAAAGCAGATGTTGCAGGTATTAAAAAAATGTTAAAAGTATTGCCTTAAAAACTATTTTAGCTAATATATTTTAATAATATATGATATGCACATATTGATATTTTCAATTGCATTAGACACAATAATAATTCACTTCTAGTATAATTGCTATTATTGCTTAGTTAAAAAATGTGTTTGTAACATGAAATGTCTGTGAAATAACATTTTAAAAGAAAAGAATATATATATTTATATACAGTATATATATATATATATATATATATACATATATATTTACAGTGTATATATATATATATATATATATATATATATATATATACACGCGCACACACAATAAAGTTACCTTTTTCATATAAGTCCAGAAGCTTGATATATGGAGAAATGGCTAGTTATTGAGAGAACTGAGAGATTATACTCAGCAGCAAGCCCCATTTAAATGAAAGCAAAGTAGCTTCTCTCTGCAATGTGGTATATTTGTTAAATAGTGTTGTGCAACAAAGGGTTTGGTCTGTGTTCCTAGTTCCCATAGGCAGCAAAATCACTTTGGTAAACTCAAAAACCTTCAACTACAACAAAAGGCACCCATCCCCAAGCCCAATTCTATCAGCGTTCTTTTCATTGCCAATAAGCAAGAGGGAGCACAAGTAAGTTCATCAAATATAATCTTGGACTTAACTAGAAATGTGTGGGGGATACTTTCAAGTTGAGAAATCTGGTTTGGATCTGTGTATTGTTTGAAGCCTAGGAAACCCTAAGAAGCTGCTTAACATCTAGTCCCCATCTCTATATTGTAAATATTAACATGGCTTGAAAGAAGGGCTAGTTTATTTTTGGGGTTAGAATTAGAGGGTAGGTCCTGGTTTCTCTGTGTGCTCACACCTGCATTCAGACCATACGGGATCAAAACCAATATTGTGTTAGTCACTTTTATCCCTCTCTCCTTTGGCCATCTGAACAGACTGCATGCTACTGAAACGAATTGTGGATTTATTGCAGGGAAATTAGCATAAATTATTACCAAACCTGTAAACGTGTGGGGTCCTGCTTTTGGGGAAAACAGAAGTCTATAGCTATCCTTTCATGCAGAAAGCTAAGCTTTACACATCATGATGGAAAGACTGAATAGCTGTGGTTGGAAGAAGATTCCCATTTGCTTAGCACATTGATATAATTGACTTATGTGTATTTTATGCTGTTTTCCCAACAACGGTTCAATCTTTTTATTCAAATGAGACTCTAGAAAGCCCTCTTTTTTATATTTGTATTGCATTCCATCACAAAGAGATGTGTTCACTTTAAAAGACACCCAGTACACACATTTCACATTCTATTCATTCCCATTATTAACAGCAACAAGCCATAGTGAAACACATTTTCCAATACACATCACCAGGTTTTGACTATTTCAAGGACATTACTGGTGTAGTTATACCCAATACTCTAGAAATGAATCCTGACGTTAATAAATGTACCTAAAAAGTTGGGCTATATTCACATTTTATGGAAACAAGCTTTTTTCCACTAACATATTAAAACATTATTACAGTACAATATTGTAAATCTAGCAAATGAGCGCTTTATCACATAATAACATATAATGAGAAGCATTAAATGAGTTTTAAAAAGTAAAACTTGAAACAGACACAGTATTAACAATTTAGTTTAAACAGAGATACAACAGTCGGCAATATATGAATGCATTAAACTTATATGTACTATACATGCATATATTTATATGCTATTTAATACATATATTCTTCCCCAACTAAAAAAAAAAAGAATGTTTCTTATAAATATGAACAAAACAATTATATACAAAAAAAATCAAATTTTATTTGTATACTAAGTACATATGCTTATTTTTATTTACAAATTGTGCAAGTTTGAAAATAATCATTTAAAAAAATAATAGGTTGCTATTCTATGTAACTGTACCGCTGCAATCATTATCTGATTTCTAAATTATTATGATTGCTTAAAAAAATAAAATTGTTAATCATGGAAACTGTGAAGTTAAGGAAGGGTACAATCAACAAGTTATCCAATCTTAAATGATGTCCTTGATTTGCTCCACTAACATTAACAATATCAATAAATTAAAATTATGTATTAATCTATCCATAATAGTTAGAAGCCCTGATTATGTGCACAGCTAATTCATTTTAATCTTTCTGATTTACTATTTTCATTTATTTATCCACAAACAACTGCCACCAATGAATTGTTTATAAAAATAACTTTTTAACCCTTTTCTGTTTTACAACAAAATATCAAGGCCCTTGTAGGGTACCCTATTAGTAATGTAGAGAAATATTGGGAAGCATACAGGTCAGGATCTCTGCAAATGAATTATTTTCTTTTACCTGAATTTAGGAGGTCATATTATGCTAGTGCTCAAGTGCTTCTGTTAATATTGAGAAACGTGATTCTGCATTTCAAGTGACTAATCTGAATCACAGAAGCTATTTCAATATTAATGAAATTGTTTAATCTCCTAAATTCATCGTGTTTAAGTAACGATTTGGTGATTTACTGACCAGCAAGGAAAACTGTCAATAATGTTTTTGCTTGTCCCAACACATCTTTTGTTCAGCTACATCTAAATGTACAAAGCCCTCTGGGGTTAAAGATACCTCATTTGAAAGGTAATTTACACCCAGTTACAATACTGGGAGCAATAAACTATTAAGTCACACAGGTGAGCTGCTATATAGAATTGACTGTGAAAAGATTGTTTGAACTGGCATTAGAAGTAATCATAAACAGACACCAAAATATTAATCATTTTTATTTCTAATAATGTCTGTTATTTAGAAAACCTAATAAACATTTATAGAAAATGAACAGTAACATATATGGTAAAATATTAATAAATGAGAATAATATTGGGCTCTGAACACACACTATCTTCAGTAAGTGCGCACAAATTATAAAACGTAAAACTGTTGGCTATCAGTTGTAAAAAAAATACCTTTTTAAGGTTTTTTTTTCCTTAATTACTATGAAGCATACACATATTGTTTTTTTTAAATGTATACAGCTAATTCAAATGTTTTAGGATTGAAGAACTGTAAATATTGTATGTTACACGTAATAATCATGATGTTAGGTCAAAATATGTTCTTATTAACAATGTCCTATACTTATTAACAAAGTATGATTTTTTTAAGATTATTAATACCTAAAATAATTTTTTAAAGTAATATAAATACAAAAAATAATCTTTCCAGAGATGACAAAATCTATTAAGTCAAATATGCATATATCCCGTCTTGTGAGACTTCAATCACTACTGCTAATGCATATGTGTTATATTAAAAAATGTATTATATATTTTAACTTTTTCACAACAGGGGTTTTATATGTTGTATATTTGTATATGTACTGACATTAAATGCCCCACATAGACATGGTTGTGTGTTTGTTGAATCCATTATGTTTAATTAGTTAGCAAACATGTTGCGCTGGTTGTTTTTTAAATATAAAAATATAAGTAACCATATTTTTTTTTTCTATTACAACCCTATGATTTTTTGGCTTTGGAGAAAAAGATAGGAACTGCACCTGAGGGAGATCCATAAACCTACTGACAACTTATAGCAGGAACAACAGGAAATGCGAGATTCAGATGATTAATACCATGATAATCACCTGCTCGTTCCCTGTGAAGCAGAAGACTCAAAGTGTCGTACTGTAAGGAAAAGGGAGGGTTATTTGAGTCTAAAACAGCAAAAAGACAAGGACAATGACAATTGCATTATAGTTAGCTCACATTCACATTATGTTTCAGGTAAGGTTAACTTTGTGAAGTTTTATCCCCAATATGGATCAGTAATACTTTGTTGTTATAGTTGTTTTTCAACCAGGACATGTTTCTCTGTTTAGGATATAAGTACTTAGTAAGGTTGAGGAGAAGCGATAAAGATGCATCTTAAAGCTTTAACATCTGGCTGTTTATCGGCTGTTTAAGTATAGACTACAAGGTTATTATGTGCCTGAATGACTGGAGATTATCAGTGCCATCCCTGGGGATTTAGAATAGAACTGCGTTAGAATCTAATGAATTGCTCTTATAACATTCATTACATACCCCTTTTTCTGTATTAATCCATTGATGTCTAATTGTGACTTGTTAGTTTGTGTTACTAGCACATTGCATATACTCTCCCTGCTGACCAGCAGCTCTTGGCTTGGGTACACAAGATCTGTCTGCATTACAAATTGCATTACAGTCGACACTGTAGTGAAACTGTTAAAAAAGAAACACTAACTGTAATATATTACACATTATATTTATAGCCATATAACATAATTTACTGTTGAAAATACTGATTCATATAATAAACAAAATATGTTTTTGCTAAGCAACCCCTTTTATTTAGGAATAATAGACTTGTTGATTGGAACACATTAAACAAATCTGAGTACATTTCTATAAACAGTGATTCCATTATAATCTAAAAGTGTTTAAGCAAAATAAGACACTTGTATACAATGTGTTCAAAAATCTTTATTTTTGCAAAATGCACAATAATGCTCTGCTTTCCATTGTACATGTTTTAAAATATACATATGTAAAGTTGAAAAACAAGTAGGCAACATAATGTTTGCAGGCATATACAGTTGATATACAACAAGAATGGATATCTATCTATCTATCTATCTATCTATCTATCTATCTATCTATCTATCTATCATCTGTCATAATATATGTATATATTCACATGCACTATCGAAACAAAGAGAAGAGGTACATACATGTGACACAGTTCTGTTATTTGAACCGGAAGCAACTATGGCTATAAAAACAGAATCTGAAGTTGCACTTATACTTAACAAAGTAATATATTGACCTAATTCTGCATATATTTCTATGTTTCTATACAGTCTTTATTCTAACATTAAACTAATTTCACCTAGATAGTATAACAGCGTAAAACATAGTGCATTATTTTTTTCCTAGCTTAAGAAAAAGTGACCTCCCCCTCCTGTTAAAAGTAAAAGCGCTGCCTTAAGTTAGCTAACAATACAAATCAGATAACAATATAGAACAAACAGAATACCACAGCCAAGCAATTTCCATGTCAAACATCCCACTGCTCAGTAGCTCCATTTGTAAGTGTGAATTGCAGACTAAGCTCCCTGCAATGCACACAGGAAGGTTGGTGCATACCTTCACACACACTGTTACTGGGTGCCATCACACTTCAATTCCGGTTGCTGAGCCTTTTCACCCCTTGCCTTGTCTTCAAATGGAAATTATTTCTATTGGCCCAAGGTGTCCATGTAAATAGGTGTAAATGAAACCAGATTATGCCTTTCTTTCCCCCACGCCCCCTCCTCTCTACTCTCCCTCTTCTCTGCTCCCTCCCTCCTCCTCCCAAGGCGATTGTCATATGATAGCAAAGAAGTGGCACATTAATGAAGCGCCTCTACAGGGGTCTTTTCTGTTCATGTCACCACATAAAACTATCAGATGGTTTGAGGAAGGACATGGACACAACTACTTAGCTTATCTCCCACCCAGTGAAGGAGAACTACTTTCTCCAGCTCCCATTCAACTGCTGCTCAGAAAAGGAGCTTATTTTTAATGCTAAAGACAAGATCGGAGTTTATCCAAGAAGGGACCAGTCTGGCAACGGATTGAATTAAGACCTGCAGCATCAGAAAAGAGGCTTCAGAATTTCTTTTTCTGCACCATATTGAAAAACTCTCTGACTGTGTTACAGATGCAGAGTATCAACTTGTGAAAAGTTTAAGGTATGACTTGCATTTTATGTTGAATCAGTTTTTTCTGTTGTTTAGTTTACTTAACATACTTGTCATTTACAGTGCATGCAAAATTATGCTCAATCTAGCTTATTTTAAAGCATATATTAAACTTGAGTTAGATATTTGTTTATCCTTTTTTAGAGTAGCTAACTTTAATACCTTTCCCTTTCTACATACAGATTGCCTCTGAGTATAGTGACAATGTATAGTATATGTATGCGTAGTACATACAAAATTATGTGAATCTAGCTCCTTTTAAAGCATGTATAAAACTTAAGTTAGACATTTGTTTATCCTGTTTTAGAGCAGCTAACTTTAACACCTTTCCCTTTCTACATACAGGTTCCCTCTGAGCTTAGTGACAATGCCTCGACCAGGGAGAAACACATACAGTGACCAAAAGCCCCCATACTCATATATCTCGCTTACAGCTATGGCAATTCAGAGTTCTCAAGAAAAGATGCTACCCCTCAGTGAGATCTACAAATTCATCATGGATAGATTTCCTTATTACAGAGAGAATACCCAAAGATGGCAGAACTCTCTGAGACATAACTTGTCTTTCAATGACTGTTTCATCAAGATACCAAGGAGACCTGATCAGCCTGGTAAAGGCAGTTTCTGGGCACTTCATCCCAGCTGTGGTGATATGTTTGAAAATGGTAGCTTCCTGAGACGTAGAAAGAGGTTCAAAGTGATGAAATCGGACCACCTGGCACCTACTAAACCATCAGATGCAGCACAGTATCTGCAACAGCAAGCAAAGCTTAGACTAAGTGCTCTGGCTGCTTCGGGTACCCACTTGCCACAGATGTCAACTTACAACCTTGGAGTCTCTCAAACATCCAGTTTCAAACATCCGTTTGCCATTGAAAATATCATTGCTAGAGAGTACAAAATGCCAGGTGGACTTGCATTTTCTACAATGCAGCCAATGTCAGCTGCATATCCACTTCATAACCAATTGACTACAGTTGGCAGTTCCATTGGCACAGGTTGGCCTCACATGTACAGCTCCAGTATGATAGACACTACCACCCCTATATCAATGGGCAACAGTGATTATAGTGTGAGTGCATACGGGGTGCCTATCAAGCCACTTTGCCATGGAGGACAAACTTTACCTGCTATCCCAGTACCTATTAAGCCCACTCCTGCAGCTGTGCCAGGGCTTACAGCACTCCCAACCCATATCCCAGCTATTCTGTCGAACTCTTCTCCATCCCTGAGTCCAACATCTCCTCAAACAGCAACCAGCCAAAGCAGCCCAGCCACCCCTAGTGAAACTCTCACTGGCCCTTCTACCGCTCTGCTTTCTGTGGCTGTACACTGACCTATTGGACTAAAAAAATAACTCTAAAGTTTACTTACCTTAATTATCTCCTAAATGAAAAAAATGTCATTTCAAGACAAGTTTATTATTTCATGTTAACTGTTCAGTTGTTTATCCAGTGTGGATTTTTATCACGTATACATCCTCATACACTTGAATCAATTTTTCTGCATAGCAGAGCTTTTATTTTAAATAAGTTTGGACATCTTTTATCAAACATCTTTTAAAAAATAATAGCCAGGCATTTTCAGGTAGCAAGTTTCACATGAAAAGCACATTAAAAGCAAAATTATTAAGACATTTAGTATCATCCAGGGATTGCATTATGTTATAGTTTCCTTAAACTTTGAAAGTAAAATACTTTACATTAACATCAGCCCTATTTTCTAGAGAATACTTTACATTAACATCAGCCCTATTTTCTAGAGAATGTGCTCTTATACAAAATGTGCAAAGTTGTTTTTGTTTTAAACTTTGCTCGTACTTGCAGTTTAATCTCTACACTCATAAAGGTGTTAAGCTATGTTGGAAATTGTACTACAACTTTGTGACAGCATAATAGAAGTTAGATTTGAAAATGCTCACGTAAAAGACAAAGCAGCTATAGAAAATACCTGAACATAATCAGAGTATAATTAAACAAATATGCTGTTGAGAAAAACACTGCCCTAATGTAAATATTAAATCTGTAAACTAAAGAAAATGCTATAATTATTGGCTGCCAATAGTTTTATTTGAATAGCACTGGATAATCAGTACACATCACTGGATTTAAAATACATATCTATTTATTTGATTCTTTAAATGGGGGGATCTCAAAACGCGCTGTCAATTTGGATAAACAATTTGACTAATATTTTTAAAGGACCTTCCAGAATGTGCAGTAAGGAGGGAAATGTAAATGTAATATGTGAATAAGAATGAATATAAATTGTGTATAATGCACTTTGAACTGACGCAATCTAGTTTTCACTGAGGCAATTTGCTAAGGTTTACAAATCCAAAAAAATACACTGTTGCTCTTTGGTGAATTTAATTTAATTACAAATAGTCCTACTGTCATCTAAACTGTGAAGAGATGGTCACACTATTTCCTTGTTGTACAGAAGGCATGACATTTGCATATTTTGATGTTATTATTCACAGCATGTGTGTATGTCAGACTACAAGAAAAAAATATGTGTCTGCGTTAAATTATGAACCTAGTCGTCCAAATAATATTTTCTCATTAAAATGTTAATTCTGTATGATCTTGTGTCTTTTCCTTTTTTCAGTTGCTGCTTTTTTATGTTTTATTTTATATATATATATATATATATATATATATATATATATATATATATATATATATATATAAATTGTCCGTGCTATCATTCACATAATATTATAGTTACTGTACATTCAAACAAGTATAATAGGTGTTCTGTTTACTTATGTTTTATGACTGAAAATAAACAGAGACCTGTCAGTGTATTTTTACAAATTGAATAATACAGAAAGCAGCTGTCATGTAAAAAAAGTACCAACAATTTAACATTGATAGTAGACTAGCTTCTTAGAAGTGCCTGTTGAACACAGCACAGAAAAAAGACCCATAAATTATTGAGTTCAGGTAAAAATTCTAGAGATCATGGTTTTCATTATTTTTTTAGGCCAGAAGTTTTATATAAATTTTTATACCTATCTATCTATCTATCTATCTATCTATCTATCTATCTATCTATCTATCTATCTATCTATCTATCTATCTATCTAACTATATATATATATATATATCTCCTCTCTCTCTCTCTTTATATCTCTAAATATATATATATATAGTGTAGAGTCTTAATTATTTACCTTTATGGACTATTATAAAAAGCAGGGGTAAATCCTTTCAGTTCACTGATCTGATTTGTAAATAAAAACAAACTTGTCTTTAAATTTATTATTATCATCATTATTATTTTAAATGTAAGCCTACACATTTAAGCTCATACAGGAAAATTGGGTATATAGTACACATTATAATAAGTGCACATTATCAAACATGTGATGGTGGTGGAACTCAGGATGTAAAGATATTAATCTCCTTTAATAAATTCAATACAAACATTTATATCATGGATGATTATAGAGAATTTGCAACGGCAACAAATAACCGTCTATCTTTATATTTAAGGGAGTACTGCATAAAGTGAGCTGCTGCTGTAATGAAATGATTTACATAAATTAAAAAATAAAATAGATGTTTTCAGAAAAAAACTGTTCTACAACAAGTGGCTGTGGAAAACATCTAAATAAAAAAAAAATGCTGGACAATCTAAATACACAACTCAAACATATCCATTGTTTACCACTTTCAAAATAGTGACATCTTCCTAAAACAGAAATGTGCGCTGCATCAAGTTCACTTTGCCTTGACATCTACCATACATTTTTCAGTAAAGGCAAATTTCAGTACATGTTAAGACCGGTTAATTGAAAGTGAAAATGTGTGAAAAAAAAGTAAAGACGCTGTTGTTCGCTTTTAAAATTCTTTAATTTCAAGCTTATCAACGAGTAAACAGGTTGATGACTGAATGAATCAACAGCTTTGTTTTACTTAATCCCAATTAATGGCTCAAGTTCAAAGTCAACAAACACAGCTAGAAATGGCTAAAAAAAATAACCTAGTTTAAAATGTATTGTCGGGAAGTTGATATACTTTTAGGATAGGTGGGATAGGTTAATATTTAACATATATATATATATATACATATATATATATATATATATATATATATATATATATATATATATATATATATATATATATATATATATATACAGTATACTGTATATATAAACACAACCACAAACACAAAACACCATAGTCTCACACATGCATCTATATGCAGCTAGAAAATCATTTTATTCTAATGTGACAATGTATTTACTGTTCATACATTTATTTTATATAATTATATATATGTATATATATATATATATATATTTTTTTTTTTTTTTTTTTTTTAATGTTCAAGTAAGTTTGTCACCTTAGCATAAAATGTCAAATCAAGCAAGCAGTCAAACATATATAAAAATAAAAGTGAGTATACCAAATGTCAGCCTTTTCTTCCCGAGATCATTATTTGTTTTCACCCAACTATCAACAAATTACCTAATTAATATGTTTCAATTACAGCACAGAAAATAGACCCTCTGGACCTCCTGCAGTGCCCTTACAATAGGCTCAGATCTTACTTTAGGAATTCACACTAACTTCACATCTGTTTCTTTATTTCTTACTGTTGGTTTGCAAAACCCTTTTTAAATTCTGCTCTAATCAGTGGCAAGGTTATATGAAATATGTCCTGTGCTAAGAGAAGAAGAGGACGTTAGAAGATTTGGACTTTATTTGCAAGTTAGAAAGTGAATTCCCATTGAAGAGCATTAAACAAATATATTAGAATTCTGTCACTTTATGCAATTCAGTAGATCAAATAAAGGGCCCAGGCCACTTCATTCACATCAATAGAAATCCTAAAGAATGGCAAACCTAGACTAGGCCACCGATGTAGATTTAGCTTTTTTCTCCCCTCTTAGAGACAAAAAGACTGAATTCCCACAAACACATTACTGACTGGTGCACTAGGAAACCAGCACAGGAACCCCTTTGGAATTTAAATTCACGCTATCTCCCCTCCTTTAAGGATTTGTTTGCACTACAGTGCTGATTATATTGGAATCCTCTGTTAAAAAGTAAAGGTTTTACAGACACCATTTGCCCCTCAGATCAAGGACATTTTTACCATCTACCCAAAAGATGTGGTATGATACTAAAGTATAACTGAAAAATAAAAAAAGTGAATAAAAAAGACAACAATAACGTTTTTTTTTTTTTAAGAATGGGCTTATGTCTATTGGTTTTATTTACAGTATATAATGTTAGAGCTTATATTTTATTGACATAATGTGTGGCATATTTCAAGTTACAGATTGCCTAGTTACACTACTTCATTCCAAATTTTAAAATCATGTGTCTATGGTGTCATTAGTGGGTACACCATGTTAATCTGTATTAAATCAAACAATGCAAATATACAATTTATTTTATGAATATAATTTTATTTTTTTTATTCTATTTTAAGTATATCATTTTTGTATGTGTATTTGTGTCTGCATTTGATTTGCCTATTCCTTGTAAGTTTGCATCCATATACTTTAAAATTATGTATTGTAATATGTATTTATTGCAAATGCATATCGAATTTATTTAAAGCAGTAGCTGTGTATAATATGTTCATTACTATCCAATACCGGACTATATTTTTGTTCTGTCAATTTTTTTGTAGAATTTCTTTTCTGGTTAGAAGGGGCCTTATGTCGATGCATTGTTTAGGTAAGATATCCCAAAATTTATCAGTTACTTATCAATATGACAGTTGGAATCAAGCCCTGATGCAAAACATAAATGATGAAATAATACAATAAAATAGAGCTTTGCAAATACTTTAGTTATTAATGATGTGAGATTGTTTAACCACTGCAGCCCTGGAAGGATTTCCCACTTTAGGACCAGAGCACTTTTTGCAATTCGGGTATGCAATTCGGGAATGCATGGTCGTGAGACGTTGTACCCAAACGAAATTGACGTCCTTTTTTGCCTTTCTTTTGGTGGTATTTGATCACCTCTGCGTCTCTTCTGATCACCGATATAAGCGAAAGAGCGACAATTTTGCAAAAAACCCAATATTTCTTACTTTTTGCTATAATACATATCCAAAAAAAAAAATTATAAAAAAACAAATGTATTAATCGGTTTTGGCCGATATATATATACTTCCTCATATGTCAGCGTCATGTCACCGCTGACATCCGCTGCTCCATAGAGAACAATAGAGCGTCCGTTCGGGTCCGCCTGAAAAACTGACAGGCGGACCCGAACGATCCGCTAGTGTGAAAGAGCCCTTAATGAAAATTCTTGGTTGTTCGTTTTTTGCATCATTAGCATGCCAGCTATGACACGCAATTTTCATTTCGCAATTAAAAGCGATCAAAAGTCCTGATTCAACATGTTGGATTTTGTTTATAAAAATGAAACAAATGATGGCACAATCGTATGCATTATTTTAGTTTTTCGATTGACAGAACATTCTGTCAATCTAAAAACAAAACTAGTGCATACAATTGTGCCATCATTTGTTTGTTTTTTTATAAACAAAATCCAGCATGTTGGCTTTTCGACTCATCTATGGCTGACCTTAAGCCTCGTACACACGGGACGACGATCGTATACAACAGGTCATACTAACGACTGTTGTATGCGATATCGATCGTTCGTATGCGCGATTAGAATAGCCGAACATACAACGGTCGTACAAGGGAGTTGTATGAGCAAACTAGAAAACTTGGTCCTAGCAACAAGCGGTCATATGACCGTTGTATCGTGTGTACAGAGCAGTTGGTACAACAAGTTGTATTGTGCAAAATACGCATGCTCATAAGTCAGGAACGGCCGGATGCTAATTACATGCACCTGAACGTTTTTTCTGTGGTCGTACGATCGTGTGGTGCAGTCAGTATGCAAGTTACATTATCCAACATAGGATTTGCGATAATAGTAAGTACGATCGTCCCGTGTGTAAGAGGCTTTACGCTGACTATCTTGATTTGCATATTCTTTAAGAGTCAGTGACTTGAAAGCTTTCAGTTAATATAACAGCCTGGCAACTAGACTTTTTTCAAAGAAAAGGACAGCAATGGTATCCTTCATATATCTCTTATGACTTTATGTTACCCATATAGCTTATATACATTAAAGACAGATGAGAGGGAATGTTTATGTCCATCAGTACTTTTAGATTGTAGCTAACAACTTGACTGATTGCTTTAAGGGGAATAATTGATTGTCTTTTTTTGGTTATCATAGACAAACATTATTGTCTTCATAAGACAAGAATATTACTGGGGTTGACTGCTCAGCGCATAGACATTCATATTTATTCAACAGCGGCATAAAAGTCTATGCCTGTGCCTATTAAAGCAAACCATCCAGTTCTAAGATCATGCAAACACAATCTGACCAATATCTTTAAACTGGCTTTAGTTTTTTATAATCAAAGTGTCACCACGAGAATCAGGCTGCTGCAAATGGATTTTATGTTCTCCTTACATTTCTATAGTGTGCTCCAGTTTACTCTCACAATCCAAAAACAAAACATTAGGTCAATTGTCTGAAAATTGCCCTCTGATTGTGGTAAGTAGTGAACTATATTGCAGTGGTTCACATTAGATTGTTCACTTAGAAGGAGATGTACTAAAACTAGTGTGCACGGAATCTGGTGCAGCTGTACATAGTAACTAATCAGCTTCTAACTTCAGCTTGGTCAATTAAGCATTAAGGGTAAGGGGCAATTACAAATCAAACATAATGTTTTTTTAAGTGCACCTGTCATGAAAGATATAGGAGCTGCCATTGCTGGCTAATTTAGAAAAAGCATGTAATAAAAAATAATATTTATATTTATTTTTTCCAGGTTAGTTAGGAAGTACAGTCAAGGAAGTACAAGTTGACCGAGGATACTTCCAGAACAAAGAAGGCACTGATTTTCTGGAGAGAAAAGCAAATAAAAACATTGTCGGGGGAGTACTGTGATCTCTGTAACAAGTAACAAATACCTGAAAGTGCTTGATTTGCTGTTGACCAAACATAGGTTTTGAGCAAACCCAAGCTCATTTCTATTGACAATGGATTTACTACTGTGCAAACGTTTTACGCAGGTGTAAATAAATGCTGTAAAGTAAGAATGCATTCAAAATATATATTAGAATTGTTTATTTTTTTATTTATTTACAAAATGCAAAGTTATCAACCAGCAGAAAATTTTAAATCAAATCAATATTTGGTGTGACTACCCTTTGGATTCAAAACAGCATCAACTCTTCTAGGCACACACAGTGCTTGTGCATACAGTTTTTGAAAGAACTTGGCAGGTAGGTTGTTCCAAACATTTTGGAAATCTAACCACAGATCTTCTGTAGACGTAGGATGCCTCAAATTGTTCTGTTTCTTCCTGTAATCCCAGGCAGACTTGGTGATGTTGAGATCAGGGCTCTGTGGGGCCAAACCATTGCTTTCAGGACTCCTTGTTCTTCTTTACACTGCTCATAGTTCTCAATGACAATGGCTCTATGTTAGGGTTCGTTGTCCCACAGCAGAACATAATTGGTTCCAATCACATGCCTCACATGATGGATACGTATCTGCCTGTTTTTCTCAGCATTGAAGACACCATTGATCAGGCAACACTGAGCACCATAGATGCAATGGTTGGCTAAGGAAACTTTATACAGCATGCTTACTGCTTACTTCCCTTCAATGTCAGAAGATATACAGCAGTCCCATCAGCACTGAACTAGCAGAAATCAGTATAACACCCATCTACTTTCGGGAGAAGTCTGACCAGAAGTGGTCTTCATGATAGAAATGCCATGCCTCTGATGTGGAAACATGACTCAACTTTGCATGAAAACATAGCAACTGGAGCACGGAAAAATGGCAGCAGGTGCTCTGGACTAATGAGTCAAAATTTGAAATATTTGGCTGTAGCAGGAAGCACTTTGTTCATCAAAGGGCTACAGAGCAGTACAATAATGAGTGTCTGCAGGCAACAGTGAAGCATGGTGGAGGTTCCTTGCAAGTTTGAGGCTGCATCTCTGCGAGTTGGAGATTTGGTCAGGATCTACGGTGTCGTCAATGCTGAGAAAAAACAAGCAGTTACATGCCATGCCATCAGGTATGATTGCCCCTAAATGTATTCTGCTGCAGGACAACAACCCCTAACATACAACCAATGCCATCAAGAACTATCTTCAGTGAAAGAAGAAAAAAGAGTCCTGAAAGTGATAATTTGGCACTACAGAGCCCTGATATCATGATCATCGTCGAGTCTATCTGGGATTACATGAAGAGACAGAAGGATTTGAGGCAGCCTACATCAAAAGAAGATCTGTGGTTAGTTCTCCAAGATGTTTAGAACAGCCTACTTGCTGAGTTTCCTTTAAAAACTGTGTGCAAGTGTACGGGAATTGATGCTGATTTGAAGGGTAATCACACCAAATATTGATTTTATTTAGATTTTTCTTTTGTTTTCTCACTTTGCATTCTGTAAATTGATAGATATACACTTTTGAAAGTGTTTACAGGATTTCTTCACCCCTGCCTAAAACCTTTGCATAGTACTGTATACAGTGCTACATAAATTGTCGGCACTATATAAATACCTGTAATAATAATACATTTAAAATGTGTTTTAAAAAAGATTGAACAATGACATTAGACGCCAGCCCTACTCTGCATTTTCAGTATTGTTGATAATCGGAAAAGGCATCACTTTCCTCCTTAAGCTGGCCATAGATGGTTCAAATTTTTGCTAGTTCAGCAGGAACCGGCTGAGATTTGAACCATGTATGAGCAGGCTGAATGTACCCAAGTTGATCGATCATTCAACTTGGGTAAAACCAGCCTGCTGGATTTTACATGCGAATATTGCTAGCGACTGTTAGCCAAAAGCAATAATCACTGTGCTCTCCCAGCGGGGACAGCTTCAACCGCCCCCTTGCCGGGCAAACACAATGTTGTTATTTTATCTAATCTCTTTGTTGTCTGTTTTACACAACTTACAAACCTTCAGGACAACACTGTGATATTATATCGATGCTAAACACAGAAAAAAGAAGTGCACTGCTCCAAGTCCCAGAGGTGTTTCTCCAGTCCCCCTCAAGGCTGCATGCTGGTTTTAAGAGTTCATTCTGCTCAGCATGAATAGCAAAAACAAAAAAAAGCCACACTTTCATAAAGTCTCATCATAAAGTTTAATTAAAGTGGTTGTAAATCCTTACATATACTCAGTGACGTGATTGACCACAGGTGATACACAGAGATGAAACAAATCCTCCTATGTACTGTAAGTTGCACCTGTCTATCTGCAGCCCTCTTTTCTCTACATCTGCTCAAAATGCTGAGTTATAAAGCTTGTCTGAAAGTTCAGAAAAAAGGGGGCAGAAAACTTAAGTTACACTCTGCAGAGCTCAGTGAGGAGCTCTGAAAGCTGTTTAAAGGGAAGGGACACCCCCCCCCCCCCACACATCACACAGGGACAGAGCTGAGGCTGTCAGTCACTTGGAGATCCCTTCCCTGTCACCATTTTTCTCTTGGTGTCAGAAAACCTTGTCAGAAAGAATTCATACTGATAGCAGATGAAATAAGCTGCAGACAAAATGATGCTTAGTACTCTTAATTGAGACAAGTACACACTATAGAGAGATATGCTTTGTTCATATTTCATGTCTGAGGTTTACAACCACTTTAAAGCAGTTGGCTTCTGTTATGGTCCCTGCCTTTAGCCACACACCTCTCACATGTTCCACCCTGATAGGGCTAATTCCTATACTTGCTTGGCTACTTTTAAACATGGAGTATCTCATCTGAAACCAACTTAAAATTTAAGCTAGAGTCCCATGAAACATTTCATGCTATAGTAAAGTCAAATGGGAACATTTTATATTAATAAATGTTGCATACCAGACAAGTGTTCCACAGCTTAGCAAGGAATTTTTACTCTGTGGTCTCTAATCTACCTGTGACCCTTCCTTCATACAGTTGTACGATTTCTATGATAGACAACATTAAATTGACACTAAATTCTGGTTTTAAAAAAAAATCATTCAAGTATGTATTCTTAACTCCAAAAAGTACCTTGTTTTGCTCTCAGCTTCCTCCAAACTTTCAAATTCCTACTTTTTGCTGTGGTGATCTGGCTTCCTGTTAGAGGATGGTTGCCCTCTCTTTCTTGCTCCGGAGATGGACATGGAAGTAGAGATTATGGCCTAAGGGATTTGTAGTATGCATAGGGCAGTGCACATGATTGCAACTAATGTGCTAATTTCTTGTTCCAAACAAGCCCCGTACACACGAATCGAATGGCGGGCAACATCGGCCGGTTCAATAAAAACTGTCTGACATTCAGCCCATGTGTATGGCAGCCAGTATGACAGAAGCCGGGGGTGACCAAGTCGGAAGTGAAGAAACGCACTGGGGCATGACTACACGGTAACTAGAGGAGACACCGGGATGGAAACAAGGAGCATCCACCGGTGGTGAGATGTGATACAGAGATAGCACATTATGTACTTTACATCATAAATGCTTTAATTGATTTTAAGAAATGTGAGCAGTTCTTTTAACTTTTAAATACTTTTTTGGTTGTTTGGTTACTATGCCATTGGAAGGTTTCTTTTTTCTCCCACATTATATCTGACACAATTTGTTCTGTGGCGTAATTACCTGATATCTGCCCCAGAGTTCAACTAAAAGCTGTTTTGCCAACCATGAGAATGGGAGGCATTTGAAGTTGGTGAGTTTTCATCTGAAAGGGAGAGGGATCACTGAATGCATGCAAAGAGGTATTTGGAAGAAGTGGACATTTTTATATAAAGGAGGACTGCACTGAATTTTTGTTAAAGAGCAATGACACATGGGTGTACTATCACAAGGAACAACATTGGGTGTGTTTTTTTTATATGGACTTATTTTGAGATCATTTTATAGAAAATATTTAGTTATTTGTACTTTCACAGCGCTACTTGTAAAGTGAATCACTGTAACGTTATATGTTTGTATGTATATTTGTAGTATATGGTGACAGCAGTGAAACCCATTTATATTAATACACATGTATTTTTCCACTTGATTTGGGATTTATATACTCATCTTTTTATTAGATAAGTAATAGTTTTATAGTGCGGAGTTTCTTTTTTTATATTAAATTTTTCTATTTGGTTACCTGTTATGTGTAATACATTACTTTAATACGTCTTGTTGTCATCAACAAAACAATGCTTGGGCATGCTTAAAGTGATTGTAATATACAGTATCTCACAAAAGTGAGTACACCCCTCACGTTTTTGTAAATATTTTATTATATCTTTTTATGTGATAACACTGAAGAAATGACACTTTGCTGCAATGTAAAGTAGTGAGTGTACAGCTTGTATAACAGTCTAAATTTGGTGCCCCCTCAAAATAACTCAACACACAGCCATTAATGTCTAAACCGCTGGCAACAAAAGTGAGTACACCCCTGAGTGAAAATGTCCAAATTTGGCCCAATGTGTCAATATTTTGTGTGGCCACCATTATTTTCCAGCACTACCTTAAACCTCTTGAGCATGGAGTTCACCAGAGCTTCACAGGTTGCCACTGGAGTCCTCTTCCACTCCTCCATGATGACATCACAGAGCTGGTGGATGTTAGAGATCTTGCTCTCCTCCACCTTCAGTTTGAGGATGCCCCACAGATGCTAAATAGGGTTTACGTCTGGAGACTTGCTTGGCCAGACCATCACATTTACCCTCAGGCAGTGGTCATCCTGGAATTGTGTTTGGGGTCGTTATCATGTTGGAATACTGCCCTGCAGCCCAGTCTCCAAAGGGAGGGGCTTATGCTCTGCTTCAGTATGTCACAGTACACGTTGGCATTCATTGTTCCCTCAATGATCTGTAGTTCATTAATGCCGGCAGCAATCATGCAGCCCCAGACCATGACACTCCCACGACCATGCTTGACTGTAGGCAAGACACACTTGCCTTTGTACTTCTCCCCTGGTTGTTGCTACACACGCTTGACACCGTCTGAACCAAATAAGTTTATCTTGGTCTCATCAGACCACAGGACATGGTTCCAGTAATCCATGTCCTTATTCTGCTTGTCTTCAGCAAACTGTTTGTGGGCTTTCTTAGAAGAAGCTTCCTTCTGATATGACAGCCATGCAGACCAATTTGATGCAGTGTGCGGCATATGGTCTGAGCACTGACAGGCTGACCCCCCACCCCTTCAACCTCTGCAGCAATGCTAGCAGCACCCATACGTCTATTTCCCAAAGACAACCTCTGGATATGACGCTGAGCATGTGCACTCGACTTCTTTGGTCGACCATGGCGAGACATGTTCTGAGTTCAACCTGTCCTGTTAAACCGATTACGGCCTTGGCCACCATGCTGCAGTTCAGTTTCAGGGTCTTGGTAAATTTCTTATAGCTTTGGCCCTCTTTATGTAGAGAAACAATTATTTTTTTCAGATCCTCAGAGAGTTTTTTGCCATGTTGAGAGTGAGAGTGATAACATCAGATTTAACCCACCTGCTCCCCATTCACACCTGAGACATTGTAACACTAATGAGTCACATGACACTGAGGAGGAAAATTGCCAATTGGGCCCAATTTGGACATTTTTACTTAGGGGTGTACTCATTTTTGTTGCCAGTGGTTTAGACATTAATGGCTGTGTGTTGAGTTAGTTTGAGGGGACAGAAAATGTACACTGTTATACAAGCTGTACACTCACTACTTTATATTGTAGCAAAGTGTCATTTCTTCAGTGTTGTTACATGAAAAGGTATAATATAATATTTACAAAAATGTGAGGGGTGTACTCACTTTTGTGAGATACTGTATATTAAACAGTGCAGTGCTACATATTTCAAACAAAAACATTTTTAAACATATACCAATGCAGCCTTTAAAGTATAGTCAACATATTAAAAAGGTTTGTGCAATACTGTCTCATCAAAAATTCATTATTATAAACATTTGTGCAATGTGTCCATAAACATCCTTATATTTTGTCTCTTTTTGTGAAGAAGCTCAAATCCACTCATGTGTTTATGACACTTTGATAATTATCCACCTCCGTGTTACTCCTTTGATTCCTGTGCTCCCTCCACCAGGCGGTCACCTTATCTCCTACAAAATTGTGCCTTTTATATACCTTTGGGTTTTCTCCGCACGTTCCTTCTCCTTCTCTGTGGGTGCTGCTAGCAACCTCCAATCCAGGTTATTCCATGCAAAGCAATCAAAGTCGTACAATAGTGCTTTATCCTTTTTTTTAAATGTATTTATCCACGACGTACACACTCACATTTTAAAAACTTTGAATCTAACAGGGTACTTACAGGGATGAGTGTTTCACCTGTATACTGGTTCTGCAACTCCAGTTAGAGGTGCATCCACGTTTGTCAGCCTCTCAGACTCCTCCTACTTGTTTTGTCACTCCTCGTGACTTCCTCAGGGAATGTGATTAGCTGATGGATTACATAGTGGCTCCGGCCGCCATTTTCCTGTAGCCACCATTATGCATGCACCATTTTCCTGTAGTTTCATATATGAGCAACTGCGCACCCTTTGCAATTAATCCTATCCTTGATCATATGGGACAAGTGCATTTCATTTTATATTTATAAACTATTACCATCCATCAGAAACTTAATTATATACACAGTTGTGCTCATAAGTTTACACACCCTGGCAGAATTTATGATTTCTTGGTCATTTTTCAGAGAATATGAATGATAACACAAAAACTTTTCTTTCACTCATGGTTAGTGTTTGGCTGAAGCAATTTATTATTAATCAACTGTGTTTACTCTTTTTAAATTATAATGACAACGAAAACTACCCTAATGACCCTGATCAAAAGTTTACATACCCTGGTGATTTTGGCCTGATAACATGCACACAACACTGAAGAAATTAAACTTTGCTACAATGTAAAATAGTGAGTGTACAGCTTGTATAACAGTGTAAATTTGCTGTCTCCTCAAAATAACTCAACACACAGCCATTAATGTCTAAACCACTGGCAACAGTACACCCCTAAGTGAAAATGTACAAATTGGGCCCAAAGTGTCAATATTTTGTGTGGCCACCATTATTTTCCAGCACTGCCTTAACGCTCTTGGGCATGGAGTACACCAGAGCTTCACAGGTTTCCACTGGAGTCCACGTCTACTCCTCCATGATGACATCACGGAGCTGGGGGATGTTAGAGACCTTGCACTCCTCCACCTTCTGTTTGAGGATGCCCCACAGATGCTCAATAGGGTTCAGGTCTGGAGACATGCTTGGCCAGTCCATCCCCTTTACTCTCAGCTTCTTTAGCAAGGCAGCGGTAGTCTTTGAGTTGTGTTCGGTGTCCTTATTATGTTGGAATACTGCCCTGAGGCCCAGTCTCCAGAGGGAGGGGATCATGTTCTGCTTCAGTATCTCACAGTACATGTTGGCAATGGCATTCATGGTTCCCTCAGTGAACTGTAGCTCCCCAGTGCAGACAGCACTAATGTAGCCTCAGACCATGACACTCCCACCACCATGCTTGACTGTAGGCAAGACACACTTGTCTTTGTACTCCTCACCTGGTTGCCACCACACACGCTTGACATCATCTGAATCTAATAAGTTTATCTTGGTCTCATCAGACCACATAACATGGTTCCAGTAATCCATGTCCTTAGTCTGCTAGTCTTCAGCAAAATGTTTTTGGGCTTTCTTGTGCTTCATCTTTAGAAGAGGCTTCCTCTGGGACGACAGCCATGCAGACCAATTTGATGCAGTGTGCGAAGTATGGTCTAAGCACTGACAGGCTGACCCCCCACCCCTTCAACCTCTGCAGCAATGCTGGCAGCACTCATACATCTAATTCCCAAAGACAACCCCTGGATATGACGCTGAGCATGTGCACTCAACTTCTTTGGTTGACCATGGCGAGGCCTGTTCTGAGTGGAACCTGTCTTGTTAAACTTCTGTATGGTCTTGGCCACCATGCTACAGCTCAGTTTCAGGGTCTTGCCAATCTTCTTATAGCCTAGGCCATCTTTGTGTAGAGCAACAATTATTTTTTTCACATTCTCACAGAGTTCTTTGCCATGAGATGCCATGTCGAACTTCCAGTGAACAGTATGAGAGAGTGAGAGCATTAACACCAGGGGTGTACTCACTTTTGTTGCCAGTGGTTTAGACATTAATGGCTGTGTTTTGAGTTATTTTGAGGAGGCAGCAAATTCACACTGTTATACAAGATGTACACTCACTACCTTACATTGTAGCACAGTGTCATGTGAGGGGTGTACTCACTTTTGTGAGATACTGTACATGTTCTTTGATCCTTACATGCATAGCCCTCTTAGTTCTCCCCACAAAGCATAAACAACCACCTCTGTATTGCATGATATGAAGTGTTTTAAAATGTATTCCTTCCCATTATTTTTATTAACAAATTTGTCCCCTTTTAACCTTTCAGGACCGGCTTGCGTCCTTTGACTGCTGCAGAGTGGCAGCGTATCCCAAATCGCCATTCATAAACGGTGTGGCCACGCGTTGGGCGGACTCAATGTCTGCCGACAACCCGCGGTCGCCTGGTACACAAGAAAAGCGTGGAACCGCCAATGTAAACACGGCGGTTCCCCACTATGTCAGGCGGCATGACAGTGATCTACTGATCCCTGTCATTGTCTATTATGCCCCTGGCAGCCCAGCCCCCACACACAGTTAGAACACTCCTAGGGAACACAATTAACCCCTTGATTGCCCCCTGCAGGTTAACCCCTTCCCTGCCAGTGACTTTTATACAGTAACCTGTGGTTTTTTTTTTAGCTCTGATTGCTGTATAGATGTCAATGGACCCAAAAAGTGTCAAAAATGTCAGACATGTCCACCGCAATATTGCAGTCCCAATAAAAATTGCAGATAGTCGCCATTACTAGTAAAAACATCATCAATTAATTCTCATGGTTTGTAAACACTACTTTTGCGCAAACCAATTAATAAACGCTGATCATGATTTTTTTTACCACAAATATGTAGAAGAATATATATCGAGCAAAACTGATGAATAAATTAGTTTTTTTATATATTTTTGTGGATATGTATTATAACAAAAATTAAAAAATATTGTTTTTTTTTTCAAAATTGTCGATTTTTTTGTTTATAGTGCAAAAAATAAAAACCGCAGAGGTGATAATATATGAATAAAGCTCTATTTGTGGGGAAAAAAAAGGACGCCAATTTTGTTTGGGTACAACGTCGCACGACCGCTCAATTGTCAGTTAAAGTGACGCAGTGCAGAATTGCAAACAGTGCTCTGGTCATTAAGGGGGAAATTCTTCCGGGGCTGAAGTAATTAAAGTAATTGTAAGCCCTCACCTTGTAAAACAACTTACTTTAAAAAAGAAATGAAAGATAAAAACATTTTTGTATAGATACAAAAAAAATTATAGATGTCTCTTTTACAATAATAAATAATAAATAATGCCTGTTCTCAGCTGCATAAGAGCTAGGGGAGCAAACTGAGCTTCCCAGTGAAAGGCTGTGCGTGAGGGGGTTGGGGAGGGTGTCAGGCGCTTCCCCACGATCGGGCAGTGAGCTTTACCATGGCATTCTCACGTCCATGGACCATGCTGTAGTCTTGATGATGTCAAGACTCTACATTAGGGATGGGCTGAATACCCCCAGTTCGGTTTGAACCAGAACATGTGAACATACAAAAAATTTGTCCAAACATTCGAACACCATTAAAGTCTATGGGATCCGAACATGAAAAAACAAAAGTGCTCATTTTAAAGGCTTATATGCAAGTTATTGCCATAAAAAGTGTATGAGGACCTGGGTCCTGCCCTAGGGAGGTCGCATGTCGCATCAATGCAAAAAATCAATCATTTTTTTCAGGAGCAGTGAAACAATAAAAATTAAATATTCCTTTAAATAATGTGCCTGGGGGGTCTCCTTAGTCTGCCTGTAAAAGGGCACACCTCTTTGATGTTCAGAACAGTGCCACCGCAAATTGACATTTCTAAAGGAAAATTGTCATTTAAAATCTCGGCTGTAATGTATTGCTGGCTTCCGGCCATATACAAAAAAAAACGCTGAAAAAATGTACATAGGGTTCCCCCCCAGTCCATACCAGGCCCTTCAAGTGTGATATGGATTTTAAGGGGAACTCCACACCAAAATTGAAAAAAAAAATTGACGTGGGGTCCCCCTAAAATTCAAACCAGACCCTTATCCGAGCATGCAACATTCAAAGGATGGGGGGATGGGCAAGCCCTCCCCCCTTCTGAACCCTACCAGGCTACATGCCCTCAACATGGGGAGAATGAGTGGTTTGGGGCAGGGGGCCCCATGTTGATGGGGACAAGAGTCTCTTCCCCACAACCCTGGGCTGTGGTTGTGGAGGTTTGCGGGCAGGGGGCTTATTGGAATCTGGAAGCTCCCTTTAATAAGGGGGCCCCCAGAACCCGACTCCCCCCCATGTGAATAAGTATCGGGTGCATCGTACCCCTACTAATTCACAAAAAAGTGCCAAAAAAGAAAAAAACACAGGAGACAATTAGGGACAAGTCCTTTATTAAAAAAGAAAAAAAAAATAAGTGTCCCCCGTTGTAATCCATCGTCAATCACTGCGGGCAACGGACCCAAAAAAAAAAGCTGCAACAGCTTCTCCTCCATGGGAGGGCTCCCGCTGTCTGCGCTCGCTTTGTTTTGACAGTGTATTTATAGTATGGGGCGGGGCCACCCAGTGATGTAATTGAGAGACCCGCCCTTCTGACGTCACATGACTTCAGAAGGGGCGGGGTCACCTGTACATCACCAGGTGGCCCCACCCATCACTATAAATAAACTGTCAAAACAAAGTGAGTGCAGACGGTGACCTCCCATGGAGGAGAAGCTGTGAGCGCCATCTGCACACTATGCACTATGGGGCGTTCCGCGGTGCCGAAGTTGTGGCGAACACCCCATAATGTTCTAAATTAGGAGATCGGGTGAACAACGGAAGATTGGCCCTAACTTATGCTCGGGCCAATCCGTTCGCCCATCCCTACTCTAAATCACTAGAGCACAGGGGTGCAGAAGCTACACGGACCATTCTAGCTGTTGGGAGGAACGAAGGATTGGGTAACTATATCTCCTTTTATATCTTCCCTAGACAAAAATGAGAAATTAACCCTAGTAATGCGGGCACCCTTGCCAATTAGCCATGAAAATTAGCATTTTTAATTTGACAGCTTTGGCTCCCATTGATTTCAATGGGGTTTGGATTCAGAATCTGAACTCCTTTCAAGCTTGCCAAACCTTGCTTGATCTGAACCCAGGACAGTTTGGCTTATCACTACTCAGTAACAGCAGCTTACATTTTTTTTTTTTAAATGTATGGGCAACAGCAAAATAGTGTGCTCTACAACACTGACATTTACTTCAAATGCAAGAGATTGGCTTTAAGATAAAAAAAAAAAGTGTCTACTTGTGTTGCAACCTTTGGAGAGCTCTTGACATGTTATATAGATATTTGTTGAGCCTTCAAATAACAAAGGAGTTAAATGTAACATAATAAAGCATTTCAGGTAGGTTTATCTGTGAATCTTTTGTACACTTGGCCAGTCAAAATGATAATATAGACAAACTGTGAACTGCAAACTGCATTATCCTGCAATTTCTCATTATTATGCAAAAATATTATATTCACAGCAACTGTCTCATCTATTTATTGTTTGGTTACTCATCTGGAAATTTTAATACTTTCTTCAGGGGTAGGGCTGGCAATAAAAAATAGATCTATATATCAAACCTTTAACACCCAGCTATCATCGTGTCCCATAATACAGATGGAGTGGCTATCAACTCTGTTTACTGTGAGGTTTTGATGCTGCTTCTTGAGAGCACTGGCAGAATCAAAGCAGGCTTTATCTAGTTAATAACAATAAATACATAATTTATTACAACATGCAAATATCTCAAATTAATTTTAAGGTTTGTTGATTAAGTTATATTTAAGTTACTCAATCACTCTAAGATACATTCAATTTTTAATTCTTGAGATTGGGTTGCTTGCCTTAAATTGTTAGCTCACCTTTTAGAGAAAAAATGAACCCTAACGCCCCCCCCCCCACCTTCCCCATATCCTCACTGCACTTAAAGTGTTACTAATCCCAGAATAGTAAAATCAGTCTGCATATGCAGTAAAGCATGTTTGTTATATTCACTGTGGAAGGGGTTAATCCTCTGCATTGTGTAAAAAGGCTGTTTGATCCTGTCTTCTTTGATCCCTCCTTTCTTTTATTGTCCCCAGTCCATCTCCTGATAGTACAGAGCTTGGGGGCACTCTGCACATGCTCAGTTTGGTGTGTATTGCTAGCGTTTTTTTTGTTTTCTTGGGAGGGTGCATGTGATCAGCACAGGGCCTATTAGCACTGTCCAGACAGAGGGTCAGGGGTCCTGCAGCCTCATAGGACAGTCAGAGTAGAGTGAAAACTCCTCCTACAAGCTTTAGTATTTAGCAGTTTATATTAACTAAAGTAATTGCATTGCTATGTTTGTGTATTGTGGGAGACCAGATGTAGTGAATGCAAGGGTCCTGGGTTTAGAAATACTTTAACTCCAATATGACTGTGCTGTCCAATCAGAATAGCTTTAGTCTGTCCCAGTGTCCCTAGGCAAAGAAGAGGAAGAAAAGTGTGGTTTTCAAACCCCAGGACCAGTGCACTGAGCTGTAGTGACAGTGAAATGCAGCACGAACCAGGGGGTGGGAAGGGTTTAGGGTGTTAGTTTACTTATTCATTTCTCCTGAAAAGGTGAACTAAAACTTAAAACCCATTCTGGGCTAAAGATAATTTTTACCACCCTCCAACCCATTCTACTTTATAAAACCAGATATACTCATCCATACCCCTTCAGGTCTCATGCCTTGTGTTGATGATGTCATCCTCTTTTGGATCCTGAGAGCACCCTGCCACTGGACATCCAATAGAAAATGTCCATACCATGCAAGCACTGATGTGGACACCCGCAGAAGGACATTTCCAAGATAAAGTAAGTAAAGTCAGTGAGGGTATTTATATAGGGATGTTCTTTTCTTTCTAGCGGTACGCTAGAGGTGGATAGGTGGTAGGTGGGGGAAAAATTATCCCGGAGTGGGGCTTTAACTGTTCCCAAAATGGACTGAAGTTTTAGTGGTTCAAATAACCATGCATTCCCAATAAAGGCAGATGCATACACCTCTTTGCCTTATGTAGAAGCTAACACTGTAATGCTTAATAACCAGTGAGGCTATTTTATAGCTTATCATGTGCAGAGGAAATAAAAGTGTCAGAATTTTTCTTGCACATAGTTGGATGGTTAAATGACTGAGCTAAGTGAAAAACTGAGATGTGTTTGTGGGATTTTGAAGCAGTGTTTTTAAAGTATTTCTAATCCCATAACAGTAAAATATGTCTGTATATGCAGTAAAGAATGCTTGTTATACTAACTGTGGAACCTAAAGGGTTAATCCTATGGCTTGTGTGAAAAGGCTGTTTGATTCTGTCTTCTCTGGTCTGCTCCTTTCTTCCACAGTCCCCAATCCATCTCCTGATAATACAGAGCCTTGGAGGGTACTCTGCACTTGCTCAGTTTGGTGTGATTTTTTTTTTTGGGGAGTATTGCGTGTGATCGGCACAGGGCCAATCAGCACTGTCCAGAGAGAGGGTCAGGAGCCATGCAGCCTTATAGGACAGTTAGAGGCGAATGAAAACTCCTCCTACAAGCTTTAACCAGTGCTTGGCCAGGCACTAATGGAAGTCACAAGACTGCTCTAACTGCTGATGAGAAAAGGTATTTAGCAGTTTATATTTACTAAAATATTGCATTTCCCTGTTCTGTGCACTGTGGGAGATCAGATATAGTGAATGCAGGGTTCTGGGTTTAGTAACACTTTAACTCCTAAATATTGTCTCTGTTTTCCAATACTAGAGACATTCATAGGGAGATCATATGCAATGATTTTAATTATTTCAAGGTTAGCATAGCACACATGTCATCCCAGTCAAACCAATGTGGAAAGGGAAGCTACTTACTATAAAGCCACTTACCAAAAAGATATGTTACAAGTCTTTAACAGCGTCCTGTACTGACATGAAACAAAATCCTTTACAGTTTCAGAATGAAGTGTTCTTACCGTAGTGCACATATGACAGTTGCCGCATCTAATATGTGTCACCTGGGAATACAGAGCAGATTGTATGTCAAAAAACATATGTCACATTAAATAAGCCTTGCGGACACATTCAGTTTTTCCTAATGGCAAAGAGTCATGCTATGGGCTGGTCTTTCTATGAGGGAAGAGCCAAAAATAAGCTATGCAAATGCCCTGTATTACCTTTGCTTAATGGAGGCGCATTTCCCCTGTTAGTGCATGATTACATTTTGATACACATCAATACCATACTATACAGTATCTCACAAAAGTGAGTACACCCCTCACATTTTTGTAAATATTTTACCATATGTTTTTATCTTACAACACTGAAGAAATGACACTTTGCTACAATGCAAAGTAGTGAGTGTACAGCTTGTATAACAGTGTACATCTGCTGTCCCCTCAAAATAACTCAACACACAGCCATTAATGTCTAAACTGCTGGCAACAAAAGTGTGTACACCCCTAATTGAAAATGTCCAAATTGAACACAATTAGCTATTTTCCCTCCCCGGTGTCCCGGTGTTACAAAGGCTCAGGTGTGAATGGGGAGCAGGTGTGTTAAATTTGGTGTTATCGTTCTCACTCTCTTATACTGGTCACTGGAAGTTCAACATGGCACCTCATGGGCAAAAACTCTTTTAGGATCTGAAAAAAAAAATTGTTGCTCTACATAAAGGTGGCCTAAGCTATAAGAAGATTGACAAGACCCTGAAACTTAGCTGTAGCACAGTGGCCAAGACCATATAGCGGTTTAATAGGACAGGTTCCACTCAGAAAAGGCCTCACCATGGTCGACCAAAGAAGTTGAGAGCAGATGCTCAGTATCATATCCAGAGGTTGTCTTTGGGAAATAGACGTATGAGTGCTGCCAGTATTGCTGTAGAGGTTGAAGGGGTGGGGGGTCAACCTGTCAGTGCTCAGACTATACGCCGCACACTGCATCAAATTGGTCTGCATGGCTGTCGTCTCAGAGGGAAGCCTCTTCTTAAGATGATGCACAAGAAAGCCTGCAACAGTTTACTGAAGACAAGCAGACTAAGGAAATGTATTACTGGAACCATATCCTGTGGTCTGATGAGACCAAGATAAACTTATTTGGTTCAGATGGTGTCAAGCGTGTGTGGCAACAACCAGGGGAGAAGTACAAAGACAAGTGTGTCTTGCCTACAGTCAAGCATGGGGGTGGAAGTGTCATGGTGTTGGGCTGCATGAGTGCTGCCGGCACTGGGGAGCTACAGTTCATTGAGGGAACCATGAATGCCAACATTTACTGTGACATACTGAAGCAGAACATGATCCCCTCCCTTCGGAGACTGGGCTGCAGGGCAGTATTCCACATTATAATGACCCCAAACACACCTCCTAGGCAACCACTGCCTTGCTAAAGAAGCTGAGGGTAAAGGTGATGGACTGGCCAGCATGTCTCCAGACCTAAAACCTATTGAGCATCTGTGGGGCATCCTGAAATGGAAGGTGGAGGAGCACAAGGTCTCTAACATCCACCAGCTCCGTGATGTCGTCATGGAGGAGTGGAAGAGGACTCCAGTGACAATCTGTGAAGCTCTGGTGAACTCCATGCCCGAGAGGGTTATAACAGTGCTGGAAAATAATGTTGGTCGCACAAAATATTGACACTTTGGGCCCAATTTGGACATTTTTACTTAGGGGTGTACTCACTTTTGTTGCCAGCAGTTTAGACATTAATGGCTGTGTGTTGAGTTATTTTGAGGGACAGCAAATTTACACTGTTATACAAGCTGTACACTCACTACTTTACATTGTAGCAAAGTGTAATTTCTTCAGTGTTGTCACATGAAAAGATATAATAAAATATTTACAAAAATGTGAGAGTGTACTCTCTTTTGTGAGATACTGTACATACTATAAGTAGAGTTGAGCGGACACCTGAATGTTCGGGTTCGGCGGGTTTGGCCGAATTTCACAAAAAAGTTTGAGTTCGGCCCTGAACTTGACTCGAACTTGACCCCGAACCCCATTGGTGACCCGAACTTTTGGGCACTAAAATGGCTCTAAAAAAGTCCTGGAAAGGGCTAGAGGGCTGCAAAATGAAGCAAAATGGGGGTAAGAGTAGGACAAGTGCCCTGCAAACAAATGTCGATAGGGAAATAACTTAAAATCACATAAAAAGAATAAAAAATGTAGGAGGAGGTGGATGTGGAGTGGGAGGTTGAGGAGGCGGTGACCGTGGTGGTGTAGGTGGAAGTGGCGGTGGAGGAGGAGGAGGTAGCCAACTGTACTATGTAGCACTATTTATTTATTTATTTTTTAAACCAGCAATGGAGACGCACTTTTTAATTTTGTGCAAGAAATGCACAGCAAGGTGCAAATGTACTATGTAGCACTATTTATTAATAATAAAAAAAAGAATAATAAATTATTATTCTTTTTTTTTAAACCAGCAATGTAGACGCACTTTTTAATTTTGTGCAAGAAATGCACCGCTGGCCACAAATGTAATATTCTGCACAAAAAAAAAAAATTAATTTGTCTAACTGCAATGTAAAAGCAGTATTTAAATATGCCAAAATGTTGCCAACTGAACTAACAGAACACGACTAAAGTAGTGTCCCTGACACACAAGCAGTTGCAAGTGCACACTGCAAACGCCCACCTAACAAATAGAAAAATTGCTTAGGTTTTATATGAGGCACTTTGCTTAGCACTTTGCTTAGCAAACAAAACGTACTCTAGCAAACAAAAATCTCCTCTAGCACCCACCCACCAATAAATCACTGTTTTTTAACAGATTTTCTAAAGGTAAAGTGTCCCTCACACCAGCAGCAGCATCCTCTCCCTACACTAGTATGAGATGATTTTTGAAAGCTAATCTTTCCCTCACACCAGCAGCATCCTCTCCCTACACTAGTCTGAGATGATTTTCAAAAGCTAATCTGTCCCTCAAACCAGCAGCAGCATCCTCTCCCTACACTAGTATGAGATGATTTTCGAAAGCTAATCTGTCCCTCACACCAGCAGCAGGATCCTCTCCCTACACTAGTATGAGATGATGTTACATGCAGCACTACGTGGCTCCAGCTTATATAGAGGCTGAGTCACATGATGCATTGGCCAATCACAGCCATACCATTAGTAGGCACGGCTGTGATGGCTTCTAAGGGCGAACGAGTGAAACGCTTGTTGATTGGCTGCCCTGCAGCTATTCAAAAGGCGCAAAAAATACCCAAACCCCGAACCCGGACTTTTTCTCAAATGTCCGGGTTCGGGTTCAGGACACAGACACCCTAAAGTCCGGTACGAACCCAAACTTTACAGTTCGGGTTCGCTCAACTCTAACTATAAGCAATCCCCTGTAAAATGTTGCTATGTTGTTAACTTTAATATCCAAAGTGACACTAAATTACACCCTTATTCTATAAAAATAATCCATACACATCTGCTACTTAATGGCCCTATAATCTATTTTTCATTAAATCATTTCTTAAGGCCCGTACACACGATGCAATGGTTGTACAACAACGGTCTTACAATAGCCTGTTGTACGATAATCTGACCGTTAGTACGCACGATTACAACAGCTGACATTCAACAGTCATACAACAGAAGTTGGCTGAGCAGACTAGAAAACTTTTGTTGTACAATAAGCCGTTGACTCGTGTGTGCAGAGAAGTTGGCCCAACAAAGATGTACATGCAAAACATGCATGCTCAGAAGTCAAGAACGCCCGGAAGTGTCAGTTCGAGTAAACCTACGTTCCTAATTCACAAATCACATTCACCTGAACTTCTTCTTTAGAGGCTTGTAACTCATCACTACGTTCAGCTTTGTTGAAGCTTTGTTGAATGATTACTTGACTCCTGTCAGTACGCTAGACACAACAGACAACAGCTGATATTGGGCAAAAGTTGAACGTGAGGTCGTACGACTGTTGCACCACGTGTACAAGGCATTACTGTGTTTCTCTGCCTCCTTGCAATGTCTTCCTAGAGCTCCCAAACCTCTCATTTCCCCCTTCACATATATTTGTTTGGAATGAGCAGTGCACGTTAGTTGCGCCCATGTGCCCTGCTCTATACACCCTACAGATCCCATAGTCCATAGTCTGTAGTCCATCTCATGAGCAAGCAAGTGAAGGTAGCTAGCTACATTCCTACATATAGTGGGACCAAGGAGAATGGATTTAGCCACCTTCTTGCAGGAAGTAGAAACACAGCAGCAAAACAAAAAGGCAATTTGGAAGTTTGATAGAGGCTGAGAGCAATAGAGGGTTTTTCAACCAGAGTTTAGTGTCACTTAAAGTGGATGTAAACCTTCCATATACCCAGTGAAGTGAACAGCCTCAGATGATACTCAGAGATTAAACAAATCTCCCTATAAGTATTACATGTATATCTGCTGTCTTCATCTGTATATATCATTTAGAAAGGTTCTGGTTACCTCTGGGAGTGGATCACTGGAATACAGCCAAGACAGCTGATTGGAGGAAAGGCACACACCCCCTCTCCTCATAGGCAAAGGAAGAAAGCAACGTGCATAGCTCTGCTCTTGGTTGGCAATTTCACTGCTAATCTATTTATAGCAACCGGCACACACGTCTATCCCCTGTGTTGGAGAACATGTGAGAACTTATCAGCCTGATAGCAGAGCTAAGGAGCAAGAGACAGCTATGAGACTAAGTGCTTTGAAGAGATAAGAAAACACTGCAGATCTGTGTGCCCAGCTCAAATTTCATGAATTGGGTTTACATCCACTTTAAGGAACAGGTGCACCGTACCAACAACCTTTGCCCAGATGCAAACATATTATGGGGGATTGGGTAAAGGATGTTTTATGTGAAAGTGCATTTGTTATTTAAAACTTTAATGCTATTTATATTAAGTTATTTAGTTTATATTATCTCCACCAAGAGCAGTGTTGGACAGGCAGACTTTATGAGAAATAGAACACATTCCCAATATTCAAATGGATGCTTTCTAAACAAATGTAGTTACTCATGCTATAACAAGAAACTGCATATTTCTGAACACTACTGAAATGCTTTACAATTAAATAAAATGTAGATTCTCGGAAGTTTGTGGGTCAATCTTGAATTTTTAAGCAATTAAGAAAACATTCAATTGACTTTAAGGCTGGGTTCACATATATGCAAATTGGATGAGTATTTACCCATGTCCAATTTGCATGACAGGCGAGTGTGACCAGCTCTCCATGGAGCCGGTTCACACAGGTCCGAGGCAGCCACAGTACAGATTGCAGAAGGGTCCTGTCCATGTTTGGGTCCGGTTCAGGTCAGAATTCAGGCAAAAAATCAGAACTGAACTGGTAAACAGACACAAACCCAGGGCCACACATATGTGAACCCAGCCTAAAAGTTGTGCTGATGACAGATGCCCACAGGAAACTGAGGTCATCTTCATTTTACCTTGTGGTAGTAGCTATGCCTGGCTATCATATGTGTCTACATAAAATTTATTGGTACCCACAGGTATGAAATGAGTTGCTGAGTAGGTGGATGATCTCATGTATGTAGGTGTCGTTTGAGTTGGAAAGCTTGCAGGAATGAAAGGTTGTCTTCTGCTCTTTTTTCCTTAGGGCAATCACATTTGCTTGCATGTCTAACCGCCCTCTTAATTCTATGAGATGCTTAAGCATCTGTACATCTACAAAAATGATATGCAAAATTTCTGTGTTCATACTACAAACTTCCTGATACAGATTTTAAGCCATGATTTTTGAACCCCAAACAAATGAAGTAATGTAAGCCAGTGTTTTCTTTACAGCCCAACTCCATCTTGTAAAAAAATTAAAGAAGGGAGCCTGTCACGTACCCTGTGGCAGAGCCTGATGTGTAGAGGGGGGACTCTCATACAGTGCCGGCTCTGAGTCCACTGATGTGGTGACAGTGGCCGCGAGAGCGCGGCGAGGTATGAGTGCCTGTAAGGTGTCCACCAGCTGCGGCAGTGGGTAGCAGATGAGCTACCAGAGACGGGTCAGATTGCTGGAGCAGCAAAAGGCAGCAGAGACAACAGACCCCGGATTAGGCAGGCAGCAGGTGCTTGACAGGCAGCTGGCAGGTAGCAGGTGTGGAAGAACTGGCAGCACTCAGCAGTTGAAGGACCAACAGGGACCAGGTAACATGCAGAGCAAGACAGGTGGATAACTGGATGCAAGGTCAGACAAGCCAGGTCAGCAACAGATGGTCAGATACAAGTATAAACAGCAGGCAGAGAAGGGTTATGATACAAGAAGAAGTCAGCAACATAGAATCTGGCAGATGAGCAGGAGACAGAGCAAATCCAGAGACAGGCCAAGGTCAGGGCAGGTAGCGTTCAAGCAAGGTCAGGGCAAGCAGTGTCAATAACAGATGTCAACACAGGAACAAATACATGAACATGGGTAATAGCTGTAGATCACACAGCACTGGCTAATAGAACTTATGCAGTTTAAATGAGAGTGCGCGTGTGTGTTCGTGGATGCGCATATGCATCTGCAAGGTTATGCACAGAAAAACGGGCAACCCCACATCTGTGTCTGCACACCCGTGCATGTCTTGAGGCTTCATTTGTACTATGGTTAGCACCTTCCTGACAGAGACCCAGCAGGTAAAAAAAAATAAAAAAATAAAGCTTTGACTGCAATACTTGCCTCACATCTGGAGCTGTCCTCCCACTACTTCTTCTGTTACACTAAGAGGCCTATGTCCTGTGAGTCCAGACTATCTTGAATTTGCCCCTTGAAGTCATCATGCTGATTCGGTGCTCCTGGACAGTGTGGTGCTCACATGTCATTACATGAGTGCAGCAATGTCCAAGAGCCATTGACAGGTGCAACTTAGGAGGAAGAGGAAGGACCCATGATGGCAGTGGATGGGCCGGAACACTGTAAGAAATGTAATAGGATTGTAGAGAGCTATATTTGGATTTTTTTAAGTAGTATAGGGAAAGGGGGATTTAGGGAAAGTGGAGGTAGGTAAGAAGAATAGGCAGTAAGCACTCATCTAAATTCCCTTGAATCCGGGTTCAATTTAGTTTGATTATGTTGATATGCCTAGTGAGAATGAAAGTTTTGTTAGGCTGCTGTGCAGCAAGAATAAAGACAACAAACTATCTGCAGTGATAATCAGTGGTAGAATTAATCTATAACAACTTATTCTACATGCCTGATTTGCCAGACGAAGATGAAGGTTAACACAGTTTAAAGATGAAATATAGGCCTTATTGTGCAACCACAGTGTTGTGGTTTAATTAAAAGAATTCTTTAAATAGCTGCCCCATCCAAGTAATTAGTATGCATAATTTATGCTTTGCTTAATACACAAGGGCAGTAGCCTGAATAATAAACTCAAATTAACCTTAAGTGGAAAAGATTGAATGGTCACATATTTATTTAGCTTAGGTTTGCTACAGTGATGAGGGTAAAAAGGCGAAATTCTGTTTTTGTTCATTAATTTTCTTGGAAGAGCTGTGTCCGTAGAGGGCAAATTCACTGAGCACATATTTGCAGACAATAAAGGTCATTTACAGATGTAGGAAATTAGGGATACACAATGCAGATTTAGCTTCCCCCCGTGCATCTCATTTTTATCTCTGCACATGTTTTTATGGACAGAGAAGCTTGAGGGTATTAAGATGATGCTAAGGCCTGGTTCACACCAATGCAATATAAAACATGCAATATATCGTAACTCAATGAAGAAAAAACAAAGTAATCTCAATGTTACACGTGTTGCATTCCAGTGTAGTTTAAAAAGAAAAGTTCACTTGACATGTTTTTTATGTGATTATATTCAATGGCAAAAACACACAAAGAAGCATATAGAATGGACATCAGCACACATCAATGACTATGCATTAGAAAGCCAAAAAAAGTGAACTAAAATCCATAATAATGCATACACAAAGGTGTGAACTCTATATTAGAATTTTATTTTTTGTATTCTGTAAAAAACTGATATGGATTAGCAAAGGCACTTATTCTCATTCTATATTTAAAATAAAACCTATAACCATGATTAAAATAATTATTTTAAAGAAAACTGAAGATGTTAATTTACCTTAACAGGCTGCCAATGTTTTGCAAGTATATCTTTCTTGTGTGTTATGTAATTACCCTGGTTCTTTCATAAGTAGTAGAATACACACAAGTAAGTGCCACCTCTGCCACTGCTAACAACTCATTAACCTGTCAGTTACCACTACTGAGAGAGTACTTACTTTAGTGACTATACTTTACTATGCTTCATTATACAATAATTGCTCCTAGATTCAGTAACCAAAATTTGTCATTTATAAATTACGTGTCATTTATAGGATACTACATTTATTGAAAAAATGTGAAAATGGTGTGAAAACAAATATAAAGGTGTAAAATGTGCAAAAAAAAGTGACTATAGTGAAACAGAGGTGAAATTAGTTGAAAAATGAATAGAGAGAAAATATACTTCTCCAGTTTCCCTTCGCTGAAAATAACATGTTACTCATATCAAAAATCTCTGTATATTAGTATATAATACAGGCAAAATGTTGTTTTCATCTGGTTATCGATAGGACAAAATGAAAACTGAATGGATTCACAATGAAGATGGCACATAATAAAAATCAGTGAAAATGGGGAAAGTACAAGACATACATACTTTGATACATAACTGGAAAAATAGTTCTTTCTCTTTTTCTCAGCTGATATAGCTGATAAACCAATGCTATGATCTACTGTTTGTAGGGATTCATGCATTTAAAAATGAATATATGTATGGCATAACAATCAAGGTCTTATGAATTTACATTTTGTAGTGTCTGGCCAACTTTTTTTTAGGGCCAGCTCACACCACATGCAGTCCAGTGCATTTTTTTTTCTGCATCAAAAACACATGGAAAGTAGGTTATATGGTTTCCAATGGCATGGCTCAGACCAGTCCTGTCAGTTCCAGGGTGCTCCAGTTCCAGAAAAAAAAGTAGACCATGCTGCATTTTTTCTGCACTGGACTGTACTGGAAAGTGGTAAAATGCACTGGAATGCACTGGAATGCATCAAAACCCCCCGTACGGTGAAAAAAAAAACAGGAAAAGAGAAGATAAAAAGGATCTGGAATGCATCCGGAAATGCATCAAAAGCGAACTGGAATGCGTCAAAAAGTGTTAAAACGTGCATGCAGAAGTGCATCTGGAACGGATCTGGGGTGCATTTTGGTGGTGTGAACCAGCCCTTAATGATTTTTTTATGTCTGTGATTTCCAAGCTATCATTGCTGAGTGATAACTAAGACAGCCAATAACAAACATTGAGAAGAACACACAAAAATATGACTGACAAAGCAGACATCAGGCTAGGATCAGATCAGCAGTTCTTAGTAGTTCCCACAACTAAATTCATTAAGTATTATTCTCTAAAGTAGCTATCGATCTATATGCAAATAGAACAATTGGTTGCACACAGTTGGAGCATTGTGCAATCATGTGCATTTAATCGTTACTACATGCTACTTGTGTAGCTTACACCATAGGGAGTCAGTAGTTCCATCAATGTAGTGATCGATCACTGCTTTAATTAATCACTAGGGATGGGCCGAACACCCCCCAGTTCTGTTTGCACCAGGGCATGCGAACAGACAAAAAATTTGTCCAAACATTCAAACATCGTTAAAGTCTATGGGACCCAAAAAGTGCTAATTTTAAAGGCTTATATGCAATGTTATTGCCCTAAAAAGTGTATGGGGACCCGGGTCCTGCCCTAGGGGACATGTATCAATGCAAAAAAAAAGTTTTTAAATCAATCATTTTTTTCAGGAGCAGTGATTTTAATAATGCTTAAAGTGAAACAATAAAAATGAAATATTCATTTAAATAATGTGCCTGGGGTGTCCCCTTAGTCTGCCTGTGAAAGGGCACACCTCTGTGATATTTAGAACAATGCCAGAGCAAAATGACATTTGTAAAGGAAAAAATGTAATTTAAAACCACTCGCGGCTGTAATGTATTGCCGCCTCCCGGCAATATACAAGAAAATCACTGAAAAAATTTGCGTAGGCCCCCCCCCCCCAGCCCATACCAAGTCCTTCGGGTCTGGTATGGATTTTAAGCGGAACCCCTCGCTAATAATTTAAACCTAAAATCCAAACCAGACCCTTATCTGAGCATGCAACCTGGCCAGCCAGGATGGGGGGATGGGCGAGTGCCCCCCCTCCTAAACCGTACCAGGCTACATGCCCCCAACATGGGGAGTATGGGTGCTTTGGGGCAGGGGGGGTTCTGCGCCCCCCACCCCAAAATACCTTGTCCCCATGTTGATTGGGACAAGAGCCTCTTCCCCACAACCCTGGGCTGTGGTTGTGGGGGTCTGCAGGCAGGGGGGCTTAATGGAATCTGGAAGCCCTCTTTAATAAGGGGGCCCCCAGATCCCGGCCCCCCCTCCCCTATGTGAATTGGTATCGGCTACATCGTACCCCTACTAATTCACCAAAAATTGTCAAAAAATAAAAAAACACAGGAGACGATTAGGGACAAGTCTTTTATTAAAAAATAAAAAAAAGTGTCCCCCGTTGTAATCCATCGTCAATCATGGCGCATTACCGACCCAAAAAAAAAGCCTCTACAGCTCCTCCTCCATGGGAGGGCTCCCGCCGACAGAGCTCTCTTTGTTTTGACAGTTTATTTATAGTGAAGGGTGGGGCCACCCGGTGATGTAATTGAGTGGCCCGCCCCTCTGACATCACATGATGTCGGAAGGGGACGGGGTCACCTGTACATCACCGGGTGGCCCCCCCTTCACTATAAATAAGCTGTCAAAACAAAGCGAGCGCAGACAGCAGCCGCCCTCCCATGGAGGAGGAGCTGTGCGCGCCGACTGCGCACTATGCATTATGAGGCGTTCGGCAGTGCCAAAGTCAAGTCAAACACCCCATAATGTTCTAAATTCGGGGATCGGGCAAGCAACGGAAGTTCGGCCTGAGTTTATGCTCGGGCCGAACCATTTGCCCATCCCTATTAATCACTAGTGATTTTAGTAGCATGATTCATCCACTAAAAATTGCTTACTTATTTCTAGAGGCAGCTTGCTGGTTGAACGTGGAGCTCTTTAAAACTGAACTAATCAACAAGTGTATTTATTTGTGATCACTGAGTATCACATGCCTGTTAAATTCTACTGAGCTGTAATCATTATACCTCACTGACATGCTTATTTCCAGTCCTTACTTTGAAGATTTGTTCCTGAGAATCATTTTTCTATAGAAAGTTCTCTGCTTTTTAGTTCTGATCAAAGGCGGCATCCATTTTTTCTTTTTCTACACCACAGAGTAAACTCTGATAACTTGGATAAGCATGCTCCAAGGCTTAACCAGTTTCTAGTGTACAGCTGTACATTGCAAGCTAATTTTTATTAAAGCCATGCACCTGGGATGCTGGAAAACCTATCTATGAACCCAATAAATTCCTGAATAATGATCCCCATAACTACTGAACTATATGTTAAACAATGAGCTTTTTACTGTTTATTGTAGTGTATCATTAAAGAGTAATATACTAATCAGCAACTGAATTAGAAACAAGATCAGGTGCTTTCATTTAAGCAATATGCTTTGAAAAGCCTTCATAGCCATAGGGCATTTAGAGCCTTAGTGAATAGGGACATTCTGGTTGTTGCAGCTTGTGCAGAAGTCTTGCTTTCCACGAATGTACAGCAACCAAGGGGGAAAAGATTCCATAAAGTGACACAATGTACAATTTTGGCACATTCACTATTAGATAATAACTTTTTATCATACATAGTATTATTACTGAATTTCAAATGGTTCCCATTTAGGATATATAGATACACTATATTGTCAAAGTATCGGGGCGCCTGCCTTTACACGCAAATGAACTTTAATGGCATCCCAGTCTTAGTCCGTAGGGTTCAATATTGAGTTGGCTCACCCTTTGCAGCTATAACAGCTTCAACTCTTCTGGGAAGGCTGTCAACAAGGTTTAGGACTGTGTATACGGGAATGTTTGACCATTCTTCCTGAAGCACATTTGTGAGGTTGAGCACTGTTGTTGGAGGAGAAGATCTGGCTCACAGTCTCTGCTCTAATTCATCCCAAAGGAGTTCTATCGAGTTGAGGTCAGGACTCTGTTCAGGCCAGTCAAGTTCCTCCACTCCAAACTCGCTCAATAATGTCTTTACGGACCTTGCTTTGTGGTCTGGTCCAAATCAGAGGGGGGGTTATGGTATGTGGATGTTTTTCAGGGGGTGGGGCTTGGCCCCTTAGTTCCAGTGAAAGGAACTCTTAAGGAGTCAGCATACCAAGACATTTTGGACAATTTCATGCTCCCAACTTTGTGGGAACAGTTTGGGATGGCCCCTTTCTTTTCCAACATGACTGCACACCAGTGCACAAAGCAAGGTCTTTAAAGACATGGATGAGCTAGTTTTGGGTGGAGGAACTTGACTGGCCTGCACAGAATCCTGACCTCAACCTGATAGAACACCTTTGGGATGAATTATAGTGTAGAATGTGAGCCAAGCCTTCTCGTCCAAAATCAGTGCTATACCCCATCAGGGCTATTCCTCATCTGCCAACAGTCTTCATCATTCATCTGCCCCACTGAATCCAGCAGACCCCTACCGGAGCACCACAGCCACCATCCTTCCTCATCATCCAACTGTCAGCTCACATTTGATTATTGACAGCGGTCTTCTAGCAACACCTGCACCAAATCCACCGTTCCCCAGGAATGATCATCCATTCTCCCCTTCTCCCCCTCTTTTTTGCTGGACATCAAACCAGTGAGTTACCATTGATCTTTTTTCATTTCAAGTTTATTCAGTTTAAAGAAAGTGTACATAGTATTAAACATTCGAGATACATATTTAGGTATACGACATGTGATGTTTAGTGATTCCTATGAAGACAATTATTTATATCTTCTAGTCATTCAATCATAGCTCTATAGAAAGTATATTCATACATCTTCCACAGTATGGGAGAGAAAACATTACTCTGTGAGCGAAATAGCTCAACTAGCGATGCTTCATCTCCCTGTACAAGGCAATGAGTTGTTTACTCGGCACATAGTCGCGGAAGAAGTGCCCATCTCGAATTGGGGGTTCCAAATGTTGTTTAGACGGGCTGATGTAAAATTTTAATATATTCAGGATAGATAAAGTTCAGAAAAAGAAATGAAAGAGAGGTAAATTAAGAGTGTGGGGTTGTCCACCATTGATCTTTTTATCCATTTTAACCCGATGAACTCTTTTATTTTTTGTTTGTTTTTTCTTTTTTTACATTGATCTCTAAATTTCTCTTTACATAATTTTTTATCCACCCTTTATTTGTTTTTTATATATGTTTTACTTCCACATTGCCCCCCCCCGACTTCTCTTAGTGTCATCTCCATCCTGAACTACTGGACATCACAGGTTGGTGCCCTCTTGCTTTTTTTTCACTACTATAGCATTTATTAGGTTATCAGGACCAAGTTATCCTCGAGGAGCTGCCTCCATTCACTACACATTACAGTTCACTTTTTGCACCCAAAAACAATAGCGTCATAGTCCCTGCCATAATTTCCCAGAAGAGTTGAAACTTTTATAGCTGCAAAGGGTGGGCCAACTCAATATTGAACCCCACGGACTAAAACTGGGATGCCATTAAAGTTCATGTGTGTGTAAAGGAAGATGTCCCAATACTTTTGGCAATATAGTGTACATTATGAGAGATTTGTAAAATAATAAATATTAAGCTTGCCCCACTTTAGCAAACAACCCCCCCAATGTCAGGTAGCATATTTGCCAGACATGTACAGTATATATAAGTTTGGAAGAAGGAAACTCTTTGCAAAGTTCCCCAGTATAGAGTAAAATTACCTAATTAGAACAGTAAAAATTCATATTGTGGTAAGCTACTAACATTCACAAAGCATTAGGAACCACTTGAGGAAATTATGAAAAAAGAATTCACACAGTGGGGTTAATTTGCCAAACCTGTAAAGTGCAAAATCTGGTGCAGCTATGCATGGTAGCCAATCAGCTTCTAACGTCAGCTTGTTCAAGTAATCTTTGACAAAAAAAAAGAACTGGAAGCTGGTTTCTATGCAGAGTTGCACCATATTTTGCACTCTCAGTTTTAGTAAATCAACCAGTGTTGCCAACCATCAATATTTTTACTGGCAGACAGCAAAAAATGAGCACTTTTCTCCTGCCAGTGACAGGAAAAGGTTGCCAGTAAAAAATATGGGTGTGGCATTTGACCCGGAACTGTGCAAGTGCAGTTCTGGTCTGGAGCCAGCTAAGACCATTCGAGTGCCCCCTTCAGTGTGTTTGGGTGGCACCGGCGGGGGTGGGTTTGGAGAAGGGAGTGCCTGAGCTTGCTGTGTGATGTCATGGTGCATGGGAGCTGAGCAAAGTGGCCGGAGCCTCGTGTGTGGGTCTGCGGGACGGGAGCAAGGTAAGCAAGGAGCAGGACTATCTGTGCTGTTTAGACAGGAGTGGACTGAAGGGACTACCTGGCATGGAGAGAGACTGTCACTGTGACTCAGGAGGGGATGTGTTGTGTCAGTGAGATGTCATCATCATCTGTACTACTGCATGATGCTGTCAATGTCACTGTGAGAGTCAGTTTCATGTGTGTGTGTTGTCCCTGAGATACTTACTTACTATATTGAAAAAAAAAAATAAGAAACATGTTTTTTGCCTTAATATCTCCCTTAAATCACATTGCTAATTGCATATCGTACTTGTTTGTAGCCTAAATACTGAAATTTGCACTTAAAACTGTTATTTTGTAACTTTTGAAAATGGCAGTAAAAACTTGGTGGTGTCAGTAAATTTTGGGTGTTGTGTCAGTAAATTTCAATCTGGTAGGACGACGACACTGAAATCAACCTCAAAGTAGGGTTAAATTACTAAAACTTCAACCAATACAAATCTGCCATCCGTAAATACAATTCTCGCCTCCACACTGCCAAGCAAACCTATTTTACCACTCTTATTAACACCTTCTCATCCAGTCCCCATCAACTCTTCTCTGCCTTCAACTCCCTACTTCGTCCTCCTCCACCTCCAGCCACTAACACACTCACTGCTCAGGAGATTGCTAATCACTTCAAAAGCAAGATTGACACAATTCGTGATGAAATCTCCACTCAACAGGCATCTTCCCCAGTTAACACCCCATGTCAACAAGCACAATCGACACTATCCTTGTTCAAACCTGCTACTATAAACAAGGTTGCTAAACTCCTTTCTAATGCCCACCTAGCCACCTGTCCACTGGACCATATTCCCTCTCAAATACTACGTTCTTCTTCTGACTCTATCCTGCACTCTCTAACTCACATCTTCAATCTCTCACTCTCTTCTGGCACCTTCCCCAATGTTCTAAAACATGCATTGGTCACCCCCACACTCAAAAAGCCATCCCTGGACCCTACTGATCTTAACAATCTACGCCCTATCTCCTTGCTCCCCTTTTCCTCCAAACTCCTCAAACAACTTGTCTACAATCAACTGAGTGAGCACCTTGTTAAGAATAACCTTCTTGACCCCTTCAATCTGGATTTCGCCCTCAACACTCCTCAGAAACTGCCCTTCTTAAACTCACAAATGACCTACTAACTGCTAAAACCAATGGACACTATTCTGTACTCCTACTCCTGGACCTTTCGGCTGCCTTTGATACTGTCGACCACCCCCTTCTCCTCAAAAAACTTTACTCCCTCGTCTCCGTGACTGTGCTCTTCAGTGGCTCTCGTCCTAACTATCCCATCGCACCTTCAGTGTCACTTACAATTCTACCTCCTCCTCTCCTCTTCCTTTCTCTGTTGGAGTCCCCCAAGGTTCTGCTCTTGGACCTCTCCTATTTTCAATATACACCTCTTCCCTGGGCCAGCTGATAGCCTCCCATGGCTTTCAATATCATTTCTACGCTGAGGATACCCAAATCTACCTTTCCACCCCTCAACTCACTCCATCAGTCTCCTCACGCATCACTAACTTATTAACAGACATATCTGCCTGGATGTCACACCACTTCCTCAAACTCAACTTGTCCAAAACCCAACTCATAATATTTCCTCCCCCACGTGCCGTTTCCCCTGACTTCTCTGTCAAGAGCAATGGTACAACCATCCACCCATCCCCACATGTCAGGGTGCTTGGTGTTATCCTGGATTCTGAACTCTCCTTTTGTCCCCACATCCAATCACTAAGTCTTGCCACCTTAACCTTCACTACATTTCCAAAATCTGTCCTTTTCTAACCAATGAAACCACAAAGTTCCTGATCCACTCCCTGGTCATCTCTCGCCTCGACTACTGCAACTCCCTCCTCATTGGCCTACCTTTAAATAGACTATCCACCCTCCAGTCCATCATGAATGCCGCTGCCAGACTCATCCACCTTACAAACCGTTCAGTGTCTGCCACTCCTCTCTGCCAATCCCTCCATTGGCTGTCACTCGCCCAACAAATTAAATTAAAAATACTAACAATGAGCTACAAAGCCGTCCATAACTCTGCTCCCAGCTATATCACCTGCCTAGTCTCAAAATACCAACCTAATGGTCCTCTTCGCTCCTCCCAAGACCTTCTGCTCTCCAGCTCCCTCATCGCCACCTCTCATACTCGTCTCCAAGACTTCTCCCGAGCCTCTCCCACCCTCTGAAACTCCCTACCCCAATCTGTCAGACTGTCCCCAAATCTATCCACCTTCAGGCGATCCCTGAAAACTTTTCTCTTCAGGGAAGCTTATACTGGCTCCTCCTAACAAACACACTTCTTATCTTCTCAATCAGCTCATCCGCCACAGTTATTGCCCTTTTTGTATCATTTAACCCTCCCTCCTAGATTGTAAGCTCTAACGAGCAGGGCCCTCTGATTCCTCCTGTATTGAATTGTATTGTAATTGTACTGTCTGCCCTAATATTGTAAAGCGCTGCGCAAACTGTTGGCACTATATAAATCCTGTATAATAATAATAAATAATAATAATAAAACTGGAGAGTACAGAATCTGGTGCAGCTCTACATAGAACCCAATCAGCTTCCAGTTTTTTTTTTTTTTTTGCCAAAGCTTAATTGAACAAGCTGACATTAGAAGCCGATTGGCTACCATGCACAGCTGCACCAGATTTTGCACTCTCTGGTTTTAGTAAACAAACCCCACAATGTACAAATGTATGAACCAATATTGTAAACAGCTAATTGGCTATTGTCCTCTTTACACTTTGACCACAGTTAGCCAAAATAAACAAATAATTAACGTAACATTACAAAAAAATTCTCAGAGCTGTAGATGACTTCCTGCATTCTATCCTCATTTTCCAATTCATTCAATAGGTAGGTTAAATATAAAGGTGCCCATAGATATATAATGATAGTTTCCACATCTTTGGCCAGATCTGTGAATGGCCCAATGTTTATGATGTCAGTCAGCCCTGTGTGACCATTTTTGGGTAATTACCCAAAAAGACTTGGGAGGGAACCTTGTTTGGTTATCCTTTTTTCCTCATCCATCGTCTAAAAAGCAACAAGTGTTCTACTATAGCATTCCTTTTTGTGGACGGAACTGCTTCTGCACACATTAAGATGGCAGTTGGATCATGCATAGCCAGTTTTGAACTAATTTAACAGCTTTGCATCTGAATTCACAATAAGGCCGCACGTGCACAGGCTTAAAAATCACTAACTCTCCTAAACTCACTCTAAACTGTGTACATAAATGCTCTATATGAGATTTTTCTTCTCCCAGTGGAACTGTCGTTTTTTTTAAAGCCCAGTGTACATGGAGCCAAAATCTGCTGTCACCAGTTTTTTTTGTTACTCAAATTCCAAAGTTATGTTTTGTTTTATAGCATTGTTACACAAAAATCTGAATGTTGCACTCTTTTTGAACTTTGCTCACTTGACACTGTTTACTTGTAACACCTTGTTAAATCAATTGCCATAATGACTTTGCTTTATACAGCACACATTCCCTCAGGTAAAGGTGGGAAATGCTTTACCTTAAATGTAGCTGTGAAACCTTTTATTAGTAAGTCCAGTTTGGACATTCATAAGTCAAACAGGGTTACAACGGCAGTGGTCATCAATTATACATTAATTAAAGGAGCTGGTCTCTGTTTTATTTGACATTATTAAAATGTAAACTTGTGAACATGCTGATAAAGAAATAGAAAATACTTAAAGCGGACCTTCAGGCATTTTTTCAATTTTCCATTTATTAAATCTTGTTGTTTTAACTTTTGATAGTAAAACATTTTTTTTTCTGCCAGTAATTACCTTACTGTTTCTTGTCTGGTCATTAGCCTAGGCTTGTGATATAATGCACAGCTCTTTCTCGTGAGAGTTTGCCAGGAAGGGACTGGGATGAGTTGGAGATGTGCCTCTGAGTGTCTGTGTAAATCCAGGAAGTGAAGAGGCAGCAGCTTCAGCTGCCCACAGTTAAAATGCATACCTCCCAACCGTCCCTGATTCGCTGGGTCCATCAGGAAAATTGGTCCCGGTCCCCAAGTCCCGGCGAATCAGGGCTGGGTCTCCGATCACCCACAGCCTGTGCGGGGTGCCTAGCTTCACTCCACAAGTAACACTCTATACATCAGCTGCCAACTGGCATCTCTCCCCAGAAGTCTGGCTGCCTCTGACACACAGGCTCGCACAGTGCAGAGTGGAGCACACTGAACTCACCCCCTCCTCCTCCTGCTGTGATGTTTTTGTTTTCCTGTACAGAGGAGGAGGCGGGAAGCATGCACTCCACTCTGCCAGAATCGCGATTTGAGAGGTCTGTGTAAGTGACACATGATGGAAAGCTCCGCCCACTGATCGCAGGACTCAAGAGTGGAGATAGAGCCAGACTTAGTGGACGGAGATTTCTGCAGCATATTTGGCAAGAACAGAATCACAGTATATATAAAATAATATGTAAAGTAGTTAGAGGGAAGCTTCAGAATGGCAAAAATGTTTTTTATCCAAATTAAGTGAGCAGACTGCAGTTCCTCTTTAATAACACAGAAAGATAGTTCTGGTCACGTATCTTCATCGGCTACAATCTTAATAGCCAAACTTGTGGAGTCCCAACATAGATATACTTACTAAAAAATGATTTTCAGTTATCTTGTTAAATGCCCTCTGGCCTTATTATATTTTGATGGGCCGAACTAGGCATGTACATGTCCCAAGTGCCAAACCTGATGGATGTGGTGGACCAAAACATGTGTTATGAATTTGATGACTCAGCCCATGCTGCCCTATGCCAACTAGAATTATACTTAAGTTCACTTGCAGATACAGTCCTCATCCTCTACTTTTCTATTATGCTGAATATGAATGTAGTTGGTAGTGACTGCTCTTGATTGACAGATAAAGCAAAAGATAAAAACAAATATCCACAGACTAGTCATCTTTGCTAAAATAGAAAAGGATATAAACATTAATATGTATGTTTCCAACCTGTGTGTATTCATATTCAGTAGTGCACAGTCCTTTAAATACTTATTTGGAAAAATAAATAAATAAAAAAGCAACTCAGGTTAGAGGTCTATAGAAAGGTACAAAAAGAAGGAAAGTGTCCCAAATATTGAAAATCTAAAGCATGACATTATTCATCTCTTTCAAAGCATACCCATGTTTTAAATATAACACATTTACAATATTCCACTGAGAAAATTAGATTTTTACCTAACTCAGGCTTAATACAAATCCAAAGTGTCAGTTTCATATATCAGGCCATTAATTACAGTGTTTATTTTTGGGAGGATGAAGCATTTTACATATATTTACTTAGAAAGCTGCATGGTTCCTCTAGAATAAATAAGGGCTATAATTCTAGACCAGAAAACCCACAGTTTGCAAGCACTGCTCATCAATTTCCGACTGTATTAATGAGCAAAAGAGCTGAGACAGTCATTCATACTGTCTTTATGATAAGACTAACCTACAGGGCAAATCAAGATTAAGGACAAAGAGAAGACAAATTTCTGTTTAAACCCTTCCAGTTCTGCAATCAATCATACATGCATGCACATGAGCTGTGACTTAAAAGTAGGGCAGAAACAGAGATAGAGTGCATTTATAAAACCTGAATGATGCTTATATTGTTGCTTGCCTGTTCAAATATTATCAGGGTAGTTCAATCAACTATAATTACCTTAAAGCTTTTGTGGATTATTTTAAAGAGAAAGTTGACTTTTTAGAAGGAACATTACCACTGGGATTATGGTTGTACCTTGTCTTTCAAGTCAATCTGATATATAACCGATGCCTTCCTAGAGGTAGACATAAAGTGTATGTGGCCATAGGGATACCTCCTGGGGGTTTTAGGCAAACTTCAACTAACAACATTGCTCCAGTATGTTGTTTTTATCTGTGGTTCATGGTGGTGGACATACAGAAGTGAGAATGGGGGTTATTTACAAAAGCTGGAGAGTGCAAAATCTGGTGCACCCTTTCATGTACATCAATCAGCTTGCAGGTTTTATTGCCAAAGCTTAAATGAAAAAGCTGAAGTTAGAAGCTGATTGGCTACCATGCACAGCTGCACCAGTTTTAGTAAATCTCCCCAATGTCTTCTCTTTGTAGTGACTATACCATGGAAGAGTGGAATTGTTCATTTCAGATGCTTCTATGCAAGCAAATCTCACTACAGTTCCAAAATGGGTTTTACAAGCTCTAGGGCTGCACCCCAGCAGCATCTCCAACAATGACAGCACTTCCCATGTCTCACTCAAGGCCTCCTGGAGGGAATTTCCCCAGTAGTCCTCTACAAAATCTGGTCTCCTCCATTTCAGGTTATCTAGTGGTTGCCGTTCCTCTTGTGATCCTGACCATCTCTGCACTCTCTGCAGCTTGTGTTTAGGCATATCTATACCTAAAAGAAAAATGTAATGTGTTGCAACTTGCCAGCTCTTAAATGTGGAGGCTGAATTAGCTTTTTTCCATTTTTTTCCTTTTTTATCTGGATTCTGCCAATAACACAAATGCTGTCCTTGGGTGACAATGGTCACTCAGTATATTATATCTGTGGAGGAGTCACAATGTGTACTTTGTACTGCAACCACCCTTCTCATTTTCATGGCAATTGCGATACTTGGGGCATTCAAGACATTGCTTCTGGGTACATCTGATGGTGAGAATGTGTCAAGCCAAAGGCCAATTTTGGATCCTATACTGGGATTTCCCCTTTACATTATAGCTCCCATAAGAGCTTCCCAATTAGGAGTCTCAATCAGAGTCCCCCGAACAGGGGTCAACATCAAAGTCCCCTTGTCAGGAGCCCCCCATCAGAGTCCCAAACAGGAGTCCCCATCAGAGCCCCCTTCCCCCATCAGGAATCCCCATCTCTCAGTAATGTCAGTGGGAGTAAAAAATGCTCAACTGTCAGCTATGTCATATGAAGATACAGTATATATACTACTGACTCCAGATAGAATGGTACTTATGTGCCACACCACCCCAGCCTTGCTTGCCTGTGAACTTGAAGAAATGGCCCATGCAATTGCTTGCATGAGTCAAAAGATTTATTGAAAGTGAAGGCATTAGTTGGTACCTGTAGATTTTGTGACTTTACTTTCCATTAATCTGTGCTTCCACGGACTATTTTTCTTTCTCATTCTTGTTGGTGATATGAGTGGGAGGATACAATGCCCCAGGATCTGTTAGTGGGATTAAGTGGTCTACAGCTTTTTTCCAAACTTAAGAGAGATGATAGAATTTGCAAGTTTTCATCCTCTTGTTTATAACCCTTTGCACACCAAAAAGGTCAAAGTGTTTCAGAAAAGTTTGCACAGTAGGGTATGGCAGGTAGAGGAAACCATTTGTGTGAACTGTGCTGAAACACAAGAGTTCCCTGACATTAGAAACCCATTTGTATTAGAAGTAAGTCACATGAGTGCTAGAACCTACTCCCAATATCCAATTGACTTGGACTCGCTTTTATCTAGCTGTCAATTGCTACATCATGAATAAGTGCTCTTACTTGCCCAATGTTCAAATAAGGGGACTAAATATTGGTCTTTTACAGGGGGCCCTTGGTGATTCTATAAACAATTGGGTACAGCTAGGTAACTGTTTTTGTGTTCCGCTGATGGTAGCCTAGGAGTGCTGACTGTTGGCAGCACTAGCAATAAGCTTCAGGTTTGGGTCGACAATGAGTTTGATCCAAAATCAAGAACATTTAAGGAAAAAATGCAGAGTGTTTGCAAAGAGTAATGCCCTTGTGTACTGCACATGCATACTACAATATTTTTTGAGCTTTTTACTGTGAAATAAATACCGTCCAATATTGATTTATTTTGATTAAAAGGTGACTGTTGTGGGCCCTGCTGAAAAAGGGGCCGAGTCAAAGTGTTAAGAGAATGTGCACATACTCACATGAGCTTTTTTCCTAATGCTAATCCACTAATGCTAATTTTGGGAGGCTTTTTACAATGAAATAAGTAAGCTCTAAGGCTAATTCTTGCACTAAAAGTTAGCTAATGTGGGTCCCGTTGTCAAAACGCCTAGTCGAAGTGTGAAAAGACTGTGCACATACTCATTACAAAATTTTGTGGGTTTTTTAGTGAAAAAAGCTCATACTAAGTTTTTTTAATTCAGGCTGGGTTCACACCTATGCGAATTAGATGCGGCTTACACCGCATCCAATTTGCATGACACTTGAAAACACATTGTTTTCAATGAGTCAGGTTCACATAGGTGTGGTGCATTAGCACTCCGCATTGCACAGAAAATGTGTGCGTTTTCTGTGCAATGCGGTGCAAATTCCCAGCCTATTAAATTTAATGGGAATGCATCTAGCACGGAGATGAGCTCCGCACTGAACTGGGATATTTTCCCCTGCTCACGGCCCCTCCCCCGCAGCTGCTGCGCTGTGAGAATGGACAGGAGCCGCCAAATATTCTTGGCAGCAGACAGGCTGGAATTCGCACTGGACTGGTGCGAATCCAGCCTAAAACTGTTGAAAAAGTAGCTTAGTAAAAACATTAAAACATTGTGCTACATACTACAATATTTCAGGGGCTTTTAACAGTTCAAGTAAAATTTGAGATGCACTTTGACCAAACTGGATCAAACAAACTATTTCCATTACTAACTGATGTGGTCACTGTGTGCCCTGCACTATACAAATTGTGCAGCACTGTGTTCCACAACAGCATTCACAACCTCCTGTCTGCTGCTGGAACTAAATCAAGTTGACCTGAATGCTTCTTTGCCATTCAGGAGAAGCCTTGTATTTTTGTCAGTGAAAACAAATCTTTATCTAATTGGCCACAGTGGAAATCATCTGCCTGCCTCTCAACCTCAGCCAATAAAAGGAGGCCTTCTATTCATTGATAAAAAGATAAGGCATCATCTAGTTTGTGCTGGAGCTGTCTGGAGGACGAGGACGAGGGCTCCTATCTCCATATTTGATGGGGTTGTAGGCTTCTCTCCCCATTCTGGCAGAGCATATTTCCATCCTATTACCCTATCTGTATGTCTGACATACAGGCTTCTCCCCAGGTCACCCTACTGTTGATAATTCCTGGGTCCATTTACAAAATCAAAAAGGGCATCCTTAAGCATTGCTTATTAGCAGCCCGAATAGCCATTTCCCATCATTGGAAATCTTCTTCAACGCCTCATCTTTTGGAGTGGGCCCAGATTCTTAACAACATCATGGGTATGGAAACACTGGTTGCAGAAGATAGGTTTGACCCAGAGAAAGGATGCACTACGTGGACGTGTTGGTGGGTCTATAGCGATTCAGTCGCTTTCCAAACTATAGTAGCAGGATAGTGTGTCCACCGTTTCTATGGTTTTACTGGGGCATGTACCACTTCCTTTTTTATGGTGGCTTTTGAGTGCTCTTCAGGGTTTTTTTTTTCTATTTTCTGTTTTCCCTCTTTTTCCTTTTCCTGTCCTGTTTTTCATTGCAGAATCATATAAAAGAGTCTGTACCTCCCACCCTGATCCAGTTTATTTTTTTGTAAGGTGTCTTTGGGTACCGTATAAATTATCTTTCCATTGCACTGTTTTGATCTCTTTTTCGTATATGGTCCTCATTGACTTACATATTGACATATCATGGAAAGTATTTTACACCTATGTCCTTATGTATGTTTGTACACTGGTATTTGTCTGAATAAAAAGTTATTTGACTCAAAAAGACAAGGTCATTAACATCTATATGAGAATATGAAACCCTCATCTAGACCCTCATCACACTTTTTTTTGTAAATGTCAGTTCTGCGGTAGTAGACTGTATACTTCACACAGATTCATCACTTCAAAGGCAGGATCAGGGCATCGCCCGAGCATGTTTTTTAAAGGAATTTAGCATTTTTAATATACTAAGCACTATAAAAATTGCTGCTCCCTGGCAAATTGTTTTTTTTTTTTTGCTCAGGTGCATGTACCCCAGTGCAGTAGCCAGTCCCCTTTTCCAGAATGCAAGCAAATAAGCTTGAGTGGTAAGGATGCGCTACTATAAAAATGCAAAGGTTAATATTTAGATGTTTGGAAGTGCCTATTACTGACTTGCTCCCTTTAAAGACTGCTGTCACTGTAACAATAAGTGTCTGCAGTACCCTAATCACAATGACATTAGGCTTGACTGATCATATGGTCCTGGCACTACATGATCATGTCAGAATAATGCATACTTTTTTTTTTTTTAATTCATTCTAATTAGGGGAATTACTAGGATTGTTAAAGAATAGTGTATATGGCTACATTGTGCTGGGCAGTGGGCAATGGCTTAAAGAAGCATATAGCTCCCAAATAGATTGTAAGCTTTAACAAGCAGGGCCCTCCGATTCCTCCTGTATTGTATTGTAACTGTACTGTCTGCCCTCATATTGTAAAGTGCTGAGCAAACTGTTGGCGCTATATAAATCCTGTATAATAATAATAATATTTAAATGGAATCTGAGCATATTTGCTGTATACACTGCACACATATGCTGCTGTGTTTGTACCCACAAACAATGCCTTAATTACTGTGCAAAAGAAAGATTTCCCTAGGAAAGTATAAAGCTCAAGACATGGAGGTTTATTTACTAAAGGCAAATCCACTCTGCACTACAAGTGCACTGCACTGGACGTGCAGTCACTGTAGATCCAAGGGGGCATGCAAGGAAATTAAAAAACAGCATTTTTGCTTGCACATGACCAGATGATAAAATCAGCAGAGCTTCCCCTCATTTCAGATCTTCCCTTCAGATCTAAAGTGACTGCACTTCCAAGTGCAATTTCAGTGCATTTGTAGTGCAGAGTGTATTTGCATTTAGTAAACAGTATGATTAAAAAAATAAATAAATAAACCTGAGTAGATTAGTATGGTGGCACTATGAAGGTTAGGACCTCATCCCTGGTTGAATAGATTGTAAGTAAAAGGAGGGAGGTAGGGAAGGTCAAAGGGAAGGGGAGGGGGGGGGAAGGGAATGTAACTGGAAAAAGGGAAAAGAATAAAAGGGGAGCGGTGGGACTATCACGGTGCAAAGGTATGTTCAAAGATTTATAAAATATATAAATGTGTTCGTTATACACTTATAAAAAAGGAGCACTGTAAGGTGCTTCAATAACAGTTAAAAGCAACAAAGGATAACAGAGCAGTCCATTTAACATATCAATGAACAGTGTGGTTGGTTATAGTAGTTACAACGTTCATGGGTCTGTATAGACGTCCAACATGTTTTGCCTGGTGAGGCTTCTTCAGGGACTACAACAAACCAGAGCGTTTTACAAATCTCCCACTGTCCAGAACTGTGCTCAAGCCAAAGGCCCGGGACGCCCAAAACAACTGACGTCACACCAAGGGAGGGGACAATGCACATCCACAAACTGCCTCAAATTTTGTAGACTAATGACTGGTTACAGCATTTGCAAGCGCTGCTCTCACTCAGGGATATACGGTTGTCAATTTTAAAGGGTCAACTGAATGTAGTGGTTAGCTGAGTAGCGTGGTAACCTCTCACGGGCATCTATGAATTTTTCCAGTTCCATTCCCTTCCCCCCCCTCCCCTTCCCTTTGACCTTCCCTACCTCCCTCCTTTTACTTACAAATAAATAAACTTATTCACTACATATGATTTTTTGCACATAGTATTTGTAGTAGATGTAGAGCTAATACATTTTGCTAGCTTTCCTTATAGGAGAACTCCAATAAAATTGTAAAAGACTACTTGGCAACAACAGCTAACAATATGTAATGTACATCACAGCTTACAAAGTGCAAGACCCAAATATATAAAATGTACTAAGGTCAGATGTATGTCCTGTGCAAAGTATAGTACTCTACAGGGTAAGGCCCTATGGTTGGGTAGAAAATCAGATCCACAATTGGCAAACAAGGCATGTTGTTATGCATTTCATTTAACAATTTATTTGGATAGCATCAAAAAGAGTAAAAACATTATTAAATTTACTCAATAATAAGGACACACAGGGGTTAACTTCAGTGGCATTGCTATGGGGGTGCGGGCCACTACCGGGTGACACCCACCAGAGAGGTGACACCAGACCCGAGCCGGACACACAACGGGTGACATTGCATGGCTGCTGCGGGGACACAAGTGCAGCACACCGGTGACTTGCTGGCAGCGCCGGAGAACAGGGGTAGTAGGGGGCCCTGTGAGAGGTAGAGATAATATAGGCAGGCAACAGTAAGGAAGGATGCGAGGAACCAGGAAGAGGCTGACCGCCCAGGAACCCGGGACAAGAGAAGAGACCGAAGAGGAGGAGCTGATAAGCTGAGTAGAGAGTGAGTCTTCATTTTACAGTATACGGCACTGATGGCTCGGTCTGGCCGCACACACACAGCACATTCCATTCTCTCAGATGAAGCAGTAAGCTGTGCTGTCTGTGCATCCCAGTGAGAATGGCAGGGCCAACTGTGTGCCTGGGCAGGTTGTGCAGGAAACAGCTGAGGGGTAAGGAGCCGGGGGAAGGTGAGGAGGGGGGTCTCATCCCCTCTCTCTTTCATCCCCTCTCTCACCACCTCTCTCTCACCCCCCTCTCACCCCACCCCCTCTCTCACTCCCCTCTCTCTCATCCCTCTCTCTTTCATCCCCTCTCTCACCCCCCTCACCCCACCCCCTTTCTCCTTCCCCCTCTCTCTCTCACCCCTCCTCTCTCTCACCCCCTCTCTCTCACCTTTTCTCTCTCTTTCACCCCCTCTCTCTCACCCACTCTCTCTCTTGACCCCCACCCCCTCTCTCCCAACCATCATCTCTCTCACCCCTACCCTCCTCTCTCTCAACCCCGTCTCTTTTACCCCAACCCCTTTCTCTCTCACCCCACCCCCCTCTCTCTCAACCCCCTCTCTTACCCCCTTTCTCTCACCACCACCCTCTCTCTCTTAACCCCCCTCTCTCACTCTCTCTCTTTCTCTCTCATCCCCCACCGTCTCTCCCCTCACCCCTAACTATCTCTCTCCCCCACGCCTACTCTCTCTTTCTCTCTCTCACTCTCTCCCCCCAATTCTCTCTCTCCCAC
>BLSH010407733.1:123894-137877 GCA_018402905.1 Glandirana rugosa
CTCAGCTCCCTCCCTCTCTCCCAGCCCCCTCCCTCTCTCTCCACTTCCTCCATCTCTCTTCTATTTTCCCATCTCCCCATCTCTCTCCCTCCTATTCCTATCTCTCCTCCAACTCCCCCCTTCTGTCTCTATCCCTCCACCCCCTCTTTCCCTCTTAGGGAAAATTCACATTGAAAAAGCATAAAGTCACAGAGCAGCTGGAGCAATTTGGCACCCCAGCCACTCTGCATTGCAGGCTGCTAGGGGGCGGTGTTATGCACAATTCAGTGCATCATACTGCTCCCCTTTTTCTGAAAGCTTTGTTTGAAGTTTACAAAATGTACATTTCATTCTCCACAATGTCGGGCAGCACGCTGCCAAGAAAGTAAAATAGAAAGAAAACAGTAGGGTAAAAATATATTGGAAAAAAGTTATTAAGAGGGGGGTGACACCATATTTTACCGCACCAGGTTACACCAACCCTATTGATGCCACTGTTTGACTTACTGAAACTGGAGAGTGCAAAATATGGTGCAGCTCTGCATAGATACCAATCAGCTTCCATTTTTTTTTATTTGTCAAAGCTTAATTGAACAAATTCAAGTTAGAAGCTGATTGTTTACCATGCACAGCTGCACCAGATTTTGCACTCACCAGTTTTAGTAAATCAACCCCACAGTGCTTACTACACTAACACACAAGAGACACCGCTCTGATCAGTGGAGCTTGGATTTAGGCAATCAGCTGCTGCATCTCCCCCAGGTGCTCAGGCTACACGAATGTCCTCCATACATTCCAATATGTTAGCAAAATCAAAGAAACAGATGAGCCGGCACTCTTGGGATCAGATAATATAGTGTTTTTATTCCATCGTGGCAATGGCAATCAACAGCTAACGCGTTTCGGCGGCAGTAATGCACCTTGTTCACAGCTTACTTCTTAGTGAAAAAAAGCTGACATATAAATACATTTTACAAGCTCTCATAGCATGGTGTGTCTCCTCCCACATTTAATTGAGTGATAATCACTAATGATCTACCTGGGAGTTCATACACTACCATACTATGGGTACAAAAACAAACACAATAGAGCTAGTTCTCATAAAAAGATAAAAAGTATATGTATTCACATAAAAGAAAAAGTAAAAAGATACAAAATGCTGCACACATGTGTTAGTGTGTTATACTTTTACAAAGATTGCTACTAGCAGGTGAAGGAGAGGACCAGACAACTCTCTAAATTTGTTCCTAAAAGGTTCATGTATTTTCCTAAATGGTCAAAATCCATAGTTCTATAGATGAAGATATGTTAATGCAATGGTAAAAGAGTACTGAGGATGGTCAGAGGGGTAATGGTTAAACTTCGAAAAAAAAGTGCATACTAAACTCAACTCAAGAAACACCAAAGTGCATATAAAACAAAACAATGTACACAAATTAAATGTCCGGACATCTACAATATATATATATATATATATATATATATATATATATATATATACTGTATGTATATGTCACAAACATCCAACGTGGACAAAAAATGAATTATATTTAAACACAATAATCAAGCTGGAAAAAAGTGACACATCATATAGGTCTCTGACCTTTACATATAGCACTTATGGTGGTAGAATTTAATACTTTTAAAGGGCCAAAATTCTCTACTTTAACACTCAGTGAGAATAAATATTGGGCTATCCATCCACTTGATGTTAACAAATGTAAATCTCACTGAGGATAGAATGGCCGCACACCAGCAGGCGTATATTGCAAAGTTTCTAGTAAAGTCATTCATTAGTGGCTTTCTCTATGTGAAGTATGAGATTATTCAATGTGCAGTATGCCAGTTTTAGATACTGATCCACCATTAGTATACAAACCAAAAATTGCCTAAATGTAATCTGTATAGTGCTCCTTTACATTGCTAGTCAATACAGAATGTACCCCTTATATTTATTATCAGTGTAGAATCCCTATAATATTTGTTTGTATAGTACCCCCTTACATTGGGGATGATAGCTGTAGTGTCCAATACATTGGTGGGTATTGGAAGTCAAATAATTCATTGTCAGTGGTCACTTATCTAAGAAAGAAGAAGTTCTTTCTTCTGTTGCATCAGATCTAGCTTTGTTGAGTGATATTATGCTGGAACTACTGTATGTAGACATTGCTGATCAAGAGATCAATCTATCCTACCTGCATGTCAGGTCTGTGCCATTAGACCTAAGACACAAAGCTAAAGACATAAATCACATGCCCCAGATGATGTGGACTAGAGATGTCCATGACTCTATTCCTATTCATATTCCTATTCCTAGTATATAATATTACTTAAAGTGTTACTAAACCCACAACAGTAAAATCAGTCTGTATATTCAGTAAAGCATGCTTGTTATACTCACCATGGAACCTAAGGGGTTAATCCTCCGCACTGTGTAAAAAGGCTGTGTAAAAAGGCTATTTGATCCTGTCTTCTCTGATCCTCCCCTTCCTCCACAGTCCCCAAACTTTCTCCTGATAGTACAGAGCCTTGATGGCACTCTGCACATGCTCAGTTTGGTGTGTACTTATTTTTGGGAGGGTGCATGTGATCAGCACAGGGCCAATCAGTACTGATCAGACAGAGGGTCAGGGGTCATGCAGCCTCATAGGACAGTTAGAGTAGAATGAAAACTCCTCCTACAAGCTTTAACAAGTGCTTGGCCAAACACTAATAAAAATCATAAGACTGCTATATACTGCTGATGGGAAAAGGTATTTAGCAGTTTATATTTACTAAAACAATTGAATGCCCATGTTCTGTGTGCTGTGGGAGACCAGATACAGTGAATGCAGGGTTCTATGTTTAGTAACACTTAACAATTAAAAAATTCCCTTTCATTCAAACCTTGCCTACAAATACCCAACAATTGATAGTACAATGTTTCAATATACCCAATGGTTTCAAACCAGACTGTTAGCCAATGACCCCCCAATTGATATCCTACCCCCCCCACTTAACATTAAAATATATTTTACACTTTAACAGCTGAGGCCTCCCTTCTGTTCTTCAACTGTTAGTTGTTAGCGCCATCTGTCTTTTTGTTCATTAATGTTCAACCTTCGGCCCATCACCGATACCTGGTTCTCAAGCTATAGTGACAAACTGTATGCTGCCATTTTTGTAATGTTCCCCTGGCCAAATGTTGCAGCCATTTTCACATCAAAAAATAAAATAAAAAAATAAGAACTACTGATCCAATACAAAATGCAGAAGTAAGAAATTCCTGGGTTTGCATATTGCTTTTGGATCAACCAGGTCAAAGAAAATATGTGGGGGTCTGTTACAACAAATAAAGCCTTTTGCTGCAAAGTATTGCTTCTGTGGGTTCTGGAAGGCTAATAAGTCTTTATACACAATGTATTTTTATCCACAGTGAACCCTCATCCACTCACTTTCCCATTGTTAAAGATATTGCTGATGCTCACAATCAAACATGAAATGTCATGTGCAATTTAACCAATATATGTGTCCTTTTGCTGCTGCTGTTTATTCTTACTGTGGATTTCCTTTTAGTGTGTCAGGAAAAAAACTTATTGCTAATGACTTTGGTTGCAGTTTTATGGTTTACTTGCCAGGATTATGGACAGAACAGCAGTTTGTCAACTGTTGCGAGATGTCGATGTATCTGGGAGCCCTCTAGCTTAAAAAGCTGCTGTGCCAAGTTCTCATTAAAGAAAAAAAAACCTTCTCCCTTCCAGCCCTCTTTATCTTCTGGCCCAACCAGATGGCAAAGATGAAAGACAAGACAAAGAGTAGAAATCTTACCATAAGGTTCACTTTGTTTTTGCTTATCAAAATGTTGATCAAATTTGCTCATGTTAGAAAACATTCGCTGTAGAAACTGTGTCCACAAATGGAAGATTTGCTTAGGAGAAAGTCAACTTTAGATATGCTAAATTTGTGTTTAGATCTAGACTCTGGAGATGGGTGCCTGGGCTTCTTTACAGGCGGTGTTGAGGAATTTAAAGACCACATATTAACATGTTTTGAAAACCTTGTAATCCAGTGTTTTGCACTGTGATGTTTGCAAAATCAATCCAAGGCTGTCCTTACAGTTTGATCTTTACAAGTCTCGAGACTAATCTGAGTATTGTTTTTGACAATTAGGTATTAGTTGACATACAAACAATTGTGCAATGTTGTGCTTGGTTTCAATTATTTAGAGTCCTTAGATTATACAGTATGTAGGAGGCAACGTTGACTTCAGTTAATTACAAATCCTACAATCTATCACTGAGCAGTTGAGAAAATTCTCTGTTATATTGCAAAGCAATCTAAAATTTTACACTGTAAAAGTCTTTCATGTACATTTTATATTATAACACAAATATTTGTTGTATATTTTTCTATATTTATTTCTTGTTTTTTATTATACAAGAAAAACAAAATATACAGTAGATTTTGCCGATACTTTACAGCACAAATGGCAATAACAGGTTAAGGACCAGAGTCAATAAATTAGATGACAGGGATAATTGATTATGTCATTCTCTCTTAGTATAATTGTTTACATGGTGAGTGTTTATTTGCAGTGTCTGTTTAATTTAGTGATTTGTTTCAATAATGACAACTTTTTGGAATATCAGGAGGAGGAATGCTAGCTCCTTGTGGCTAAAGTCTTCAAAATGGTGATGGTTGTATGTTGTGGTGCTTGTTGAGACAAATTGGATTTGCAACTCATTCCAGTAACAAACATTCAGCATACACATGACAAATGCACCATGTACATTAGGAGAATGCTGACAAAGGTTTTTTTCCCCCCAACATTTTACACTTTACTTATTTGGAAATTTGCCTAGGTAAGAATAATGATTATAAAATAGGAGGGTACGTTTAGCAAGGGGTATAATTAGTTTTACTTTTTAACATTTGAAGAGTTTGGGCACTCTGAACAAAGAGATTCGGCACACATGGTGATGCTGGTGTATGAAAAAAAAATGTTTTTTACACTGGAGCCCACATAAAAGCTAGAACCGGTAATAATAGCAGAAAGAAATGTGTAATTCCTAGTAGGGACCACTAACTCATTTGTTTCTCATGTATCAATTTAACCAGTGCAGGAGAACTGAAATTTTGTAATGCATCACCATCATTCACCATGAGGAACAATAAGATAGATTATTTTTGCAGTGGTTAGTGGCAATGGCAACTGATGGTGATGATGGTGTATCTATTCTGCGGTCTCTAAGTTGAGTAGCAGAACGTATTGGTTAATCCACTTCTGATTCATTGGTTTATCCACTTCTGATTCATGTTAATGGATGTCAACCTTTCCATACACACAGGAAAGAGTGTGCATTTTGATTACTGTGTTGTGCACTCTTTCTTTCACACAAGTAAGGTTAGCTGAGCACCTTTGTAGAAAACTTAAAATTTTTAGTCCACTGGTCCAGTCCATAGACCCAGTAACTTAAATTAGAACTAGGAATCACAACCCCTGTAACGTTTATTTTTGCCTTATTTGTCCCAATGGGGATATTTACCTTCACTTTCTGTCCCATAGCCAAAACAAGAAGTAAGAGAGAGTGTCTCCATTGGAAGATTCCCCCACCGAAAAATTTGGGATTTTCTTTTACTTTCACTTTCAACAATAATGGTAAATAGGACAATAGAAAGGGTGAATTTCCCTAGCAATGGCACAGACAGCAATAGGTGTTCCAGTCCCTCTCCACTCTATCAAAAAACAACAAAAAAAGTTTTTCCTTTAGCTATACTTTAAGGTGATACTAAAGTTTTGTTTTTTAAAAAAAACAAAAAAAACAAACAAACATACTTACCTGCTCTGTGCAGTGATTTTGCACAGAGCAGCCCAGATCCTCCTCTTATTGGGTCCCTCTTTGGTGCTCCTGGCCCCTCCCTCATGTTGAGTGCCCCCACAGCAAGCAGCTTGCTATGGAGCACCCGAGTCTAGACGCAGTTCTTTGACATGGAGGCATGGCCGAGCTCCGCCCCCTTACTCCCCTCATTGGCTCACTGACTTTGACAGACAGACAGTTAAGTCTCTCGTGCAACATTGCTGGATAGAGATGGGGCTCAGGTAAGTATTAGGGGAACTGAGGGGAGCTGCTGAACACAGAGGCTTTTTATCTTAATGCATAGAATGCATTAGAATAAAAAACATCCTGCCTTTACAACCACTTTAAGGTATGATTGTTTAAGCACTCAGAGACGGGGACCAGGGGTCTCTCTGTGCCAGGCTTCTCATCAGGTAAAGCTTTGGCAGGCTGGGAAGGGAGGATGGTTTGTAACATTTTTTAAGTAACTATCCCTTTTTAAAGCTTGCAGAAATTCTGACATTTTGCTCTTATAATAAGATTTCAAACTAGTAGTTACCTCTTTGTTTAATGATAATGTACCTGGCACTGTACCATCCTGCAAACATATAGTGTATGTAGTCTGCCAAGGCGCTTGATCTGGAGAACTCCAGGCAGATAAAAAGGGACACATTAATACAGCTATGTATTCATTTTTAAAGATAGAATTGGTGTAAGCACCTGGATTGGTACCAGCATCTTTTAATTCACTATATAGCAGACTGGGAGAGAGACAGGCAAGAATGGGAATCAATTAGGTTTGCGACATTCAAATTTATGGACAAGGAATATTCTGATATAAGGAAAGAGAAGCGTGAGCAGAGAGATGACTTTATCAGTCTTCTGCTGTTCTTTCACTATCCATTCTGAAGACTGGGGATTGAGAGAGGACTCCATTATATTCTTTAAAGTGGTAGTTAACTCTGCTATAAATTTTTCTTTTTAGGGCTCCCCAGGTGGGCTATGCCATAGAGTGCTAGTATGCACAGTATATTAGTACATTATGGCAGACTTACCCATCAAACGGTACCCTCCAGCCCTGGAGTGGGGTTGATCTGGCGGGTCCATAGTGCTTGCATCTTCGCACAGTCTTCCTTCTAAGTTTCGTGCCTCTGGCCGTTTAATAGGCTGGGCCGCAGTGAGGTCACTCCCACGCTTATGCACGTGAATCACATTGCTGTGACACGGATTGAGGCATGCCTGGCTCAGTGTACATGATGGCTGACAGGCAGGAGGATGCATTCATGGCAGAAAAGATGGATAGGGTTTGTTTTGTCATAAATACTGCACCTGTCTGCAAATTTTGGAAAAATTAACTTTACTTCCATTTTAACAGTTCTGTTCTGGGGGGAAGAAAGAGCTCCCCTACATGTATTTTATTAGTGTGCTTACCTGAAACTAGGCTTTAACATTCCCTGCCTTATATAGTAGCTAATGTTGAATCATAACCAATGCCATGGATATGCTTAGAGATACTGTGGAAGCCTTAATCCCAAGCTGTGGGGCCTGAGTCATGGTCATTCTACTCCTCATAAAACACAGGGCGATGTTGGAAACTCTTATGCTCACTTCTTCCTGTGTGGTTTTCCACATCTTTTAGCCAAAATACTAAAATGACAGTCATCAGTTTTTAGGATTCTACTGCTGCTTCCAATATATATATTAGGAACTTTAACATTATACAAATATAATATGCTCTACCAAGACACACAGGGTGCGACGAGCCTAGATGCCAATGAGTGGGAAAGAGGAAGGATGTTATCCCCATCCACACTCTTTAGTTTGCTACAGAAATTTTGCATTACATACTCACGGCTAACTATCTTCTACTGATTCATGTGCTAGGTATTGCATTTAGAGGTATGGTCTTGTTGTTGTCTATAGTAAAATGAACCATGAGGTGGACTTCTGCTCAATAAGTTCATTCTGGCCGGATGTGAAATTAAGAATATGCCCTCTCAGAACATATTTGCTAGTAATTAATTAATTGGCTTTATGGACTGTGTGTTCCGCCTCTAGTTATGGCCACTGGTGAACTTGTTGGCAGTGACATTGATCAAGAACACAGGTTTCAAACTGGTGGCCCTCCAGCTGTTGCAGAACTACAAATCCCATGAGGCATTGCAAGGCTGACAGTTACAAGCTTGACTCCCACAGGCAGAGGCATGATGGGACTTGTAGTTTCGTAACAGCTGGAGGGCCACCAGTTTGACACCCCTGATCTAGAACATTGATATAGGACCAGCTTGTGGATATGTAGTTCAGGGACAGCTTTGCTAGACATGGTTGAATTATTTTTACTGGTGCACTTCATAAGCTGGCAAAATAAATTAGTTAGTTAGTTAGAAGGCCAGTTGATGTGTGTGAGAAGTCTTTTGGTTCTTGGAGTGTCTCCAGGAGAGATGGAGAAATGTGGAGAAAGAAAGGTCTCAGTAAGGTCCTTACATCTGATGATGTTATCACCTGCCTGGCCTACTCCTTGCAGCTGACAATCCAGTGTGCTTACCAACCATTTCCATCCAGTTAATTCATCAATTCATTAATTCTGCATAGTTATTTTATCACAGTTGAAGAATATGACAGAAACAAACTTATAGTGTGTTGGAGATGCTTGATGTATTTGGCTAGTATTGTTTTTGCTGTATGGCTGTCTGAATCTCCCAAATATGGAAAAAAGAAATCTAGTAATGTTGCTTCTTGGCATCTGGCAGGTATATGGTTCAAAAAGAAGAAGAAATAACCTTGTAGGGCTGTTTTAAAAAGAAAGATGTGAGTAAATAAGTAGAGCATACAATATGAGAAAGACCATTAAGTGTCTACCAGTAGCAGAGAAGCAGCATTGATTCCAAATTTCTAATTTTTACTTTGCAAAGACACTGATGTTTGCCTGAAGCAAGTAGTAGTTCTGTTAAAATCAAGAGGTGTTTCCACAAATTTTGTCATTTTAATTACCACATTTAATAAATGTATTAAATGTAGTATCCGTGTATTATTCAAATCCAGATTTGTTACAAATAGTGGCCAATGCAACCCCGTCTGGCAAATGTGCTTTATTCATACAACAAACAATGATGAATGGCCAAAAAAGCTAAATGTGAGACTAGTTAAACTTTTAGGTTTAATGCACACTGGACATTTTTAACACTGCTCTTAGGGGTGTCAGGGTTTTTTAAATAGCTTCTAAAAGCCCCTGTACGTTAGCCTATGTGTCCATGCACACATGGGAGTTTATAGGAGTTAAGAGGCAGGATATTCATAGACAAAAAAAAAAAAACACTGTCAGAGCATCCAGGAGCAACTGTGTTTTGGCAGAAAAAATTGGCGTGCGTAAATGCGTCTAACCACATCTAAATGTGCATTAACGCTAGGCGTGTTTATCACTTGAGCATTAATTCATTTCAATGGCCAGAATAAATTATTATTCTGGCCAATGAAATGAATTAACACTCAAGTGCTTGATGCACCCTATTGCGGTTACAAGCGTCAAATGTTTTTTCGGCCAAAACGCTGCTGGCAGGAAGAAAGGCGTCTAGGAGAGATGGCCAAAGCCAGTGTGTATGAGGTCTAAATATGCCCAATAGACCTGCTCAGCAGAAAACCCTGGTGCCCCCTTACATAGTGGAACCAAACAAACTACTGAATACACTTTTCCTAGTACCCATCATCCGGGTGTCTGCTGAATTCTGAAAGTTCCAACAGTCACCCAATTTGACACTCATGGCATACCTATTCTCTCATTTCGGCTTATTGGTTTATTAATTTGGTGCACCGTTTTCTATCCTTGTTTCTGTGTATGAGTTTTGTTGCATTACAAATGTTAATTGCCCACAGAATATTTTCAGGGAATGCATAGTTTAAGTTATTTGAGCTATTACTGCAGTGTTTACATAATACAGGAAAAGAGGTTTATCCTGGGTTCGCACTTATGCGATGTCAGACATCACGTGTGGTTTGCACTCGCACTGCAGTGCCGATCACATGCGATGTCTAAGCAATAAGAGTTCAGCCATACAGTTGTATGGCTAAACTTGCATTGGATTCACATAGAAAAAGGTGCAGGGACTTTTTTTCCCCGCACTGGAACTGGATTGCATGGGTGTTCTCACCCACGCGATCCGATTCCTGTCTTAATCCACAGTTTTCACTGAGATCTGTGAACCGATTTGGGGGTGTCATTAACATTGTATTGACACCCGCAGTGGTTGTCAGAGGGCAGTGTGAACTGCCCGCGGGAGAGATGCAATGCGGAACCCGCACTGGAATCGTGCAGGTTCCCGCATGGCTACAGTGTGAACCTGGGCTTAACCTCTGGAAATGGTACTGTTTTTTCACAGTAAGAACTGTTAAAATGTGATATAGACTTTCTTAGAAGCTGGTCCTAGCTACCTCAGCCCATTGTTTTAAAAAATATGTTGGATGTGTTTCTACATGCACAGAATATACCACCAATCAGCCATAACCTTATGGCCACCCACCTAATATTGCGACGGTCTCCATTTTGCCACCTAAACAGCCCCTTTGCCACTAAAATGGTCCTGATCCATTGAGGCAAGAATGCCTCTAGACCTCTGGAGGTATACTGTGGTATCTGGCACCAAGCCACCAGTAGCTGACCCTGTAAGCTGTGAGGTGGGGCCTTTAAGGATCAGTTTAGTTTTTCCAGCACATGCCATATTGGATTGGATTGAGATCTGGAGAATTTGGAGGCCAAGTCAACACTTTGAACTTGTTATTCAAACCATCCCTGAACCATGTTTGCAGTGTGGCAGGGTGCATTATCCTGCTCAAAGAGGCCACTGCCATCAGGGAATATCGTTTAAGGGTGTACTTGGTGAGCAACAATGGTTAGGTAGGCGGCACGTGTCAAAGTAACATCCACATGAATAGCAGGATCCAAGGTTTCCCAGCATAGCATTGCACAAAGCATCACACTGCCTCAGTTGGCTTGCTTTCTTCCCATACTGCATCCTGGTGCTATCTCTTCCCCAGGTAAGTGATGCATCCGGCCATCCACATGATGCAAATAAAACATTATTCATCAGGCCAGGCCATCTTTTTCCATTGCTCTGTGGTCCAGTTCTGATGCTGATGTGCCCATTGTAGGCATTTTTGGCTGTGGACACTGGTCAGCATGGGCACCCTGGCTGGTGTGCAGCTGTGCAACCCCATAAAAAACAAACTGTGATGCCCATTCGTTCTGCTTTCAACACATCAGCTTCATGGACAACATGTATACTTGCTGCCTAATATATCCTGTTGACATTCAGATACCATTGTAATGAAATAGTCAATGTTATTAATTAACTAGTCAGTGGTTATAAATACATGGATTATCAGTATATATGGATATTCATTTATAGGTAATAATATCATACATTGCTGATACAATAAAATCTGATTGCCTTAGGTGATCAAGAAGGATTTTTTCCTTTTTTGTGTCAGAACAAATTGGACCAGGGTTTGTAAGGGTTTTTGCCTTTCAGAGGATCAACTGTGGGTTTGTGGTTCTTTATATGCAGGCTTTTGATTCATTTATTCATTAATTTTTCTTTTGGTTGATTTTGATGGACTTTTTTTCAACTTACTAACTAACTACAATGTATATAATTATGAATGTGAATTAAAAAAATACTTGCGTCTTTATCTTTTGTTCGGTTACTATATTATGATCCTATATTAGCCATCCAAGGGATGTATATTTCACTTTAATTACTCTCTCTGTTTAACAACTACAGAATAAGGGGACTTCTTTTTTTTTAGGGAGCCATCAGACCACAAAACTTGCTTTGTGAGAAGAAGCAGTACATCTAGTAGATAAGAAAAGCAGGAAGTAGGGCCTGCCTATATGTTATGCAAACATGGCTGCCCCTAATACAAATATAATTACAACATATTCATATAAAACAATCTTTTGAAATCAATAAAGTTGATCTCTAGACAGAATTGTCTTTTTTGAATAGTCAGAAAAGGTTTGGATTTTTTTGGTGTCTACGGCACTTCCCTCTATACCCAATACCCAATTCCCAGTGATTGTAGTTATTGGGACAGGAACAGAGGAGAAAACATTGCAACACAGACACATGCAACAATAAAACTACTTTTTTTTAGTAAGCTGTGGGAGGGTTAGACTATCTGTCGGGTTTTTATTATTTACATCCCTGTTGGGGAGATTTCCTTTACTTCCAGTTCATTTAAACCCCTTACCTCTGATTCAATCTGGTTCCCAGATACTGAATAGTCCAGAAACCGATTCTGCCAAATACCCATATGTGCATGACATTGGAATGTCAGCATTTGATTCATCCAATACAAATTTATCCAAGAACATATTAGAGTGAAGGAAGGGCTCTGTGACACAAAATATATACAATGCATATATGAAGTATATTACAAAATGTATGGCATGCATTACCACGTAAATATTTAGGGCAGCCTCTGATTTCTGAATTTTAATGAATTTTGCCAAAACAAAAATACTGTTGTGTTTTATTATTGCTTATTATTGGTTATTACAATGTACTTTCTAAAACTGATGCATCTTGCCAATGTTGTGAAGCTGGCACATGGCAGTTTTATATTTTTTTCTTAAAAATATTTGTTTGAATTTATTAGGACTTGCCATATTAATTTGGTTTTTATAAGACAGTTTGGTTGCATACTACAAGGTGAACAGTTTTCTTCAACTTGTCGATGATATATTATAATTTAACCCCTCATTTGGGGAATTCTAAGGAACAGATAGAGCTTTATTAGAGAAGGTTTCGGGAACACAGTCAGGCTAAATTACTTTCTGGGTTTTATTAGTATTATTATTAATTATTAATTATTATACAGAATTTATATAGCGCCAACAGTTTGTGCAGCGCTTTACAATACTAGGGCAGACAGTACAATTCAATACAAATCAATACAGGAGGAATCAGAGGGCCCTGCTCGTTAGAGCTTACAATCTAGGAGGGAGGGTTAAATGATATGAAAGGGCAATAACTGTGGGGGATGAGCTGATTGAGAAAATAAGGAGTGTAGTTGTTAGGTGGTGGCAGGATAGGCTTCCCTGAAGAGAAAAGTTTTCAGGGATCTCCTGAAGGTGGGTAGATTTGGGGACAGTCTGACAGATTGTGGTAGGGAGTTCCAGAGGATGGGAGAGGCTCGGGAGAAGTCTTGGAGGCGAGTATAAGAGGAGATGATGAGGGAGCTGGAGAGCAGGAGGTCTTGGGAGGAGCGAAGAGGACGGTTAGGTTGGAATTTTGAGACTAGGCTGGTGATGTAGCTGGGAGCAGAGTTGTGGATGGCTTTGTAGCTTATTGTTAGTATTTTGAATTTAATTCATTGGGCAAGTGGCAGCCAATGGAGGGAACAAGTTGAACATACTTTTTAGAAATGCTTGTTTGTTCGTTGTCAGAATCGGATAGTAAGTAAGAATGTTTCAATGTGTAAAAACCTTCCGCACTATTACTGTATCTACACCACCTACTAATATACACAAATCAAATATACTGTATATCTGTGATAAATATATGATATACTCAGTGTCCCTGAGTGTACAAAATCCTAAATATTACAAGATGCAGCTAGCACCAATATGCATCCAACCACCTGTACAATTGCAAAAAATATATATTATTTCACAAGGGTGCAGCGCTAATCTTCAATAAATAAAGTGCATAAATCATATAAGTGATTGTCAATTTCATAAAAAGTAGACAAAGTATACATAATTAGAGTTGAGCGAACACCTGGAAGTTCGGGTTCTGCTGGTCCGTCCGAACCTCGGGACAAAGTCCGGGTCCGGGTCCGGACGGAACCCGAACGATCGCACGGACTTATTATATATAAAAAACGTTAACATGTCCACCAACCTACGTATAACCACGATCGACGTAGAACATTATAAATCCTAAAACATGTGAGTCCCTGTGACTCATATAGTATATAAATAGTGTCTATATGTCATATAAACTAAACACATATAATCATCCACCACATCTATGTCATTATCACGCCTTCCAAAAATGTGTAACTTTGTAAGAATGAATGATAGGCTAAGACTGTTGCTTGTTTGTTCGTAAAGATTTTTCATACAAGTTGAACAAGGGAGGTAACCGACGGTGAACGGGTTACTTAATTTAAGTTTTATGATTGTTATTCG
>BLSH010407733.1:152065-173409 GCA_018402905.1 Glandirana rugosa
AGCCGCTTGGGCCAGTCGAGTGTATTGGTCCTCCGTAGTTTCTATCCTCCCCGCACTCGGGGAAAACAAAGGGGGAGGTGCCGCGATGTGCTGCACTTGCGATCCATTTTCAGCGGCCGGATCCATAGTTGAAGTGTCCGAATGAGGGTTCGGTGTCGGTGTTTCCAAACGAAGGTTCGGTGCCGCTGTTTCCAAACGAAGGTTCGGTGCCACCGTTTCCGAACGAAGGTTCGTTGCAGCCGAACGAAGGTTCGTTGCAGCCGCGTCTGACCGAGGATTTGGCGCCGCGGCCGGCCCGCCGTGTAGAACGAATTTGTCCATCACCGGAAGGTTCCCGGGCGTGCTCTGGTGGGCAGGGTATCCAAGTAGGGCTCGATGAGCACTCAGATCGGTATATTTCCGAGTTTATAGGCCGATGTATACCGGAGCCGCCGTCCCTCACTCCTTCCTCATCAGGAACCGGAACCGGAAGTCCATTAGTGTTATTAAAGTGGAACTATAGGAAAAATAAATATATATGATCTTCTAGATTGTAAGCTCTAACGAGCAGGACCCTCTGATTCCTCCTGTATTGAATTGTAGTGTAACTGTATTGTCTGCCCCCATGTTGTAAAGCACTGCGCAAACTGTTGGCACTATATATATCCTGTTTAATGATAATAATAATAATAATACTGTCTGTCACTAGCTTTAACACATCAGTCTTTGCCTTTCTGAGTCTCCCCTATAACATAGGTTTAATACCTGCATATTCTGCCAGTAAGTCTTTTATGTTTCAACTTTTTTTTAACAAACCAAGCTGTGTAGCAAAAGAGTTAGGAGGTTATCACAAAAGTTAAAAAACTTTTGCTGTAACATCTTAAAAAGTGTTAGCTTGGTAACCCCCATTAGAGTCAATGGAAGTGGAGTATAGAAGTAAGTGGATACAGTATAAACAACTATACAGATATATCCAAGTAATTGGACAAAAAGCTCCACTAAACAGACCCCTAACAGAATTTGAAAAATTATTAATACAAAGAACAAAACCTAATCATACACTCTCAATGGTCTATGGATATTTAATATCTCAGAAGAGTAGGGTATGTGTATCATTTCGGAATAAATGGGAAAAAGAGTTAGAAATGGAGATCCCAGATCAGGAGTGGGAAAGAGCATTTCTCATGTCACATAAAATGTCTTTATCAATTAGACATCAAGAGAGAAATTATAAAATTTTATCACGTTGGTATAAATGCCCGGTTGATATGCATAAAATAAAAGAGGAAAATACAGAATATTGTTGGAGATGCTCTAAAGAGAAGGGTACAATGTCCCATGTCTGGTTTCATTGTCCATAAATATTTAAATTTTGTACAACAATCTTTGAAATATACTATGATATTACTAAAAAAGGATAAAACCAGATATTAAGATAATGCTAGTGTCTATGATTAAGGGACCAATTAAGAAGATAAGACAGGATGTTCTGGGATATGTGCTAATGGCTGCACGTACAGTAATAGCCCGAAACTGGCGGAAAGGGAAGGTCCCATCAATAACTGATTGGATATGTGAAATGAGAGAAATACAAAATATTGAAAATACAATTATGAAAGAGGAAGGACAAGAAAACTTGATCTCTCAGATATGGCAGGGATGGGATGAATTTCGAGTTTCAGCAAAGTTAAGGTAATATATGTAAGGGCAATGTTGATGAGGATCCATTTTCTTATTTTTATAAAAGCTTGTTTCTTTTTTTTTTGGTTTTGTGTGATTTGGTTGTAAGAGGGATGAATGGGTAGGTGAGTATGGATGGTAGGATGGTATATAAAATGAAGGGGTAGAAATTAAATATCCCCCTACACAGGGGATATATTAATATTATTATAAGAATATGTATTGTAAAATGTAATGGATGTGAGATGGAATTTCTTATACTTTTTTTGTAAATTATATTTGAAAAAAACTTTTGAATAAATAAAGATTTAATTAAAAAAAAAAAAGTGTTTGCTGGAGTAAGGTTTTAGTTTTTTTTAGTAACTTATACAAAGCCCACCTTAACCACTTAATGACTGCCCCATGTACATACACTGTGGCAGGTTGGCCCTTAAATGCAAAATCACATATCTGTACATGATTCCTTTCTTTGCCTCCGAGAAGCAGAAAACAAGGCAGATTGCCATTCTGCAAAGACAGCGCTCTTGTGTTTCTGCTAAGCAGGAACACAGATCTCTGTCTTTCTTTAGTTAAGCACATCCCCCCACACAGATAGAAAACATTCCCAGGGAACACAGTTAACCCTTTGATTGCCCCTTATGTTAACCCCATCCCTGCCAGTGTCATTATAGCACTGATCACTGTATTGGTGTCACTGGTCCCCAAAAAGTGTCACTTAGTGTCAGATTTGTCAGCTGCAATGTCACAGTCCCGCTATTACTAGTAAAAACAATAAAAAAATAAAAAGTCCATAAATCAATACCATAGTCTGTATACGCTATAGCAGGGATAGGCAACCTGCTGCCCTCCAGATGTTGCAGAACTGCAAGTCCCATTATGCCTCTGGGAGTAATTGTAACTTCCAGCCTTGCAAGGCCTCATGGGACATGTAGTTCCACAACAGCTGGAGGGCCATAGGTTGCCTGCCCCTGCGCTATAGCTTTTGTGCAAACCAACCAATATACGTTTATTGGGGAAATGTAGCAAAACACATATTGGCCTAAATTGATGAAAACATTTTAATTTTTAAAAAAAATTTTATTGGGCGTGTTATATAGTAGAAAGTAAAAAATATTGTTTGTTTTTTTTCAAACTTGTCGGTCTTTTTTTGTTTATAGTGTAAAAAAAACAAAAAAAACAGAGGTGATCAAATACCGCCAACAAAATCTCTATTTGTGGGGAAAAAAAGGCCCGGTCAGGAAGGGGGTAAAATATTCTGGAGCTGAAGTGGTTAGTTAGTTCATTTAACACTAAACTCTCCACAGGTTGATAATGCTTCTGGAGGAGTGAGCATAGCTACCCCAAGTAAGGGGAGTGTTACTGACTGGATCTCTATGTAAACATAAAGGGAAAAAGAGAAAAAAACTAAATCAATGCACTCCTCATATCTAATATAGTAAGCTGCATTAGGTTTATCTATGTCTTTTGGGTACTGATTCTGAATAGGAGTGACGTTTTCATTATTGATCAGCTGATGAGTTTGCAGTGCTCTAAAGAAGAAAGCTACAAAGTCTGCATCCCTTTAGAAAATATTACCCCTTTTTGTTGCAGATAATGCCTAAAATTGGACTTGGGAAAATACATTTCTGGAGGTCTTCTGTATACCAACATTGTACAGAGCACCTCCTTACATAAAATTACAGTGCTGAAGATTGAAACGGAAATGTAATTTCTAATAACATGAAATTACAAATGGCTTGTGTTGCAATTATATATGCATGCTATAATTTTTTTTTTATGCTATTGTTTTTCCCATGAAAGTGGAGTTACCCTTTAGGTGCCACTGCCAACATGTTACAAAGCAATAACCAGCTTTGTTCTAAACATCCCTGTGCATGTATAGCACTAGACACACAAGCTGGAAAGGACACTTCTGGAGGTCTTCTGTATACCAACAGTGTACAGAACACCTCTTTACATAAAATTACAGTGCTGCAGATTGAAAAGGAAAGCTAATTTTTAATAACATGTAATTACAAATAGCTTGTGTTGCAATTATAAATATATGCTATATATTTTTATTTTAATACGATATTGTTGAAAGTGGTATTACCCATTAGGTGCCAACATGTTACAAAGCAATAACCAGTTTTGTTCTAAACATCCCTGTGCATGTATAAGAACTTTTAACATGGTTTAATTCCCTAAAACATACACAATAAAAATACTCCATGTTTAAATATCCATCAGCTTGTTCAACTGCGTGTCATTAAAAACAGTGTTGCATAAAAATATGTTCATAAAACAATATGAGAAGGATGACCGCCTGGTCACCCGTGGAATTTGTTGCAGTTAAGACTTCCATGCTTTGAAGACAATTGCAGGCAGTCAACACATACAAGGCATTTGATGGGGTTGCTAGGTTGCCCTAGAGTGACAACAAAAATATGCATGAAGTTATCAAAGGATTGGTTGGATGCTTTCAAATTTTACATATTTCTTGTAAATTTTGGAAATAGTGCAAACACAAGTAACTAAACTACCATAGTTTTTATTGTGATTTTATATAGAATTATTATGATATTTTGCATTTAGTAAATCAGTGAGAAAGGATTTTAAAAAGTTCTGACTGAACAGAAAACTCTGCAGGAACTCTTTAAATATTCATTTAGACAGTGAGACTAGGATTGCTGTATCTCATCCACAATGGATTTCTCTTTCTTACCTAATAAATACTCTGAATATCTGTAATCAAACTTTTTAAAACAAAAGAATATCTCATTTTGTATTGTATCTTGGATTTTCTTTCTATCACTCTGTTATAACATATTAGTTCAGTGAGTTATTTCATTTATAGGGGGAACAGTGACCAATTGGTTACTACTAAATTACAGTGACTTTTTGTGAACAAACATTGACTTTTCAAATTATACCCATGATTCCATTTGTTTCCTAAGGGTTCTCCAGTTTCTTCCCAAAATCGTAATTGGTAGGTTATTTGTCTTCTACTTAAAACCGGTCTCACTGTGTGTGTGGGTGGGGGTGTTGGTCAGCATCTAGATGAGAAACTGGATCTCGCAGGTTTAGCAGATATACTAAAAGCCATACTCCCAGCGTTTATTTAAAACCCCCTGTTTAAAATGTTCCTTCACCCTCCTGGTGAGGGTGAATGCTGCACTGCACTCCTTGTCCTGGCCTCCTCTACTCTTCCAGGTTAAATGACATTGCATGGCAGGATCTAGGGGGGTGCTAGGGTGGGATGTGCCCCCCAGAATTTGGTTGAGCCCCGACAGGCCGTCCCCCCCATGGACATTGTGTCCAGCCTGCTGAGCTCTCCATCCCCACACTCCCGGCCAGCACAAGTGGGACAAAGCAGTGAATTACCAAAGTGAAAGATCCAACAGGTGAAATGACAGTGGCAGTGTTGTGCTCTCCCCACTCATGTCAGAACAGCAGTCCTCAATACAGCAGATGACATGGGATCACTCTCAGATCGGACTGTATATGGGATGTACCCACCCCCTACTTACATTTCCTGCTGCCAGGAGGTGAGCAGTGCTTGGATAAGATAGGGGCGGGTAATCAAGCAGTGGTGGCTGGTGTTTTTTTGTTTCAGGAGGCAGAAAACAACCACTCTCCCAGTGGCACCTCAAACCCCCCCTGCCCGCTGTCGGTTCTCCGGTACTTACCCCATCTAGGCAGGCATCGGACAGCGGGGCAGTGGCGGATATCAGGCAGCTCCTCTGTCTTCTCCTCCTCCTCGCTTCCACCGTGCGTCTCCTCCCCTCCTCCTAGGCATTCAATAGGAACGCCTGTCCTTTCAGCCAATCAGGTGATGGGTATCAGACCCACTTCCTGATTGGCTGGGAGGAGGATCATTGTTACAATAGCATATATTCATTCCCTGTTGCAACACACCTGGGTGGGCTCTGGACACAATGGTCTGTGCACTGAGCCCACCCTATTTTGAAGCCTATTAGAGCCTCTGTTATCGGTGCTTCAAAAAAACACTCCCCCACCATAGGAATTCATGCGCCCGGTGTCTTGAAAGGGGCCGGACAAATGGATAGGGAGGGCAGCGGCATGGATAGGCTCCTGTGTTCCTTCAATGGATGGGCTGCCCCTGTAATCAAGCCCTGTATAGTCTGATCTGTGAGCAATCCTGTGCCATCTGTTGTATAGAAGATCACTGTTCTGACCTGAGGGGAAGAGCACAGTCCACATCCTCCTTGCTCTAATTTCCCACCTGTTAGTTTGAGATGGGGAGCTGTTTGTCCTGGAACAAGTAATAGGGGAGGTAATTGGTCTAAGAGGGGTATTGGGGGGGAATTTGAGCTGGGGGGAATTGAAGGGGATTTATGCTAAAAGGTGGAATTTGGAGGTGAGGATTTGTGCTGGGAGGGGGGAATTTCGGAGTGAGGATTTGTGTTGGAAGGGGGGATTTGGGGGACTGGATTTGTGCTGGGAGGGGGATTTGGGGAGAGGATCTGTGCTAGGAGGGGGAAATTGGGGGGAATTTTAGCTAGGAGGTGGCACTAGGGGGCAGACATTTGTGCTGAGAGGGTAGATTTGGACTGGGAGGAGGGGGGGGGTTTGCTCTTTTGTTTGGGGAGAACTTTGTCTTGCAGAGGGAATTTATGATTAGGGGTCAGCATGCTGATCAGTGCTGTTTTTTATTTTTTGAGGGGGAGGGATTTATTCTGAGACATGATGCTAACACATTGGTGTGTGTGGGGGGGAGGGGTTTGGGCACGGTTTGTCATCTTTGCCATGGGGGGGCACTATCACTACATACAGGACACACAGAATCATTCCTTCCCACACAGCAATAGCTGAAATCAGAAACTTTTGCATACACAGCTTCAATCCACACAGTATGTACCTGGCTGCTATGTCACAGTTCTAACCTGTGAAACTCCCAGTTTAAAATGGCAGTGCAGCTGCAGTAGCTAGCTACACACTTTGCAAATAAAGGCTGTGTCTGTAAGGGAATCTAGTCTCAGCTATGAGCTGTGTGGGGAGGAAAAGATATGCTGCGTGCCCATGCTGTGTGCAGTGCAGGGATGGAAGGAGAAGTTCTGTTGACTGTCCTGCCAGCAGTGACCCTGTCCTCTTCTCTGCTGACCACTGTTCTTTACCCTAACCCCCTGTACTCTGCCTTGTTGACCTCTGTACACTGCTCTGCTGACCCCTGTCCTCTGCCTTATTGACCCCTGTCTACTGCCCTGATAATGCTTGTTCTCCTCCCTGCTGACCCCAGTCATCTTCTCTGCTGACCCCTGTCCTGTGCCCCACTGAACCCTCTCCTCTGCCCTGCTTACCAATCTCCCCTGCCCTACTAACTCATGTACACTCCCCTGTTGACCTCCCATCCTCTGCCCTGTTGACCCCTATCTTCTGCCCTACTGACCACCTGTACACTGCCCTACAGACTCTTGTACATTCCCCTGCTGATCTCTCATCCTCTCCACTGCTGACCCCCTGTTCAACCAAGCTCAGTCCTGCATCATGAAGGACCGTCCACCAAAGCAGCAGGAAGAAGAAAAAGAGGGCCAGGGACATTACATGACTGGACCAAAGACAACTGCCAATCCAGATACATATTCCAAAAGTAAGGTAACAAAATGCAGAAATTGCTCCAAGAGAGAACTGCACAACCTGGAGTTTGGCTTTATTTATAAATTAATCTGCACTACTTGATTTGTGCTTTTCAATAACTTTTTTGCTGTTCATTTATGTTTTGTTATATGTCTTATTACAAATTATAATACATAGGGTAATATCTCCAAGGTTAAAAGTTGCAGGCATTGTGTTACTTGATGGATGTTAGTGCTTTCTGGTGTTATAACAGGAAAGGGTACAAAATACTGTGTGGCCCCACTCACAGAAATACCAGCCAAAACTAAAGGTGCACTAAGGATGAAGTTTGGATTTGTTTTGGGTTTGAGGCAGATCCCTGGGTTCCACATCCAGGTCAAATTCAAAACCATTGGCAAAAAGTGTCACATCCAAACCCATAATGCACTGCATATCCTTTGCCCCATGTCAGCTGAATCTCAAGAATAATCCCAATAATCAGAACCTTATGGATAAAGAAGAACCTTCATTTTAAAAGGGTGGGCTTGTAGCAGCCACATTGCCAGTGTGTTGGTGCTGTTAGGAAGAGCTGAATTCTGTAAAGGGAGTGTAGGGAGAAATACCACCACCACCACCACCACCATGTCCACAGTGGTATTGAGAGACCCAACATTTCTTTTTAGGAGTACTTTCTTAATGATATAACCAGCAAGAAATGCCATTGCTTGTTAGCTGCTTTCCAACCCTGTGAAGCCTATCCCTCTTTGAGACCTATTCAAGCTGTTCACATACTATCATGTCTCTGGAAAATACTGTGTTTCAGAGGCTGTCTTGCCTTTGGCCAGTGTTTGTCAAACCATACCTGAAGGCTATAGTGAATATTTTTAGATGATTAGAGGATATTGGCTTGGGGTGGGGATGTGGGGAACATAGTGTGGAGGTGTGAAGTGTTTTTGAACATTGGTTTGACTTTTTTTTACCTTTTAACGTGATCTAGTGTTGTGATAAAAAAGGAGCTCACACAATGTTGTAATACTGGCCACTTTTTACCAAGCTATACCTGTTTTAATTGTGATTGGTTTATTCAGGGAGACACCGTTCTATGGCTTTTAGATCTTTTGCTGCTCAAAGCAGGCTTAGTACCACTTGATGAAAAAGCATGTGCCATTGCTAAACCTAACTGAAATAAATACATTTAAACTTAATTATTCAGATTGAATTGTATATGAAAATAGTGCTGTTCCATAACAATGCATACAGTTTTAACACATGTCAAAAGTCTGCACTTTAAAAGATTTGTGTAATTTTAATGTCACCCTTGAAGGCATGTGAAAATACCCTCTCTCCACTATTGTTTGGGGACCTTAAATGGACAGCAGTTTGTGCCCAGCTGCCCCAGGTCCTGCCTTGCTTCTTGGATAGAGACCCCACATACCTGCCTTTGTATCCCCCATCTTAGATATGTCCCCCTGGCCATAGGCCTACTCATGACATCCTTATCCATAGGCCCCTATGAAATTAAGGAATGTCCCTTCACAGATACATTTCAGCACTTTACAGCAATTGAAACTTCTTTAATCGATGCACCAACATGCTGGCAGAACTTTAGTGTAGAATATAATCAGCAAGTACATTTGTCATACAGCATTCTTATCAGTGCAGAACACAATTACATGTCTTCAGCCATCTTTCCTTTATCCCACTTCTAGGAAGTACCATGGAGCTCAGACAACTTTCCAATAGTATGCTAGTCCTCAAGCTCAAGGCCATTATACTCCACTCCCCAGGACCTACAGTTGAGGGTAAGGGATTATATAGTTCCACCATTAGCATACTGCTACTCTCACAATGTCCCCTCTGTAGTGATGCCATGACGGGCAGACTACCTGATGTTATCTGCTCCCAGGTTGTTTGTTCCCTTGCACATTAGAGGATTTTTGCCCAGGCCTCAAGGCCATACACACCATACTAGAGCATCCACAGAAGAAGGTCAGGGTTAGACCTAACCTATCTCTAGTTAGTCCCCACATGCTCTTTACCACACTTCCTCTCCCTGGGAGTTCAGCCCTGTCCTTCCCAAGGCTCTTTATGGCAACTACAACTCAGGATTACATCTTGATATACCGGGCTTATCCAGATCCCATACCCTGTTCTTCCTGGGCCTCACCCACAGCTGATATTATATTGGCACTAGCTCCACCCATGACATCACTACAGATGGAGCAGAATATATGGAGGCACTAACACCTGCCAACATGTTCAATAATATAAATTTTAATATTGACACTGGTGTATGTCCCCAAGGACAGTGTCTGGCTTCCCATGATTTTAATGTATTACTCTTACATTTGCTATATGTAAGCCTAGCCTACAAGAAAAAAATGTTTCCACAACCTAATATGCCCTGCCAGAGTACACTGTTTCTGGGGCTGTATATGGAAAGAGCACTGTTCCATAACAATGCATACCGCTTGAACCCATGTCCCAAGTCTGTACTTTAAAACATTTGTGCATTTTAAATGTCACCCCTGAAGCTATAAGGAAATTGATTGTGTGACTTTTGAGCATGATTTATAAACCTAACCATGAAGTCTCCCTCCCTATGAGCCCAGGAAGAGAGAAAGAATTTCAACGGTAGGGAGATTTATGTAAAACATAAAAATGCCACATTTCCCCATTTTGATAACATTCAAACTGATTCACATAGACCAGTGATAGTCTGTCTTAACCCTTATCATCCTATCTATTTTTCTCTTAAGGCCAGTTCACACCATATGCAGTCCATTGCATTTTTTCTGCATCAAAAATGCATGGAAAGTAGGTTATAGGGTTTCCAATGGCATAGTTCACACCAGTGCAGTGAGTTCCAGAGAGTTCCAGCTCCAGGAAAAAAAAAGTAGAACATGTTGCATTTTTCCTGCACTGGACTGTACTGGAAAGCAGTAAAACACACAAAAAATGCACCAGAATGCATTGACAATGCACAGAACCACAGTACAGTGAAGAAAAAAAAACAGGAAGAAAGAAGAAAAAAAAGCATCTGGAATGCATCCAGAAACACATCACAAACACAACAAAAATGAACCGAAACTCATCAAAAACATGTTAAAAAAAAGGCAGAAACGCATCCGGAATGAATCTGAAGTGCATTTTTTGTGGTGTGAACCGGCCCTTAATACTTCTTTTCAGTGTAATAACAGAATACTTAAATTTGAGTTACATATGTTGTAAGCATAAAAGATATAAATAAACACAAAAATAGTGTACTGACCTTATAAAGCTCTCTCTCTCCTCTATATTGGCGCTGATGCATTTGTCACACCTGGGTCAATTAAAATGCTTTATAGTGAACAATTTGAAACTTACACATTAATTAACATTTACAGAGAAGCGAAATGGAAAAAGTTAAACAAAACATATTCTGGCATTTTAAAGGTCATTGTAGTCATACAGTTATAAAGTTCTTGGTGAGATATCAGCCTTTATCTACTTATTCATCACACAGTTTGTTTCCCTTCAAAACACAATGAATTTGATCATACCAGCTATTGTTTTATTTGCATATTCAAAATCACATGATAGATCTGACATAAAGTTATTGTAGTATGACACATTATTCAAGGTGGTCATCAGGAAATAACATCTTTTGCTTTAACCATGAATGTAATGTCGAACATACAGATGTTAGTAGAGAAGTATACAATATCTTCACAATCAGTCTAATATACTATTCATATATTAAACACTGAATATGTATTCTATTTATAAAGAGCTGACTTTACATACAGCAATTTATGGAGCACATAGATTACACACATGGGTCCCTACTGCAGAATGAGCCTACAGTTTAATGTTCTCACCTTTCTTAATTGGAGATTAGGGAAACCCCAGGGTTCCTCCAGAGGTTGCTAGGGGTTCCTGAGTAGTGAAGAGTGGTCGCAATGCTGCATAGTTCTGCCACCAACATCACTCAGAAAATTCAATGGAGTAAGGTCAGTTGAACTTTTCTTGTCATCTCTCAGCCAGTAACAACTCAAATCAATTATCTGTTGTCTTTGGGGGACCCTTTTCTCAATTGCCACCAATGTACGGACCATTTTCCAAATGACCACCGTGGTTAGGGGCATCACAATGAGCACCAATGTAATAAGGTACTACACTATCCACCAATGTAAGGGTACATTTTTCTACTGCTCATCAATGTAAGGGGCACTACACTGATCACCAATGTAATGTGGGACATTTCTCCATTCCCCACAAATATAAAGGGATAATCCTGTATAATAATAATAATAATAATACAATTTTTAAATTCTGCATTTCTTGTGTGCTCTAATGATTATTACTTTTAATAATTTTATCATATAGAGCAACCTTTTTCAACCAGGGTGCAGTGGCAACCCTGTGTGCCTTTTGGGTTCTTCAGGAATGCCTGGGCAAAATGCCTAAAAATTGCCACAAATTGCCCAAAAATTGCCAGCAAGGCAGCTTTTTTGTTACTCAAAGCCACATGTTTTATTGTGCAGCATTATAACTTTGGGCACCATGCAGACCAGCCACTGGCATCTTAACAATGACATCAAGTGATAAGGATGGACATCGGAAACCTGTATAGCATCTTTGTTTTCCCCTCTCCTGACCCTCTCTGTCAGAACTGGGGTCATGTTTGCAAAGGGAAGGAGAGAAAGTGAGGTAAGAGATAAATCCTAGAATACTAGCCAGTACCAGTGAGCAAAGGCGGAGGGATAAGTCCCCTCTAATGCTGGGTGGCCCAGGTGTGTAGATGCTGCTGTTTTATGTAAAACTATTAGTTCCATTTTTCACATTTTAGAATGAGGTGCCTCGAGATTGTACAGAATTTTAAAGTGTGCTTTAACTGAAAAAAGGTTGCAAAGCACTGAAATAGAGCATTTATGTATAGGGAGGGGTCACATATGATCTACTGATCTACTTTGGCTGTCAAATACATCAGGTAAACCAAATTCCTTATAGTTTTATTGATTATTATACCTACAGCTTAAAGTTGAGCTGTAGGAAAATGCAATAGATACAAATGAATGCAGCCCTGTAATCAGTAATACACCATTAGATACCTGAATTTGTCCACATGGAAAGCACCACTCTAACTTCACAGCTACTCATAGATTGAGAGGAATTACGTTCCTAGGTAAGCAGTTCAGGTGCTCTGGCTCTCGAAAGCGCTCCAATCCTCCGCATTCAATAACTGTATCTTAAAGGATGAACCGGCACTCTGAAGAGTGGATGCAATTACTTTATTCCATATCACCCATGGGTAAAAAGAACAGTCTAAGGTTTCGGCGCTTCTGCCTTGTTCACAGCCTATGATAGGCTTTGAACACTCCAGTCTTCAGAGTGCCAGTTCATCCTTTAAGAAATACCTGAATTTGTGGTATAACCACTTTTGCATCTCCTGTATAGCAGAGTTGGAGTGTAAGAGGAAGAAGCGGTATAAGGATCAGCTTATGTGCTGACAAGAAGCATGCTGATAGCAGTGGTGGCTGATGCTCCATTTTTTTGGGAGGGCAGCAAACAAATCCCCCCACTCGCTCGACTGTCAGCCAGCCCCCCATCCAGGTCGCGGACGGCTTCCCCTGCTTCCTTTGCTTCCCCGGCTCCTCCTCCCAGCCAATCTGGTCGCTTCTTCTCCCGGCCAATCCGGTCTTAAAACCCGCTTCCTTGATTGGCCGGGAGCAAAAGCAGGAAGGCAGTGTTGATTCGCTAATGTCACAAGTGAGTGGGCTTGGGACACAGAGCACTGCTCCCTGAGCCCACCCTTTTTGAAGCCAATTAGAGCCCCAGGCTCTAATCAGGTGCCTCAAAAATAAAAAAAAACCTTGTAGAAATCTATGCTTCCGACGCCCTGCATGGAGATTAGGGGCTGGCACATGGAGATTAGCCGCCCCTGCACCCCTTATGGACTGGCTGCCACTGGCTGATAGGAAGAGAAAGGAGAATGGCAAAAAGATGAGTTCATTGCTGCTCTACTTCTCCTTTCACTGTCCAGTAGCAGACTAGGGTGGGTCAAAAATGACCTGGGCTCAGAAGACCAGGATTAAATGATTCTGGCCTTCAGGCTGAGGTAAAAAACACTGCAGGTTTTGTTTTTCTCTCTTTTAATTGGCTGTTCATTTAACCTTCTTATTGTGGCTGCTTTAATAAATTTATTGTTTCTTGAGCAGTAAATACAATGTAGCAGGGGTTCCCTGAGACCCCAAAATGTTTTAACCACTTAACAACCAAGTCGGTTGCTTAATTCTGGAAGGGCGTACAGTGACGTCCTCCCATGAATGCACATCCCTGGGGCATGCACCCGGGAACATCCGTGACCGCTGGGCCTGTAGGACCCGGCGCTTCATGGATTGTGGTAAATGGCAACTCGCAGTGGCCTTTTACCATGTGATCGCTCCGTCAAATGACGGAGCAATCACATGTAAACAAGCCGGCTTATGTTCCCGGTTTTCTCTCCCCTCTCCTCACACATCAGTGCAGTGTGAGAGGAGAGGGGGAGAGATCAATGCGCTGTGGGCAGGATCTGTAGTGCCCACAGCGCTGTTATGTGCTAGGCTGCACCCCATGCATATCCATCCATTCATGCTCACCCAGCCAGTCATCCTTACCCAGCCAGCCATCCATGCTCACCCACCCATACATCCTCACCCAGCCAGCCATCCATGCTCACCCACCCAGCCATGCTCACCCAGCTATCCATGCTCACCCACCCAGCTATCCATGCTCCCCAACCCAGCCATCCATGCTCATCCACCCAGTCATGCTCACCCATCCGTCCATCCATGCTCACCAAGCCAGCCGTCCATGCTCATCCACCCAGTCATGCTAACTTATCCATCCATCCATGCTCAGCCACCCAGCCGTGCTCACCCACCCATCCATGCTCAGTCATCCCCATCCGTGCTCACCCATCCACATCCATGCTCAGTCATCCCTATCAGTGCTCTGTCATCCCCATCCATGCTCAGCCATCCCCATCCTTGCTCACCCATCCCCATCCATGCTTAGTCATCCCCATCCATGCTCAGTCATCCCCATCTGTGCTTAGTCATCCCCATCCGTGCTCAGTCCTCCTCATCCCTGCTCATCCATCCCCATCCATACTCAGTCATCCCATCCATACTCAGCCATCCCATCCATGCTCATCCATCCCCATCCGTGCTCATCCATCCCCATCCATGCTCAGTCATTCCCATCCATGCTCAGTCATCCTCTTCCCTGCTTAGCCATCCCATCCATGCTCATCCATCTCCATCAGTGCTCATCCATCCCCATCCATGCTCAGTCATCCCCATCCTTGCTCAGTCATCCTCTTCCGTGCTCAGTCATCCCCATGTGTGCTTAGCCATCCTCTTCGTGCTTAGTCATTCCCATCTGTGCTCAGTCATCCCCATCCATGCTCAATCATCCCCATCCATGCTCATCCATCCCCATCCACGGCTCATCCATCTCCATCCATGGCTCATGCCACTACACTGCACATCTGTGCCACTACACTGCTCATCTGTGCCACTACAGTGCCCATCCATGCCACTACGGTGCCTCACAATAGTATAATATTTAGTCAAATCAGATTTGAAATGTATGCCCCTAGAACACCTGACGGTGCTCCCTGCATGTTGGGCCTCTGTATATGGCCAGGTTGTGTAAAAGTCTCACACATGTGGCATTGTCATACTTAGGAGTAGTAGAATGTATTTTTGGGTGTAATTTGTGGTATGCATATGCTTGATGTGAGAAATAACCTGTTAATATGACACTTTTGTGAAAAAAAGAAAAGAAAAAAAATCTTCATTTTGCAAAGAATTGTGGGAAAAAATTACAACTTCAAAAAAAAAAACACCATGCCTTTTACTAAATACTTTACTGTCTACTTTCCAAAAGGGGGTCATTTGAGGGGTATTTGTACTTTCCTGGGTTGTTAGTGTCTCAAGAAATGAGATAGACTGTTAGTACATCAGGTGTGATCAATTTTCAGTGATTGGCACCATAGCTTGTAGACTCTATAACTTTCACAAAGACCAAATAATATACACTAAGGGCCGATCAGGTCTGCCTGTCCATTGTTCAGGTGGACCTGAACGGACACTCAATGCAGCCCTATGGAGCAGCGGATGTCAGTGGAGACATGTCCGCTGACACCCGTCGCTGTCCGATCCGATACTGTCCGTGAAAAACAGACGGATGGAAACCCTATTTTCCATCCACTGGAGAATCAGTTTGGAGCGAATCGGATAACAATGGACAGGCGGTCCATTGTCATCCGTTCCCCATAAGGCAGAGCAGGGCTCTGACAGTTCCACCTCCGCTCAGTGAGCGGAGATGGAGCTGCCATCCGTCGGCTCAGCAAGGATCCCAGCTGAGCAAAAATGGACCCTTCACACGGAAAGCCCGCGTGAAAGGGCCCTAATTTGTTTTGTTTTTTTTTACTAAAGATATGTAGCAGTAGAAATTTTGCCCAAAATGTATGAAGAAAAATTACTCATTTGCAAAATTTTATAACAGAAATGAAGAAAAATGCTTTTTTTTTTTTTTACAACATTGTGGGTCTTTTTTCATTTATAGCACAAAAAATTAAAAACCTAGCGGTGATTAAATACCACCAAAAGAAAGCTCTATTTATGTGAAAAAAAGAACAAAATTTTCATATGGGTGCAGTGTTGCATGACTGAGTAATTGTCATTCAAAACGTGAGAGCACTGAAATCTGAAAATTGGTCTGGTTGTTAAGGGGGTTTAAGTGCCTAGTGGTCAAGTGGTTAAGGGTTTTCCACTTTTCATAAGGTTGGGAAAGGTTTGTCTAGGGTTAGTTTAGGTGGACACAAAATGGCAAACAGATTTGGAGAAAGCAACCCTGTATTTTAATATTACATTTATTTCTGGCTCTCCATACCATAAGCTGATTGAATATACGTTTGCCTTGCTTAAAGCCCTACCTATTAATAGCCTTCGTTTCCATAACTTGGAATGAACTGCTTATGGCCATATAAGCCTGAAACATCTCTGTGTAAAATGAAGAATAAATGGTTCTGTAATTTTAAGTTGTACCTGTGATACAAACCAATGGTTCTTGCTGCATGATTAGTTACATGGGCAAAATAATTATTTTTATGACTATTGTCGTGGAAGTGATTACATACATACTGTATATACAGTATATTTGCCTTTAAGACTAACCACTAGAAAGGTCGCACTTATCTGCCAATCTTGCCTTAAGCACATTGTCACCTTGAAAAACTGGGTTGCTTTGAAGTTGTTTGCAAGTGTGAATTTATTGTTTTGTAAAGATAGGATTCCACAAAAAGTCATAAATCAGTTGCTAAGCATGGCAATATAATGTGCTAAAATGTTAGAACATGTGGTTAAATCAGCGCCTTTAAAACATAACATTTGACAACATGATGAATTGCACAAAAGTTTCAAACTCTGTTTCAGTAGCCTATACTGAAAACAGTCCAAACAATGTAAAGAATCCCACTGTATACATTCTTGGAACAGCAAAGAACCCAGAGCAGCTGGTGATAGAATGATTTTCTCTCATTAGTATAATACCAGCAGGTACTGCATTACATGGATATGTCTCAAATGTTCATAAAGGAGAGTAGAAATAACAGGTTACCCTCATACACAAAGTTCAACTGTGTCTAATTCACATCCGCATTCTGTCATTTTCATTTTAATACAATGAGTGAAGTAATATACATTTATTTTTTGGCAGTGAGGTTAAACAATCACATTTACTTGCTTATCGAATGTTCAATACTTTTGTCAGAGATTAGAGCATAAAAAGAGCCATTATTCCAGAATGCATGCTGGCTCAGGCATACATAAACAATATCCTCTTTTATGGATGCTACATACCTTTTCTGAACATCTTGTATCCCTCTTACATCCTTACATGCTTTAACCACTTGCCTATTGGAGACTTTTACCCCCTTCCTGCCCAGGCCAATTTTCAGCTCTCAGTGCTGTCACACTTTGAATGACAATTGCACAGTTATGCAATACTGTAACCATATGAAATGTATATATATTTTTTCACACAAATAGAGATTTCATTTGGTGGTATTTAATCACTACTGGGTTTTTTTTAAATATTTTTTGCTAAATATAAACATAAAAAGACTGAAAAATTTGGAAAAAAAGCCCAACTTTTTCATAGTTTGTTTTTAAAATTTTGCAAACTGGTAATTGTTCTTGTTCATTGATATTCGCTGATGAGGCTGCACTGATGGGCACTGATAGGCTGCACTGAAGGGCACTGATAAGGTGGCACTGATGGGCACTGATAGGTGGTACTGATGGGCACTGAGAGGATGCACTGATGGGTACTGGTAGGCGGCACTGATGGGCATTGGTAGGCAGCACTGATATGCACTGATGTGGTGCCACTGGTGGGCACTGATATGTGGCACTGATGGGCACTTATAGGCGACACTGAGAGGATGCACTGATGTTCACTGGTAGGCGGCACAGATGGGCACTGATAGGTGGCTCTCATAGGCGGCACTGATGGGCACTGAGATGACTCACTGGTGGGCACTGATTGGCAGCACTGATGGGCACTGATTGGCAGCACTGGTGGGTACAGATTGGCAGCACTGGTGGGCATTGTTGGGACTGCACTGATACTCAGGACACTGACAATCAGTGTCCTGATTATCAGTGTTCATGTCCCTTTTACACAAGCTGGTTACCAGCTCTCCTCACGCTGTCAGCGCGAGGTAAGGAATGTCAATAACCAACTTCTGTTTACATTGTGATCAGTTGTGATTGGACACAGCTGATCACATGGTAAAGAGCTGCTGGTTGGCCCTTTACTTCAATCTGTGATCAGCAGGGTCCTGCGTGGTGGGCGTGATCATGGGAGGACGTCATATGACACCCTCTCAGAACTGACTGGCCTTTCTGTAGCCGTCACTTGGCTATAGCGCAGTCGGCAAATGGTTAAAGTGACCCTGTCCCTATAGCAAAAATTAGTGATAAGCAAGCTGGCCTGGGTTTGATTCGCTGAATGTTTGGTGCACCCAGCCTGAAATTAATGAACCCTGAACATAATGCTTGAACCCCACAGAGGTTTTATTTATTTATTTTGTAAATTCTTTTGTTAATAAAATATTTCCAAGCAGAGGTCACAACCCATAGAAACATAATTACATATTGGCAAAAGAGGTAATATACAACATTATAAGTGTAAGTATTGCCTTAAAAAAGGTAACAATATAATTTGCCCAAAGACAGTAATGCCTGCTCAGAAGTCGAAGCAAGCCAGAATGATGCACAAGAAAGGCAGACGCCCTTAACACCATGGCGTCTGGTAACCTCTGCACTTTTAGTGAAAAAAAGAAACAGAAAAAAAGGAAGGGGTGACCGGAAGGAAAAAAAATAAAGAGGGGGAAATGTTGGGGACAGGAATGTGGAGGAGAGAAGGAAGGATCCCGCCTCTCCGCACCAGCCGCGGCTAGACTAATTCATTCTGTTGAGTCAGTAATTTTCGAGTTTAACAGGTCTGAGTAAGCCTGAAAGTACACAAAATCATGCCAGTAAAATAATTTTTTCCAAAACTTCTTTCTCTAACCCTTCTCTATTGTAATCAAGTCCTCTATTTTTTTAATCTCTTGTACTTTCGCCAGCCACAGTGTTCGGAGGTACCCCACTCAGTGGTGTAGCGTGGGTTGTCAGCACCCAGGGCAAGGCAAGTAATTTGCTCCCAGGGACTCCTCTGCTGCTGCATACGTCCTGTGGCCGTCAAAATGCAAAGGGTTCCTCCACTTACAGCCTGAGCCTCTGATCGGCTGCCTGCAGACTTTTATTATTGTTTCAATCTGAGATATCTCTTTGACTACAGTAATCAAAGAGATATCTTCTCATTATAAACCAATAATAAAAGGCTGCCGGCAGCCAATCAGAGGCTCAGGTTGTAAATAATGAGGAGCACTTATGAACAGCAGAACAGGCAGCCAATAATAACCCCAACATAAGGGTTGTGCATAATATTTAGCGCTAGGCATACTACAGGAGACAGTCAGAGGCTACAGACATATTACAGGAGACAATCTGAGACTATAGACGTTCTACAGGAGATGGTGAGAAACTGCAGACATAGTACAGGAGATGGTGAGAGACTGCACACATACTACAGGAGATGGTGAGAGACTGCAGACACATTACAGGACACGTTACACTTAACCATGCCACTACCACCTAACAGGGAGAGAGTCTTAATGGGCATTGTTAAATACCATTTGTGCATTCTGAACAGAGTGCAGAGTTCAGGAGTTTGCTACATACAGAGTGCAGGGTTCAAGAGTGTACTGCGTACAGAGAGCAGAGTTCAGGAGTTTGCTACGTACAGAGTGCAAAGATCAGGAGTGTGCTACATACAAAATGCAAAGATCAAGATTGTGCAGAGTTCAGGAGTGCACTTCAAAGTGAAGAGCTCAAGAGTGTGCTGTTAACAGAGTGCAGAGCTCAGGAGTGCACTGCGTAGAGAGTGCGGAGTTCAGCAGTGAAATATGTACAGAGTGCAGGGTTCAGGAGTGTGCTGCGCAGAGAGAGCAAAATTCAGGAGTGCACTGCATACAACGTGCAGATTTCATGACTGTGCAACATGCATATCTCACAGTACAGGGAAGAGTGCACTGCATGCAGAGTTCAGGAGTGCACTGCGTACAGAGTGCAGAGTTCAGGAGTGCACTGCGTACAGAGTGCAGAGTTCAGGAGTGCACTGCATACAGAGCTCAGGAGTGCGATGCGTATAGAGTGCAGGGTTCAGGAGTGTGTTACGCAGAGTGCATAGTTCAGGAGTGCACTGCATAGAGAGTGCAGAGTTCAGGAGTGTGATATGTACAGAGTGCAGGGTTCAGGAGTGTGCTGCGCAGAGAGAGCAGAGTTCAGGAGTGCACTGCATACAGAGTGCAGATTTCATGACTGTGCTACATGCATAATGCAGGGCTCAGGAATGCATATCTCACAGGACAGTTTAAAACCCCCCTTTGAGTACAGAGCTTTATTCCCACCCCCAAATCCTCTCTTCCCCACCTACAGAGTATCAGAGAGAGGGGCTGCTACAGAAGAGCAGCCACAACTTACAGTAGGAGTGCAATGTTAAGTGGGGAGAGGGGGCATTAGTGCAAAGTGGGGGGATAGGGGATGACATTGGTGCTAATTTAATGGGGCATTGGGGCTAAACAGGGGGGAGAGCAATGTGCTAATTTCTAACTTGGGGAGATTTGGAATGTTGGTGCTAAGTGGGGGAGGGGGACAGTGGGGATAAGTGGGAGAAGAAGGGGGACATTGGGGTAAGTGGGGGATACTTGGGAGGACAGGAGGAACATTTGGGATAAGTGGCAGACATTGGGAATACAGTATCTCAGAAAAATGTGTACGCCCCTCACATTTTTGTAAATATTTTATACTATCTTTTCATGCGACAACACTGAAGAAATGACACGTTGCTACAATGTAAAGTAGTGAGTGTACAGCTTGTATAACAGTGTAAATGTGCTGTCCCCTCAAAATAACTCAACACAGCCATTAATGTCTAAACCGCTGGCAACAAAAGTGAGTACACCCCTAAGTGAAAATGTCCAAATTGGCCCAATTTTTTTCCTCCCGGTGTCATGTGACTCGTTAGTGTTACAAGGTCTCAGGTAGTGTTGAGCGAACCCGGACTGTAATGTTCGGGTCCGTACCGAACTTTAGGGTGTCCGTGGCACGGACCCGGACCCGGACATTTCAAAAATCGTTCGGGTTCGGTCAACTTTACAGGCCCAGGCCCAGGCACGGTGCCTGTGGGATTTCAAGCCATGCCTGGGCTTGTAATGTCAGGCCCAAGCGAGTTGTGATGGACTCTGGAACATTGTGATTGCTCAGTGTACTGTGGCCCTCCTTTTTTTAACCCGGTTAAACCTGTAAAAGTGAATCCCCACATGAGTGAAAACAACGGTCGCCAAATCTGTAATTACCGACACAACTCAATAAAACTCCCCTGTCGTGTAAATGTGACAATATGTTCGACATGTGAGTGATGAAATGTAACATCGTTGCACAGTAAAGAAGTCACAACAGCGTACTTTTCTATCATATTTTATAAATGTT
>BLSH010407733.1:183674-219903 GCA_018402905.1 Glandirana rugosa
GTGGGAGGACAAGAGGGATATTGGGGATAAGTAAGGGGAGAGGGGGGACATTTGGGATAAGTGGGAGGACATTTGGGATAAGTGGGAGGAGAGGGGGACATTTGGGATACGTGGGAGGAGAGGGGGGCGTTTTAGATAAGTGGGAGGAGAGGGGGGTGTTTGGGAAAAAGTGTGGGGACAGAAGGGATATCAGGGATATGTGGGGGGAGAGGAAGGACATTGGGGATAAGTGGAAGGAGGGGGGGACATTTGAGATAAGTGGCGGGACAGGAGAGATAAAGGGGATAAGTAGGGGGAGAGGAGGACCATTTGGGATAAGTGGGAGAAGAGTGGGGGGGTCATTTGGGATAAGTGGGGGGACAGAAGGGATATTGGGGATAAGCAGGGTCAGAGAAGGGATATTGGGGGTAAATGGGGGGGAGAGAAAGGATATTGGGGATAAGTGTGGGGAGAGGAGGGACATTGGGGATAAGTGGGAGGAGGGGGCATTTGGGATAAGTGGGGGGACAGAAGGGATATTGGAGATAAATGGGGGAAGAGGGTGATGCTCTGTGTATCTGTGTAGTGTGCCCTATGTGACTGTGTTGTACATGCTGTGTGTCACATACCACAGTGAGTGACCCGGAGATGTCCTTTCATTACATGTTGGTTACAGCAGCACACATGTCCATGGAACAGCAGAGGAGCAGAGCTCTGAGGAGTGTGCTGCATGGACTCATTGGACTGGAAACAACTCAGTATCCTGGGACTCACAGCCAATAGGAAGCCAGGAAAGTATGTATGCATTTCTTGTGAAGAGAGAGGCAGAACTCACAGTGCTGCCTTTGCCCAGCTAATACTTAACATGGTGACCGGATAGCAGGGGACACAGGAAATAGAAATTAGGAGGACAGAGCCAGAGTGACACATACTGGCTCGGGATTTTGCCCCCCAAATGTTGTGCTCAGGGCTACTGCCCCCTGAACCCCCCACGCCATGTTTATGGGAGCCTAAGCTATTGTTGTAAAATCTCATGGGTAGCAGGACATTGCCATTGGTTACACGTACCTATGCAAAAAAAATAAAAATACCATTCAGCAGGGAGCAGATCCTTTAAAAAGGCTTTAAGGGGGATTTTAAAAATACACAATTCCTTTAATTAATATCCTTGAGGGGTGCCTTAAACCTGAACATGGTGTACTGAACCTCTAGGATGTACTACAGCTAAGTGACATAGGGAAAAAAAATTTGCTGCTACATGACATTTTCTGACTAATTTCTTTCAGTTGGTAAGTAAAATGGCCTGGGGATTCCTTTAAACATCTATAGCAGATCTTTTACCAGGAAAAGGATCTGGTATGAATTTTAAGTTGTACCAGACACAAAAAAAACTAAATTAAAAAAATCTGCATGGGTCCTCCCCAAATACTCGATGAGGGTCTGGTATGGATTTTCAGGAGGACCCCATGCAAAAAAAAAAATGGTATAGGGTCTCCCTGCCATGCCAGACCCTTATCCAAGCATGCAGCCCGACTGGTCAGGAATAGAAGGAGCAACAACCCCCTTCTGAAATCATACTAAGCCACATGCCCACAACATGGGAAGGATACCTTGCAGCCCACCTCCAGCATAGCACTTTGTCCACATGTTGACGGGGGCAAGAGCCTATTCCTCACATCTCTGGTCCAGGGGATGTGAGGTTCTGAGAGGGAAGGTTATAGGAATCTTCATGCCCCCTTTAACATGAAGGAGCCCTAGATATCCGCCACCTTTTCATTCACTAAACAAGCACAGTAAAAAAAAAACACAGATACAACCCAAAAAGATAATTTAGTCAAAGAAAAATTGTGATTCCACCATGAATCTTGTTGTCCAACAGTGTAGATACATTGTCAATCACAATGAACCCTGTGTAAAAAGCAAGGAAAAAAGTGTGCAGTCTCCCCCAAAATTCATACTAGACCCTTATCCAAGCATGCAGCATGGGTTTAGTTTGTAGTGGGCTTGCAGAACATGGTTCAGGAGAGGGGCGTATGCTCACTCTCCCCCTTTTCCTTGCCAGCCAGGCCACATGCTTGGATCAGGATCTGGCGTTGATTTTGGGGGGAACTTCATGCTTTTTTTTCTTGGTTTTTTACATGGGATTCCCCCTTAAAATTCATACCAGATCTGAAGGATTGTCTCGACATAACACTGATTTTGTTTTAGAAGCTTTAGCTTTAGAAAGATTTGGTTGTACATATACATTAAAGTGATTGTAAACGATCACCTTGTAAAATAATCCATTCAGTTTAAAATAGAAATTAAAAATAAAAAAAGCATTATAAATACCCTTTTTTTCCCTTTTTTATAAGTGATCACATTGCTTCTGTTCTCTGCTGCATAAGAGCTGGGGGGAGGAGCAGCAACAGTGCACTGAGCTTCCCAGTGAGTGGCTGTGCACTAGGGGGATGTGTCAGGACAAGACTGATCATTGGAGGAGAGCAGGCTGTGCTCTCCTGCCTAGCATGGTCAGGTTTTAATAGGAAAGCAGAGGGACTGGCAAGAACACCAGGGATCTCACACAAAGGAAGAAACTCAAAGAGAACAGGATACTTTTTCATACATGAACATGGTACAGCAGGGACATATTAGAAATATGAAATGCTGGGGTAGTAAACACTTAACCAAGTCTTATAGATTTGACCATACATGTGACTGTTTTTGTTTGCCAAGATAATATAGTTACGTGCTGCTTGACGATAGCCTAATGTGTATTTATGGGCCAAACTACTGTTGGTGGATGAGCTGCAACCACTTCCAGAAACAAGGCTGGATAGTCGCAGGAATCAACATATCTTCTACATTCAACCACAATGATGTGACCTGTTCTGTGACTTACATGCAAACATATGCCTGCTGTGCATATGGACAATTCTAGAAATTAATAGCCATTAAATACCTTTATGATGTACAAACATATAGCTAGTATTAAGGGTGCATTGTCTTCACTAGCTGTTTTAATTGTGAGTATCAGACTATAGTAAAAATATTCCATTGTTCTAATATATGTTTGCTGTTAAAACATTTCATCCACTGTAGGGTTTATTACAATATAAATATAAAAATAAAATTAACAATAATTAATACACAATTGAGACACTATAAAAGACTTATTTTCTTTGACAAATTAAATATGGTGCTACATATAATGCGGGTTGTGCCCAAGTTTGTAGCCATGATCCTTCAGTCAACAGATCTCTATGTGTCTTAACCACCAAGTATTAGATTATCAACTGTTCTCGAAAAAGGTTGGTGATTTTACAGTAGGATTATTTTAATGCATTCACAGCTATTCAGATGGTGTTGATTCTGTCTAATTTAATAAGGTACAACTTGGAGTGCAAAGGATAACTAATTCTTCCAAATTATACATTCATTAGATGAAATGAAGATTAAGGTAGATCTATTCTTTAATAATGATATGCCACTGCAGAGAAATGAACAAAAGTTAATATATTCTTTAGCAAGGAAATGTAATCATAATCTTTTTTTTTTTAAACAGAAATGCTTACAGGAGACTGAACAAATGATCTAAATGTTAAAATAGTATATCCTAATCATATATCAGTGCCATCAAATAGGTTATCTGATTAATTCTCAGATAAGTTTCAATTTATTATTAAAAAAAGAAATAATATAACAGGTGCCTGGCTCACTGCCTGAGTATTTGCTATAATTTTCCAAAAGTCGTTCCCCTAGTTACAAACATCTGACTTACAAACGACTCCTACTTACAAACAGAGGGAGACAACAGGAAGTGAGAGGAAATTCACCCCTAGGAAGGGAAATTCACTCCTGTAAAAGTTATTATGGTAAAAGGTGTCTCTACTGATGCTTTATCACCAAGGTTTGTTTCCACAACAACCCAAATTTTTCAAAATCCAATTATCATTGTACAGGAAGTGAGGTGGAATCTTCTGAACGGAAACATAGACAGCAAAACAAACATTACAGGGGTGTTAACTCTTCCCTATGCTATCCAAAAAGCTTAAAGATAGTTTTTTTGGCTGAAGCTACACTTAAAAAATGTACCTGTTCCCACTTACAAACACATTCAACTTAAGAACAAATCTACAAACCCTATCTTAGAATACTGTGTCCAGTTCTGGAGACCTCACTTACAAAAATATATTGATAAAATAGAACGAGTTCAGAGACGGGTAACAAAAATGGTGAAAAGTCTGGGGGATAAAACATATCAAGAGAGACTTCAGGAACTTAATATGTACAGTCTGGGGGAAAGAAGGGAGAGGGAAGACATGATTGAAACCTTTAAATACCTCAAGGGGGTGAATAAGGTTCAGGAGGGCAGTCTTTTTAATATGAAACCAAAATCAAGAAGACGGGGACATGACCTCAAACTAACTGGGGGGAAGTTCAAAACTAATCTTAGAAAGTATTATTTTACTGAAAGGGTGGTTGATGATTGGAATAAACTACCAACAGAGGTTGTGAGACAGTCAACAGTAAATGGCTTCAAACATGCTTGGGATAAACATAAATCCATAGTCAGACAACAAGGTTAATGTAAAAAAAAATAAAAAGGGGCAGACTCGATGGACTACTCAGTCTTTTTCTGCCGTCACTTTTCTATGTTTCTATCTTGTTTGTAACCCGGGGACTGCCTGTAAGTTAAAAACTTTTGTTGACTGCAAAATGTTAATTATAAGAAGTGTAGCATTTGCCCTCTTACTGTAATATGAAGTATATGGTCAGTGTGGACATTAGGGTAAGTGAAACTCAACTCAAAACTTTTTTTTTACAAGACTGTGGTAGTTTTGAACCTTTTATTGATATCAGTGTTTCCATTTGGAAGATTCACATTTCAAGCTGGTGACTGTTGTACTGGGGATAGAAAGTCACCTAAAATGTTATAGTTGTTGGCAAACAGAATTAGAAGTGAGAGCTTGCAATGTGGTAAACTACTTCAGTGGCAGATATCATTAAGTTTGCTTTGCCCTAAGGTTGGAGGGGTTTCCTTTAACTTGGTGTTGTGTCTCTGGGGAGATAAGAGATCTTCCCAACAAGAACAGAGTCAAAAATAAAAAAATAAAAACTAATGGTGGGTTTAACCCTTCACTACTCTATCTTAAAAAAAAAAAAGAAAGTTTCATTGACTGCTTGGTGTATCAAATTTTTGGAGCATGTTGGGTCATATTAAATGAGATCTTTTCATTTGTAAATTCAGCCCTAGAGTATTTTTTTTATATATTCTCAATGGGTCACAAGTGGTTTTGACTGTGCCTAATCCTGTTTGAGTAATTTACTGTACACAGTACATTTACTACAAATCAACATTTGTGTACCGTATACGCTTCTTTTTTTTTCTTTTCCTTTTGTTTTCATTAGATTGTATTGAGCTGTATTGATTGACTACAAAATATTGACATACATAATATTGGTTTTCAATGTCCTAAAGGACCATGATGGTAAAGACAGCTGTGAATAATTAAGAGATTGACATCAAACCATGAACAGCAAACAACCTCTATGCATCACAATTGCCTTTCAGCTCTAGTACCCCTACTGCTTCCACCCTGGCTAATTGACATACAATTGAGGAGGAAATTGCCCTTGTGTTGTAGAAAAATCTGCTACTAACATAAATAATCCAAGTAACTAACACCTTAGTACCAAGTTAAACAGACACTAATGTGCCAATATGTAAACATATATCACTACTGTACATATTAGTTAAACAAAATAGTACATTTGCTTGTTTAGGTAACCAACACTTCCAGCTTTAGGAAACCTTTCACAAGGCCAAGCTCCAGGATTTACCATTTGCTTTGCACTTCATTGAATCACAGAGGGGTTGATTTACTAAAACTGAAGCGTGGAAAATCTGGTGCAGCTCTGCATATAAACCAATCAGCTTCCAGATTTTATTGTCAAAGTTAACTAAACAAGCCGAAGTTTGAAGCTACATGCACAGCTGCGCTTAATTTATGAAGTGGATAGTATAACAGTGAATTTTTTTTTACCATGCTCCTATGAGAATCCTTGTTAGAATTATTAAAGAGATGCCCACTTGGTTTGTAGAGCTTGTTCTTAACCACTTACCAACCGGAAGGTTTTCCAGCTTTAGGACCAGAGCACTTTTTGCGATTCGGCGCTGCGTCGCTTTAACTGACAATTGCACGTTCGTGCAACGTTGCACCCAAACAAAATTTGCGTCCTTTTTTTCCCACAAATAGAGCTTTATTTTGGTGGTATTTGATCGCCTCTGCATCATTTCTGTTCGCCGCTATAAACAAAAGAAGAGCGGCCATTTTGCAAAAAAAACCCAAATTTCTTACTTTTTGCTAAAATTCAAATCCAAAAAAAAATATAAAAAAACATTTTTTTTCACCGTTTTTGGACGATTTATATAATTCCTCATATTTGTGATAAAAAAATTGCAATCTGCGTTTATTGATTGGTTTGCGCAAAAGTGGCCGCGTTTACAGATGGCGAGAATTCATTTCTGGGGTTTTTATTATTTTTTTTTTATTTTTTACTAGTAATGGCGGCGATCTGCGATTTTTAGCGGTAATTTGATATTTCAGCGGACATGTCGGACATTTTTGACACTTTTTTGGGACCAATGACATTTATTCAGCGATCAGAAATGTAAATGTCCACTGATTACTGTATAAATGTAATTGGCAGTGAAGGGGTTAACCTGCAGGGGGAGATCTAGGGATTAATTAACTGTGTTCCCTGGGTGTGTTCTTACTGTGGGGGGGGGTTGGGCTAACATGGGCATGAGAGATCTAACTGATCCCAGTGACAGGGATCAGTAGATCACCCATGCCCCTACTAACAGAGCAGGGAACCGCCGTGTTTACATCGGCGGTTCCCCGTTCTTTCCCTGTGGCCGCTCATCGCGGCTTGCTGGTGGACATCGGGTCCGCCCAAGCCGCGGGCACACTCCTCAGTGGCTGATTGCAGATCGCCGTCTTTTTACGGTGATTCACGCTCAGCATCCCGACTGCCGACGTGAAAACACGGTGCGCGGTCTGGAACTGGTTAAACAATGATGATATGTATTTTCACTGTATACATTTCCCAGGGGAGAACCTAAGGAATGAGGCTATTGGGGTTAATTTAATAAAAGCAAATCACCTGTTCACTTTGCAAGGAAAGTGGCACTTTGCAAGAGAATGTGCCCCCACACCTATGTGAACTTATTTTGCAAAGAATATCCCCTCACTTACTAAGCTCTGGGGCAATGTCCACTGAACAATCTATTTGCTCTTAGCAAATCAACCCCTATTACGTCTATATGTGATAGGTAAATCTGATGTTTTCTGGGCTGCATGAATCTCTCTAATTTCACAATGCACAGTAACGGTAGTGTGTAACTGTGCATTGTGGTGCACTTCATATCGGGTGCACTGGGAGTGCATTCAATTAGTTCATTGAGATGCAATTGAATTCAGGGAGGACTACGTCACCTGGAGGAGAAAAGATTCTCCGGGAAGGTAAGCGTCTGGTGGGAGTTTGTGAAAGTTAAGCTGCGCAGCTTCTTTCAGGTAAGGGGACGCCGGCAAGTGTGTGCCAGGAGGAGGGAACTCAAAAGACTGCAACGTCAATTGCAGTCCCTGCAAGACCTTTAACACTGCAGCTGGGATGTTAGGCAGGACCTGGAGGACACCAAGAAGAGCCTGAAAGGACACTTCGAAGAAGAATCCAGGCACATTGTCTTCCGTGCCAAGGTGGAGAACCTGGAGAAAGGTGAGAAGCGTAACTCTTTCTTTTTTAGGAAACTTCACTCAGGACACACACCCTTGTCAGAGCTGCGTGACGAGACTGGAACACTCCAGAAGGGGAAGGAAGCTGTGATAAAAATGGTCAATGACTACTACACAAAGCTCTACTCCCCTAAAGAAATGGAGATGACTGCGGCCGACAGGTTCTTGTCAGGTATCACTAACCCTATTGATCCTGCAGGTTCGTTGGCCATTAATGCTCTGCTGTCAGATCCTTTAGGCGTGGCAGGACCCCGGGCTGCAATGGTGTCCCAGTGGAGCTTTATGTAGCACTGTGAGACCTCATGGGCCTGGACCTGCTTGAGCTGTATGAGGAGATGGTGGAGAAGGGCAGAATGCCTCCTTTTTTTTTAGAATAGAGAAGTTTGCGCTAATGGATGTGTATAATACGTTTGTGAAAATAGTATGCAGCTGCTACACATTGAGTGAATACCCAAAAAATCAGAAAAACAAATATTTGTAGCGCTAGCACAAGAAATAAATTAATTGCATATTAGGTGATACCATATAGAGTGTTTGAAAATCATGAATAAATAATCACATAATAGTCCATAATAAAGTGACAAAGTGCGCCGTGTACTGGATATTTCTTCCAAGTGCCAAAGTGCTCCACACGTGCAGGAGGGGAAGACCCCCAAAGGAATCCTACTCACCACAACGCTATGACCCCATGCTTTTCAGTCTGGGGATCCACAAAAGCTGTATATGATCAGATGTCCATAGGCTGGAATTATCCCGGAACAAGCCTCTGATAACCACTGATGGACCACCGTATGTTGTATAGGAGAAAGAAAGGATTCCAACAATAGTGAAGTATTGTCTGGCTTGCTTTATTCCGCGCAAGATAAAAAATTGTACTTACAAGATAGACATTTAAAAACAGCGTGTAACCATCAATGGACGCCGCTCATGGTGTGCGTTCCAACAACAGGAAGTGATGACCACGGCTCTCTCAACCGGAAGTTACGTCGACGCGTTTCGCCTGCCCACAGGCGTCATCAACAGCTGTTCCTGTTGTTGGAACGCACGCCATGAGCGGCGTCCATTGATGGTTACACGCTGTTTTTAAATGTCTATCTTGTAAGTACAATTTTTTATCTTGCGTGGAATAAAGCAAGCCAGACAATACTTCACTATTGTTGGAATCCTTTCTTTCTCCTATACAACATACGGTGGTCCATCGGTGGTTATCAGAGGCTTGTTCCGGGATAATTCCAGCCTATGGACATCTGATCATATACAGCTTTTGTGGATCCCCAGACTGAAAAGCTGGGGGTCATAGCGTTGTGGTGAGTAGGATTCCTTTGGGGGTCTTCCCCTCCTGCACGTGTGGAGCACTTTGGCACTTGGAAGAAATATCCAGTACACGGCACACTTTGTCACTTTATTATGGACCATTATGTGATTATTTATTCATGATTTTCAAACACTCTATATGGTATCACCTAATATGCAATTAATTTATTTCTTGTGCTAGCGCTACAAATATTTGTTTTTCAGAATGCCTCCTTTGCTGAGGAAGGGGATGATCACGATTTCGTATAAGCACAAGGGGGATAGATGGGATTTGAAAAAATGGCATCCCATCTCTCTCTTGAATGTGGACTAGAAAATCCTCACGAAGGTTCTGGCCAGCAGACTGAAGTCTGTCACCAGAAAGATCATACACCCGGATCAGACTTGTGGCATTCATGGTCACAGGATTGCAGACAGCCTCATGCTTGTCCGGGACACAGTCCAGTACATTTAAGGCCACCAAATGCATGTGGCCCTGGTAAGTCTTGACCAGGAAAAGGACTTTGACCATGTCTCCCATGTGTTTATGTACAGAGCTCTGCACAGGTTTGGTCTTGGAGAAATGTTTTGTTCCCCTTCCTGATTCTCTCTGGGATCAGAAAAGGCTGCCCTCTCTAACCTCTGTGTTTTGTTTGCTGTATAGAGCTCTTCACCAAATGCATCAGACGGAACCCAGAGATTATAGGGATCACCCCACCAGGACCGGGCAGAAGGGAAATCAAGTGCCCACTCTAAATGGACGACGTGATGGTTGCCTGTGCGGACCAGCGATCCATCGACTCACTCATTCAGACCTGTGAGGACTTTGGCAAAGCTCCAGGAGCAAAGATCAACTGCGGGAAATCAGAAGTCATACTCTTTGGAACAGTTGTTCCTGCCTCCCTTTGCATCTATCCCTTTCAGCCTCAAGACGGACTTCATCAAAATTCTTGAGGTCTGGTTTGGAGCTGAGGACGCAGCCCTTAAGTCTTGGGAGGAGAGACTGTCCATGATGAAACAGAAGTTTGGTCTATGGAGCCCCAGAGAACTTACCATCAAAGGAAAGACATTGGTACTCCGCAGTGAGATTCTCCCTGTGTTGCAGTACCTCGCCAAGGCCAGCCCCCCCCACCAGAGTGATGTTTTAAATTCATCTAGGGCTCCAAGATGGACAGAGTGAAGTAGACAGTCGTGATCAAGGAACCCCTCAAGGGCGGTAAAGGTGTGTCCGACATCACTACTCAACTGAGGGTGTTCTTTGCTTGCAACTGCATCTGCAGGACTTTGGTGGACAGAACCTTGGACTCTGGTAAAAACTCCATGTCACATTTTTCCTCCTACCTCTCTGGAGGTCCCTTGGATGAGACAAATGGGACAGTTGCATCCCCTGCAACTGGGACGCTCTTTGGTATTACTTGGACACTTTTAAGTTTATCAAGGAGCAGGACTGCATGGAGTTAAGCCCCACTTGTATTGAAACTGGTATTCAAAAAAAAAATGGACGATCAGTCTTCTGATAATCTCATCTTGTGTATTAGGCTTAATTTCCTTTCTTTTGAAGGCTTACTATTTTATTTTGTCTTTTTTTCTAGTTACAGAGTCACTTTAAGGCCCATAGTGGGAAATCCAGCAGACATGCTTGTGGTATTCACAACTATGGAATGGCTGCCTCCATCAGATCCTTCTCATACAAGTGTTTTTCTTTATGACACATTCACTTTAAATATTCATAAACTGGTTTAACAAAGGCAGTTTCATCAATTTAAAATAACACATTTCTTTAATAAAGGGGGTCTTTGAATTATAAAAACAAATCATAATGTTAATGACTAAAATTAAATATATAGCCACATAGCTTTTACAATCCAACTTTGCAGTAAGCGGGCAGGTCATACATTAAGCAGCCATTGGTAACAGTCTGTTTTCTTTGTCACATAAACTTAACATTTCTATAACTGGTCCTCCCCCATTTTATCTTGTTAGCCAAATACAGAAGCAGCAGCCAGTGTCACACAAATCACAAGCTCAAACAGCCATGCTTCTTCAAAGGAGGAGGAAAGAAGAGTCAGGCAATAGCATGAAAGGGGAGAGATGTTTAAAGTGATTTATGACCCCCCTATGAGAAGAAGCCAGACTTGAACAAAGTTTTTTTGCACCTGGGCTATTAGAAAGCAACTGAGATGATCCTTCATGGAGCAAAAAGACATTCAGATGTACAAGTAGAAGATTAGGTTGATTCAATCTACTCAAGATCAGTCAGGAAAGAAATATCTCTGTACTCTCTCTTTCAAAGAGTGAAAGGGAACTGAGATTAGAGAGAGGAGAGATCTTGTGTATTCAAAGTACTAATTCAGAACTTCTTTCTTTAATGCACTCATGAAACATTTTAATTGTCTGACTTTGCATTCAAAAGCCTTGTTTGCAAGCCTTAATTGCAGGCTGCTTTGAACAAATAATTGAAATGCATGACCTGTATGAACTTCTTAAATAATTTTAACATGCTTAACCAGTAGGTGCTGAGACTTTCCCAATTCTTTGGATGGATAGAAGCTGGCCCTATATTTTTATTTAGATTTACTTACTGTATAACATTAAAAACAGGGTAAAGTAAATGTTAAGATAAAACATGTGATAAAAGTGACAGTTGCAGTCAGCTGTTGTTACTCATTTATGGAGACATGGCTAATGCAAAATTGGTGATTTGCAGAATTGGACAAATAAAAATCAATAAAGAAATGATGTTAATAGAGCATACATATACCACTGGTTTAATTATAATTAAATCGTTGTTGAGATGTATAAGTTAACTAGTTATAAGAATGATAGCAATGTGATCTTCAAATATTTTAGCACACTCATGAACACACACACACATGCTGCTCAATTTAATAGGTACACCTGTCTAGTACTCGCAAATTAATGTACTAGGTCAGCAGCAATGCACTAGTACACAGTGGCATCTGGTGGTAAGGAGCCTAATGTGTGCCACGAAAATATTCTTCACACCTTTACATCACCAGCCTGCATTGTTAACACAAGACAAGATGGTTTCATGGATTCACACTGAGGTTAAATTACTAAAACTGGAGAGTGCAAAATCTGGTGCAGCTATGCATGGCAGCCAAACAGCTTCTAAAGATTCCAAAGCTTCCAAAGCAAGCTGGTTGTTTCCAAAGCAAGCAAAAAGTCTGACAACCAGGTCCCGATCAGCATTCTCAGCCAATGCCTGAGAACGCTGATCGGAGTGTTCTGGGGGGGGGAGGTATCCATCTGTCAGAACACAATAGCACAGCGGGGGAGATTGCTGTACTAACATCAGATTATCAGTACAGTGGCTCCGACCTGAGGTAGCAGTTTTTTTTTCATTCAACAAGCTGGGTTGAACATAAAAAAAACTAATAGTATGTACAGGGCTTAACTTTTGCTTGTTCAATTAAGCTTTGATAATAAAACCTAGAAGCTGATTGGTTTCTATGCAGAGCTGCACCAGATTTTGCACTCTCCAGGTTTAGTAAATCCTCCCCACTATGTATGACAGTTATGGACTTCCTATCAGTTAAACAAATGTGGCCATTCTCCCCTGAATTCTCTTATTAATAAGGTGTGAGAGATAGACAGTATCTCACAAAAGTGAGCACACCCCTCACATTTTTGTAAATTTGTTATTATATCTTTTCATGTGACAACACTGAAGAAATGACACTTTTCTACAATGTAAAGTAGTGAGTGTACAGCTTTTATAACAGTGTAAATTTGCTGTCCCCTCAAAATAACTCAACACACAGCCATTAATGTCTAAACCGCTGGCAACAAACGTGAGTACACCCCTAGGTGGAAATGTCCAAATTGGGCCCAAAAGTGTGAATATTTTGTGTGGCTACCATTATTTTCCAGCACTGCCTTAACCCTCTTGGGCATGGAGTTCACCAGAGCTTCACAGGTTGCCACTAGAGTCCTCTTCCACTCCTCCATGACGACATCACAGAGCTGGAGGATGTTTGAGACCTTGCGCTCCTCCACCTTCCATTTGTGGATGCCCCACAGATGCTCAATAGGGTTTAGGTCTGGAGACATGCTTGGCCAGTCCAACACCTTTACCCTCAGCTTCTTTAGCAAGACAGTGGTCATCTTGGAGGTGTGTTTGGGGTCGTTATCATGTTGGAATACTGCCCTGCGGCACAGTCTCCAAAGGGAGGGGATCATACTCTGCTTCAGTAGGTCACAGTACATGTTGGCATTCACGGTTCCCTCAAATAACTGTAGCTCCCCAGTGCCGGCAGGACTCGTGCAGCCCCAGACCATGACACTCCCACCACCATGCTTGACCGTAGGCAAGACACACTTGTCTCTGTACTACTTACCTGGTTGCCACCACACACACTTGAAACCATCTGAACCAAATACATTTATCTTGGTCTCATCAGACCACAGGACATGATTCCAGTAATCCATGTCCTTAGTCTGCTCGTCTTCAGCAAACTGTTTGTGGCCTTTCTTCTGCATCATCTTTAGAAGAGGCTTCCTTCTGGGATGACAGCCATGCAGACCAATTTGATGCAGTGTGTGGCGTATGGTCTGAGCACTGACAGGCTAACCCCCTTCCCCTTCAACCTCTGCAGCAATGCTGGCAGCACTCATACGTTTATTTCCAAAAGACAACCTCTGGATATGACGCTGAGCACAGGCACTCACCTTCTTTGGTCGACCATAGCGAGGCCTGTTCTGAGTGGAACCTGTCCTTTTAAACCACTGTATGGTCTTGGCCACTGTGCTGCAGTTCAGTTTCATGGTCTTGGCAATCTTCTTATAGCCTAGGCCATCTTTATGTAGAGCAGCAATTCTTTTTTTCAGATCCTCATAGAGTTCTTTGTCATGAGGTGAATGTTGAACTTCCAGTGACCAGTATGAGAGAGTGAGAGTGATAACACCAGATTCAACACACCTGCTCCCCGTTCACAACTGAGACCTTGTAACGCTAACAAGTCACATGACACCGGGGAGGGAAAATGGCTAATTGGGCCCAATTTGGACATTTTCAATTAGGGGTGTACTCACTTTTGTTGCCAGCGGTTTAGACATTAATGTCTGTGCGTTAAGTTATTTTGAGGAGACAGCAAATTTACACTGTTATACAAGCTTTATAGTCACTACTTTATATTGCAGCAAAGTGTAATTTCTTCAGTGTTGTCACATTAAAAGGTATAATAATAAATACAATAAAAATAATAAAAATGTGAGGGGTGTACTCACTTTTGTGAGATACTGTAGATAGACAGATAGATAGATAGATAGATAGATAGATAGATAGATAGATAGATAGATAGATAGACAGATAGATAGGTACAGATAAATAGATAGATAGATAGATAGATAGATAGATAGATAGATAGATAGATAGATAGATAGATAGATAGATAGATAGAGACATGCTTTTCTTTTACATCCTTTTCCATTTATAGACATGAATTAGCATTTAGGACCTATTCACACCATATGCAGTCAGGTGCATTGTTTACTGCATAGGCACTGCATAGACAGTCCAAAACCCAGATTATCCTATGGGCATAGTTCACACCATTACAATGCAGTGCAGTGAAAAAGTACAGCAAGCATTTGTCTGCACTGCAAACATGCAAAAATGTGCACAAACAAAAGTAAAAAACAAAAAAGGTTCCAAGCTCAACTTGCGGACCAGTCTGCCACCAAGCCAAATTTACCTGTCTAACAGTCCAGCGTTTAAAAGACAGGGGATTGGTTACACACATTTGCAAGTGTATGTGTAAGCTGCAGGCCATGACAAGGCTCCCTGTATACTGCAGACCTAGCTCTATATATAAGAGGCTTCACAGTGGAAGCACATACAATTGAATGGATAGATGAAGGACAGGTGACTGGAGGAGCCCAACCCTCCTTAAAGGTACAGGACCAGACACCCAGCCGTGGCCCCATGGCGGCTGCGGCGCTGGTATGGTACCAAAAGTAGTGACTACACAAAAAGCAAGGTCACTGTCCCCCATCTATAACTGGCCACTACAGCAAGGAGCTCTCTGGAAAGGCAGATACAGACAAACGTAAAAAACAAAAAAGGTTCCAAGCTCAACTTGCGGACCAGTCTGCCACCAAGCCAAATTTACCTGTCTAACAGTCCAGCGTTTAAAAGACAGGGGATTGGTTACACACATTTGCAAGTGTATGTGTAAGCTGCAGGCCACGACAAGGCTCCCTGTATACTGCAGACCTAGCTCTATATATATAAGAGGCTTCACAGTGGAAGCACATACAATTGTGCACAAACATATGTAAATGCATACAAACGCACCACAGCATATCGCAGTACACATAAAAAAAAGATGGAAAGGAGAAGGAAGTGGCCTCAAAGGATACATGCTTAGAGAAAAGCACATTGCAAATGCCTGTAAATGTGCATAAAAACATTAAATGTGGGGGGCGTGGCTTGTGAGCACTCTGAATGGCAGCTTAAGCCGTGAGCTCTCCGTGCTGACCGGGGGAAAGATGACGACAGAGCAGACTCTAGGCACCGTTCATCAGCTTTTCCCTGACATCCCGACACAGTGCTCAGGGAGAGACCATGCAACGCAAGTGCAAGGATGAGAGACAGCCACAAAAAGCTCACCGACTTTTTATTTCGTGCAGCACCGCGTGGAGGAGAGCTCCAAGATGGCGCCAGCTCCACAGCCCAGCGCAGCATCGCGGCCTATACGGACCTCCCGGACGCAGATCAGGACGACATCCGGGGGGGCATTGAGCAGCATTCACCCTGCAACTCGCCCCAAAACAGCCCGATCTCCGCCAGTCCTGCCAAGGATAGGATGCGCCTGGATTCCCCACACCACTCACCAGACACAGTGAGTACAGGCGCACAGGCCTCAGGCCTAGATCACAGCCTGCAGCTCCCCATTGCTTTGCTCCCCACACTGGGACAGCCGGTCCTGGACACGACCATGCAGGACATGCTGCTGTCCTTACAGTCCTCACTCATGGCCAACCTCTCTTCTATATTCAATAGAATGTCTGACGAAATGCACCAAATGGGGACAGGGTCCAGCACCTAGAAAACATGCTCACTGAATGTGCCCACACAGTCAACGATCTGGCTGACGCATACACCAATCAAAAAGATGGTACATCCTGGATCAGGGACAAGCTAGCGGATCTCGAGGACCGCAGCAGACGCAACAACCTCAACTGCGCGGGGTCCTTGAATCGGTCCTTCCCCACGACTTACAGAAATACGCCACCGACCTGTTTTCCGCTATGCTGCCCACATTGTCTCTGATGGACATGACAATTGATCGGATCCACAGGATCCCCAAGCCCAGCCTTCTAGAGGACAATATTCCCAGAGATATTCTGATGAGGGTGCATTTTTTCTCTGCTAAGGAACTGATCCTGGCCAGGTTCGTTAAATGCCTTTCCGGCCCCATATGAACGAATCCAGATATATCCGGACCTCTCCAAACATACCCTGCAAGCCCGCAGGGAATTAAAGACTGTCACCAAAGCTCTGTCAAATCACAAATTGCTATATAAATGGCACCACCTGGCCACAATCCTGGTAACACACAATGGGAATAAGCATGTCATTGTCTCCCTGGAAAAAGGTATGCAGCTTCTCCACTTATGGGGCATCATCCCGGACCCTCCTGACAACCCTAACTTCATCCCTAGAGGCGATACACCTCAACCACAGAGAAGATACAATAGGGATCAATGCAGACCCAGAACCAAATAATGCCTGCCTAAAGACCAAGAACACTAACATCTCCCCGGTCAAGCCTAAAGTTCGACACACCAAGTTCAGCAGACTTTACCCCCCCCCCCTAGCCTGAAGCAGCTAGCAAGTCCTGAATTGCTGCAAACTCACAACCTGAGCTGTTCAACCCCAGCTATGAGTTCTTACAACTAAAGTGAGAGCCCTTGTCTACGACCCTTCGTGTCACTCCGGTTTGGGTTGTTTTTGGGTTTTTTTTGTTGCTGTTGTTTTTCTTTTTTTGTTGCTTGTTCTTGTTTTATTTTTTCCTTCTCTCCTACCTCTCACCTGTGTTCGCCAGCAGCCTACCAACCAGCCTTCATTTGCCAGAAAACATCTTGAATACAGACCCACACCTTACAGGAGAGGACTTGACGTGCACCTGCTCCTTCGACTCCAGCTATCCACCTGCAGCCCTCAGAACAGTGAGTAGTGTCACCTCGCATTCTGCATTTCCTTCACTATGCTGGTAAACAGTCTCCATCAATGTGAATGGGCTAAACCACCCAGTTAAGCACTCCTCATTATGGAGAACAGCTCTTCTACACAATTGTGACATATTGTGTGCCCAAGAGTCACACTTCATAAATGACCATCATCCACCCTGTACACACCCTCAATTCACACAGTACTTTGAAGCAGCTTACTCTAAAAAACAGAGGGGAAACTTTATTGCAATCAGGAATACAGTAAATTTACACTTGTCCCAGTCTATATCTGACCCGAAAGGTCGCTACATAATTTTGGTGTGCACGATTAACTCAGTGGACTATACTTTAGTATCCTTATATGCTCCTAACCAGAGGCAAATACGTTTCCTTAAATCAGTTATTAAGAAAGCAAAATCTCTCCAACATGGAAATCTTCTCCTATGCAGAGATTTCAACACAGTCCCAGACACCAAGTTAGACACGACAGCCATAAACAAAAGATATAACTCCCCTTTGGGAACCTTCTGATCAATAATGAGCTACTTGACATGTGGAGGTGTTGTCATGCCAGCGAGAGAGATTATACTTACCTCTCTCCTCGTCACAACACCTACTCGCACATAGATTTGTTTATTGCTGATAGATGGCTTTTGAAAAATGTAACTTCTCCAGCGATCCACACTGTCACCTGGTCTGACCATGCACCCATCAGCATTTCACTATCCGATGAATCTAACAATCTGCGCGCATTTAGATGGCGGGCTAACACTTACCTCCTTCAAAATGACCCACATAAAACCAATCTCAGACATCAACCCCAAAGCTATTTCGATATCAACTCTACCACAAATACAGACCCGGTGACAGCGTGGATTGCCCACAAAGCGGTGTTGAGGGGTGTCCTTATCCAAATAGGATCTAGAGTTAAAAAGCAGAAAATGTTACGATTGAGAGAACTCAGTGCAGCTATAATAGATGTGGACCAGAAAAATAAGGCTTCCCCCTCTACCCTCCTCCAAAACAAACTTTTTAATTTACGTCTTGAACTGCGGTCTCTCCTTCTGGAGACCTTTGACAGGTCACAGAGGAAGTTGAAAGCTAAAATGTATGCTACAGGCAACAGAGCTGGGAAAGCTCTGGCTTCCTGAATCAAGGGACACCGTATTAGATCCAGAATTTCGCATTTGATCCACCCATCCACCAACGAAAAAAATTTAAACCCCAAGATATAGCTGACACCTTTAGCCACTACTATGGCAAACTATACAACCTAAAAACAGACACTCACACCCATCAACTGACATACAACGAAATACAAACCTCTTTGAAACAAGTTAAACTTCCCTCCCTAACCCAGAAGCAAGTTAATGACCTAAATTAGCCCTTTACTTCCTCAGAAATCGCAGACATTATCTCCCACCTCCCCCCCAGCCAAATCACCTGGCCCTGATGGCTTCCCAGGGGAGTACTATCAGCAGTTCGAGGAGCTATTAACCCCCCATTTGAAAAATGCCCTGAAACAGATTCAATTCCAGCTGAAATGTTAGAGGCCACCATAGTCACACTCCCCAAACTGGGCAAAATTTTCGCCCCATTTCGCTATTGAACCTGGACTTAAAAGTCTGTGCTGAACTTCTGGCCAACAGATTAGCAGCCCTACTCCCAACTCTTATTCATGTAGACCAAAATGGGTTCACAAAGGGATGCCAGTCCTCAGACGCTACAAGAAAGGTACTAAACCTAATGCATTTTGCTGAAACATCCGGAACGCCTACTCTGCTTCTATCACTGGAGGCAGAGAAGGCGTTTGATAGGGTGAACTGGACCTACCTCTCCTCTGTACTATCTATCTTTGGTTTTACTGGCCAGTTTCTCAATGCGATGATGACCTTATATACCACCCCTTCGGCAAGAGTATTCACATCAGACGCCCTATCAACCCCGTTCTTAATTACAAACGTAACAAGGCAGGGATGCCCTTTGTCCCCTCTAATTTTTAATTTACTGATCGAACCTTTAGCTGAGCATATTAGATCCAATGCCAACATAACAGGATTAAGAGTAGCATCCCAAGAGCATAAAATAAACTTGTTTGCAGATGATGTCATATTAATCCTTACCAACCCCGCCTCTTCACTCCTTGAAATACAAAAAGTATTGTCCTGGTACAGTAACGTTTCCTACTATAAACTAAACGACTCCAAATCATCTATCCTGGCCCTTAATTTAGATGCAATGACCCAACTCTACAGCAACAATACCCATTCACCTGTGCTAAAAACAGTATATCCTACCTAAGCATCAACCTCACCAAAACATCAAAATTACTCTTCAAAGATAACTACCTCCCACTCAGATCTAAACTGCAATCTGACCTTCTTACCCTATCCAAATTTGAATTGTCATGGATGGGTAGACTGGGGGCTTTTAAAATGATACACCTCCCGAAACTCCTCTACTTCTTTCGCACACTTCAAATCCCTATTCCATCCTCCTATTTCAAATCCCTACAGTCCTTGCTCTCTTCATATGTGTGGGTGGTGAAGAAACCCAGAGCGGCCCACAACAACCTGATTAGACAGGGACAAGTAGGGGGCGCCGGCTACATAGATTTTGCAGATTACAACAAAGCCTCAATCTTATCCAATCTGAAAGAATGGTTTGGCCCTTCCCCCACGACAGCATGGGGTAAGATAGAAGCTTCCTACATCCCTAATTCCTCCCTACGAGAGTGGTTGCTTAGTGCGCCTCTAAAGTCAAAAACCCAAACTTATTTTCCCTTGGCAATGCAAGCATCAGCATCCACATGGAAAGCACTGGTTAAAGATTCTCAAGACAATCCCTGTGCTACCCCTATCCAAATTCCCCTATTAGCCCTGGGCCACGTTATGGATTCCATCCAACTTTTGAGGTGGCATCAAAAATGCATTCTTCACGTCAATAACCTCCTCAACTAAATTGCCCAAACCCTTCCCCGCTTTCCAAGAAGAATATAACCTACACATATCAGAAGCATTCACATACATACGTATCCACCACTGCATTTCACGTTTCACCATTTGGCCCCTGAAAATTACCCAAAAAGCAGTGCTGCTCCAATGGATCTCTGAGAATCACTTCTGACTACCGTCTTGACAGTTTGTTGTTTGTTGTTTTCTGGTATATACTATGCTGCTGCCACACTTGTGATACTGAACTACCACTTGTGATACCGAATTAATATCTGTGATGTAATGTTATCCTTTACGCATGTTGTTATTTTTGAAATACACTTAAAAAAAAATATATTGAATTAAAAAACATTAAATGCATGACTATGTACATACATGCAGTAAACGCGCAATTTTTGGTTGTGAATGGGCCCTTAACATTTTATTTAACCACTTAAAGACAGGAAGGATTTCCCACGTTAGGACCAGAGCACTTTTTGCGATTTGGCACTGCGTCGCCTTAACTGACAATTGCGCAGTTGTGCGACGTTGTTCTCAAACGAAATTTGCGTTCTTTTTTTCGCCACAGATAGAGTCTTCTTTTGGTGGTATTTGATCACCTCTGCATCATTTCTGATCACCGCTATAAACAAAAAAAGAGCGACAATTTTGCAAAAAAAAACAATATTTCTTAATTTTTGCTAAAATACATATCAAAAAAATATATAAAAAAATGAATTTATTCATCGGTTTTGGCCGATTTATATTTCTCCTCATATTTTTGGGAAAAAAAAGTTGCAATCGGCATTTATTGATTAGTTTGCGCAAAAGTTGCCGCGTTTACAAACCATGAGAATTAATTTCTGGCATTTTTACAATTTTTTTTTACTAGTAATGGTGGTGATCTGCGACTTTTATCGGGACTGTGATATTGCAGCGGATATGTCGGTCATTTTTGACACTTTTTTGGGACCAATGACATTTATAAAGCGATCAGAAATTCAAATATCCACTGATTACTGTGTAAATGTCATTGGAAGTAAAGGGGTTAACCTGCAGGGGTGATCTAGGGGTTAACTGTGTTCCCTAGGCATGTTCTAACTGTGAGGAGGCTGGGCTGCCAGGGGCATAAAAGATCTAACTGATCCCAGTAGCAGGGATCAGTAGATCTCTTACATGCCGCCTGACAGAGCAGGGAACCGCCATGTTTACATCAGCAATCGCGGCTCACCGGCCGAGATCGAGTCCACCCGAGCCATGGCCACACTTCTGCAGAGTGCGGCGGGCCCACATATAAGCAGCGATTAGTGGGACACTGCGACTCTGCAGCAGTAAATGTACGCAGCTGGTCGGGAACGGTTAAAGCGCAACTCCACTTTTGCTGAGAAAAAAACATTCCCCTCTGGGTGATCTATGTGCATTGCAAGGATTTTAACAAACTTTGTCCTACCTTTTGTTATTCTGAAGAAATTCCTGTTTGTTCCTCTGTGCCCCTGTGCTCAGTGAGTCTAATGGGAGTGGTTTCATAATTATCAACCAGCTGCTGCAGAATTAGGGCTCTAATGAGGAAAGTTGCAGGGTCTTCATCCCTTTAGATGTTATTTCCTATTGGGAGTTGTAATGGTATCACGCGTGAGACCCACGCAAAGTAATGATACCAGGCCCGAAGCTAGACTGACTCCATATTGGAAGGGGAGATACTTAAATAAATAACTGCTAAGTTTTGTTTCTCTACCTTCCAACAGGGAGTTTGAACAAGCTTCTCCTTTACACCCCCTCTCTCTCTGGCCAACTTCAAAGGGGGCCCTCTGATTATGCAGAATGTCTCGTAATGGCCCGCCCTGGATATTGTCTAAGAACACGCCCTCTCATACGAATGGCCAGGAGGGTATGGCTCCACCCCTGTTGATCCAGAGAAAAAAGCACTGCCAAGATCAATGGGGAGTTCTCATCTTACCATCAATGAAACAACATCAGAGAACCAGGAAATCATCTGAGAAACAGTGATTAGGCATGGACATTTCAAATGCAGGTATTTTTTCATTCTGTTCCTTTGCTGTAAATTTTGTCTTACTCTTGCAACCTTCTTTTATTTTTCTGTAAATATTTTACTGCACCTAAAACTTGACCTTTTCATTATTAAACCTTATTTTGAAAAGTGTTAATTTTGTCCCTAAAGCTCTTAATGCAGCTATTACAAATCTGTTCCTTTGAAGAGCGCTACTGTTTTTAAAATAACACACCTGAATATATCTGTCTGCGGTGATAGTGTATGTTACAGGCGCTGTTCTAAAATACTGGTATTGATAACATGTGGGTCTTCTGGCCGGTATCCAGAAGTGGTGGCAGTGAAAGGGTTAATTGGTTGAATTAGCCCGATAACAATCTCTCTCCGGCGGCTGGCACTTAGACGGTGGTCCCACAAACTGGGAAATCTTTGTGCTGAAAGCAGCTGAGAGTGGCATTGTTACGTTTGTATCAAGTGCGGTATTAGATCAGGGGGGTCCTCAGTTGTTCTTAGACAATATCCAGGGCGGGCCATTACGAGACATTCTGCATAATCATGCATGGATTATGACAATCATAACTTGTGATTGGACCACCTGGCACATGTTCCAGTAAGAAATTTCATTTCAGCTTGCATAAAGATTTCAAATGACTCCAAACATGACAGTTCTGAGACCTTCTAGGACCCTGAGGAGGGAATAGACTAGTTCTATCTCTCCTTGGGTAACAAGGGGTGAATGTTTATACTTGAATTATCCAGGCCGAAATTCTATAATTCAAATACGTATGTTTTATCACTATGGCATATTCCTACTGGAAATTGTGGGTTGATGTAGCTTTTATGTAAGTTTAAGGCAGAGAGAGAGTCATCCCTAGGTCAGACCTGCCAGGGTAATTTATGGGCAAACATCAGTTTGTTGTATGTTTGTTCAAGATAAGAGGACAGGGCCTCTTTCTGACCAGTCATAAACCATAATCAGAGGGCCCCCTTTGAAGTTGATCTGGCCAGAGAGAGAGGGGGTGTAAAGGAGAAGCTTGTTCAAACTGCCACGTTGGAAGGAGAGAAACAAAACTTAGCAGTCATTTATTTAAGTAGCTCCCCTTCCAATATGGAGTCAGTCTTGCTTCGGGCCTGGTATCATTACTTCGTGTGGGTCTCACGCGTGATACCATCACAGGAGTGTCTTACCAAAAATTACATTTTTGTTTTGCAGGGGATGCCTGATATCTTACTTGTATCTTAGTGTAGACTTTTGGGAAAACCAGTGAGCCAATCAGACAAGTGGGAAATGATGTTACTGGGGAGTGGTCAGTACACATTCTATGTACAGAACACCTCCAGGTAGCTATATTGCATTGCACTTTACAGAAAATTACAGAGCTGCAGATTAAAAAGGAACAGTAATTTTTAATGTGGACAAAAAGAAGCTTATTTCACATGCCTTATTAGTTGTTGTTAAATCTGCATTAGGGCAGGTCAAAATCTGGTCAAACATAGCAGATTTTTGAATGAATGTAAAGCTTCTAGAATCTGTGGACATAAATTAATGGAAAATAATTTCCTTGATATTCCTAAGTCATCAGTATCCATTTTTCTCTCACAGTGGAAGATGGCTTTCTGATTTGAAGTAAAGATACGCAGATTTCATTGGGCCACCAGATGCAGCCAGCTTAATTCTGACTAATTGCAAAGGATATGTTTGCTTTCTTGGTACATAGCATAGTAGCAACTCATCAGAAGAAAGCAGAATCTCTTGGAAGCTCTGCCTGCACCTGGGGACTCTACAGTAAGCCTTATAGAATGCATGGGTACAAATTGTAGCCCTCTAGGTGTGCATTGCAAGTCACTGAATCCTGTCTACCAACGTTGAGGTTGTTGTGAAAAGTATTAATTATATCCCTTCACTTTGGCCACCAATGTTAAAGCCCTGTACATATGAGCCGAATGCCAGCCACCATCCGTCAGTTCAATAAAAAACAAGCAACATTCGGCACATGTGTATGCCAATGGCTCAGAGTGCAGATCAGAGTGTTCTGGCGGGGGGTCGTCCCCTTGTCAGAGCACAACAGCTCAGCCGGGGAGATCGACAACGGCTGGTTCAGAAAAAAACGGGCCGACATTTGGCCCATGTGAATATCGGTCTGTCGGACGTTCATGCTGGAAAACCAGCAGCCGTTTGACTCCAAACCAGTGCTCTCAGCTAATGGCAGAGAGTGCTGATCAGAGTGTTCTGGTGGGGGGCCGCCCCCCTGTCAGAACACAACAGCACCACCGGGGAGATTGCTGTACTAACGTTGGATCGTTAGTACAGTGGCTCCTACTGAAGCTGACAGTTTTATTTCATTCATCCCACCGATAGTGTGTACCATGGATTAAGGGTGGATAGCGAACAAAATGTTGCATTGTTTGCTGCCTGCTACTTATAGGGACCCCAAAGATAGGGCCCTGTCATTTCTAGTTATATTCCTATATTAACATAAGGTATGTTTAATTAACAATATATTATAAAGTATGTGTATTAGAATGAAGCTTAGGCATAGGCTTGTTGAGTGGGGGCAGTTGATAAATGTTCATTATAATGTTTTTACAATTAGTCCAGTGATCTCAATGCTGCTGAACTGTTGTGCTCTGACAGGGTGATGCCCTCCCACCTTCCAGAACACTCCAATAAGTGCTCTCTGTCATTGGCTGTGAGTGCTGAACGGGAGTCAGCCGGCTGCTGTTTTTTTGTGATAATTCCTATTATATGTGGTGCAAACACCAGTGCCAAATGTACCCTGGATACAAAAATGTACCCTATGCACAAACACAACAGTACTTTATATTACTCTTAGGTGAAACATCTCCAGCATTTGGGTCTCCATCGGGAAAGTCAAATGCCTGGTCCGCCACTGCTGTGTGGTTCTTTCCTCCAGGCCCCTATGTGAATACTGTATCCTGTAGTGATATAAAGGCAGGAGGAATGAAACACAGAATATTGCCAAAACTATCAGATGTTGAAGATTTTTCATCCAGTGTATCTGTATCTCTGGGCAGGTAAGTATTAACACTTTTCTTTGCAGGCATGCCTTTGGATTTGAGTTTTAGGTCTCATGCACACAGGATGTTAAAAAAGTTTCTAAAAATGTCAGAAGCTTTGTGAGTTTTTCAGCTTTTTTCAGTATTATTGTTTTTGAGTGTTTTTGAGCAGTAGAGTTTTTGAGGGGTTTTTTTTACAATGTACCAAAAATGTCCAAAAACGTCGGTGAGCCACATTTTTGAGTGTTTGAGCATTTTTTGCAGCTGAAAAACGTCTTTCAGGACCCACTAGTCTTGGGGTTTTTTACAGCTAAAAAACACCCCAGCCAAAAACAGTTGATAACAGTCTATGTGTGCATGAACACATAGGATAACATGCTGGGGAGATTATTGACTGTAGGAATAAACATTTGAAGCTAAAAACGGCAACTGTAAAAACGTCCAAAAATATCCCCTGTGCATGAGGCCTGAAAATTCAGGCAGACATTTTATTGTCAAAATCTCCAGACAAAAAAATAACATACCAAAAATGTATATATGCCTACAATGCATGAATCTTTCAAAAGAGTACTCCTCCCACAAGCCTCTGCTTTCCAGATCAGAGGGTGGGATGTAGAAGTAGACACTGTAAGGGTTGTGCAGGACCCCTTAACCAGTTTGCATCATGCCAGTGATCTCTGAAGAATTATCTGACCTGAAAAATAAATTGTAGATTTACTGGATAGCCAGCAAAGCAAATTGAATATGCTTCTTATCACTAAATAGGAGCTCTGAACACTATTATGTGCATAGATATTAAAGATAATGGTATACAACTGGTTTAAATATGCATCTTATTTAATTAATTAACTAACAAATGTCCAGGAGCTTTTTTTTTTTTTAATTTCACAGATTCCCTTTAAAACTACATTCATATTTATCAATGTTTTATTGAATCCATCATAAGTAGTGAATATGTAAGCAGTAAATATGTGGCAGACATGTTTTCATTTGCTGGCATGACAATCCCAAATCCCAAGTAAGCTTCACTTTAAAAATACATATCCTTTCTTTGCCTGTTGGTTTTGTAGGCCACATACAATTTATTGAGCTATTTCCTTGTCAGTTCTCTGCATGGGATTTTGTGCTGTGTTTCCATAAATATGCAGCATGAAGCAGTGCCCGAGGAGTGCCTGGGCATAAAATATGTAGGGAGTGTGCCAAAGTAATGTGTCCATAGGCATTTACTGGCTACTTTATTTCTCATCTCGATGCTGCTTACATGGGCAACTTTTCTAAACTGTACTGCAGAATTTTCCAGTCACTTTCCTTTTCCAGTAATCAGAGAGACAAGTGACTTAACATGGCAAATTGTACAATAAATACACCGGACAAATTTCTTCTGTACTAAAGCCTTCCTGAGTTTTACTAACACACATAAAATGTTATACTTTGTATCGCAAAAGTCACTTCTAGATATAATTTGTTGCAGTGTTTAACTTGTGTTAGATGTTCAGCGTCACATGGAAAAATCTCACATTTATTTTATTAATTCATTCGTGTATTCAGTAACGCAGGACAAAACAAATGATTATTAAGAAAGGTGCAATAAAATACATCTAACAATGGGAAATAAATGTAATTGATTTGACTTCAGTAAACTGTTTAGTTTCTCATAGGGCTGATTTTCTTTTTCATCAGTGCACCCTGTTGGTACAAAACCTTTGGTGCCCAAAAACCAGCCCCCTCCCCCTTTCTAGGATTATCTCTTTTACACAGAACATTTGTTTTACTAGCTCTTACTTAGTTGGGTTGCACCAATGCCACTTTTTTAAGACCGAGTACAAGTACCGATACCTTTTTTCAAGTACTCACCGATAGTGATTATCGATACAATTTTTTAATGTCATGTGGCAGTTTTCAAAGCACAATTTTGTAAATAAGTAATTTTTCTCCTTCACTGATGTGCACTAATGAGGCTGCATTGATGGGCACTGATAGGCTGCTCAGATGAGTTGGGACTGAAGGGCACTGATCGACAGCACTGATGGGCACTGATAGGGGGCACCGATGGGCCCTAATAGGCTGCACTGATGGGCACCAATGAGGTGGCACTGATGGGCACTGATGAGGCAGCAAGGAAGGGCACTGATGGGGTGGCACTGATGAGGAGGCACTAATATACAGCACTGATGTGCACTGATAGGTGACACTGATAGCTGGCACTGATGAGCACTGATGGTTGGCACTGATGGGCACTGATAGGTGGCACTGATGGGCAGGCACTAATGGGCACTGAAAGGCAGCACTAATATGGCTGTGTGTAATATAACTTGGCTGTGTATATGAGATGACAATGTTTTTGTGTTGATGATGGGGTAAAATGTGTAGAATTTTTTATATGGATCAATAAGTTTCACTTTAACCAAACTATTAATTTTATTTCGGATAAAGGATAGTGGGACAGGTTTTGTGTAAAATACATTTAAATCCCTTTTGCTCTGAGGTTCCTTAGAAGTCATCTGATTTTCACAACAGTATATCTTGAGTGATTAGAAGGTATGAGTTTAGATATAAGCTGCATGCATTATCGCCCTTCATTGGTTAATTTGACCTTACTGGACCTTATCCAGTACCCTTATTCTCCCCCTTAGCAAATTTTAAGATTTGAATATGTTGCTCCCTGTTTTCAGCAGCAATAAGCTCATAAAGATGCTAAAAGATGCTCCACTCCCAAAATAAAAAAAAAACACTAAATAAAAGCTAAAAAATTAACAAAAAATAAATTGATTAAAAAAGAAAAACAACTCAGTCTTCAATGAGAATGCACTCCAACACAATGCAGAAAAAAGCAAGGTGCACTTTATTCTAGGGATCAGATTGCCACAGCTGTCAGTTGCAGCACTTCTCTGGGACCCACTACAGAGAATTGCAATACCCACAAATGACAGCTTATAGGGAAGTGAATAAGGTATTCCTTTAAAGTCAATCTAACCTGGCCTAAAACATGTCTAAAGCAGCAACAGATGAAGTGCATGCACTAGACTGGAATCCCTAGAACTCTTTTCAGACTGCGCGTTGGGCTTTGACACTACACTTGGTTACTTTAAAACCATTCTAGTACTAATCAGAAAAGAATGTACGGGCATGAGTTCAAAACATGTGGTTCCCTAATGTTTGGACCTAAAGTGTGCAAAAAGCTAAATGGTCCCATACAAAAGGGTGACTAATGAAATGTAAACTGTCAGGTAACCATTGTCTGCAATAGTGTGACACACATTGGCAACAAAGCATAAACAGCTTGGAGGACCAATAGCACCATCTCCCAGCACTGAAAATTTGAAACATGAGTGTCCTGTATGTATATGAGCCCTCATTCCTTCATTGGGGTTCTGTGTAATCCTTATAAGTAGTCAAACTCTTTCCCCTAGATACACAAGTGATCTACGCAAAGCTTCACCTAAGCATCAGGGAGCATTTAATAGGACTAATAGATCCCAGCTGAGATATAACCCTTAAACCCACATACACATGAGTTACTGGCTTGACCTGAATAAGGTCATATTAACATACTGATGCAAGTCTTTGTATATATGTTGATCTAAAGGAAAAGAGGAAGTGGTGATTAGGTTGCCTTTTATTTCTTTCTATTTCTTATTCTAATTGCCCACACAAACAAAGCAAGCTTTCTCTTTGATGCTCTAATGTGGCAAATTACAAAACAATGGCTCAGTCTATGTGATAAGCCTCTTAAAAAGTGCACAGTGAAAACAACTTTACTGTTTGCGTAGCACTCCAAAGTGTTCCAAAGTAATGTCGAACAAGCTGTTGGGGCTTTCTGCTTCTTGACAGTAGAGAATGTTTTACAATACCTTTACTACACTGTTTATTTCTAAATAAATAATCTCTTATAAAATTATTTCTTGATTATCTCTCTATCTATCTATGCCAATATCATTAGGCTGCATTGGCATCTGCGAGGTCCAGGAGTGTGTGCAGAAGCACGCATTTCTGTATATATTCCTTAAGCGTGCAAAAAATATGCATCGTGCTTGCAGTGATGTTAATTGTTAATGGCATCCCAAACGCAGACAGCAAACACAGCTAAATGCATAGTTACAAACGTAATGCCTGAAAAGTTGTGCAAGCTTCTTTTGGTGTGCTTGTCAAATGTAGTGCAGCCCATTCAAGTAAATAAATAACTTGAATAAATTCAAGTTGGGGGCGTGGCTTAATACGACATGGGGTAGGACGTGTGTGTGTAGAGCTTGATCTCCTGTTCTACTGATCCTGAGAACCTACGGTCCTCTAACTGGGCTTTTTTTACTCCCATTGTCCCCATGATCTGTCTCAAGATGTCTTCACCTAAAAAAAACATGGAAGCCGGGGCCAAACTGGATCATTTTCACCAACAAGAGAATGACAACCCTGGGGAAGATGGCGGTGGCAAGGTGGGAGAGGCAGACTCGGGCGGAAGTGATATGGCTAAGGTGCTGGAAGCCATATCATCTTGCAAGTCCACACCGACGACGAAAATAGAGGAGGTGAAAGTGGATATATCACTCATCTGCCAAGACCTACAGAACCTCAGGGACCGAATTAAAGAATCCAAGACCAGATTGAGTAGCGTGGAAGGCACCATTCCTCCCCTACAAAATAACTCTGACTGGATGCAGCTCCAGATCAGTCAGTTGGTGCACATGATGATAATAAGAACAAACTCTGACGCTGTAATCTTTGCTTTATTGGGCTTCCTGAACCGACAACATTTCTTCATTTACTTCTACCTACATCCACGAGGCCTTCTCCCTCACTTTCATGGTGGAGATAGCTCACTGCATGCCAGCCAGACCTCCGCCTCAAGGTGCCCCTCCACGCACTTTTATTGCTAAGCTGCTGAATTACAAAGATTGTGATGTTGCGCTTTGCCACGCCAGTGAGAAATTAAATGTCTCCTTTGGGAAGTTTAAAGTGGCAATTCTCCCCAACTTCTTGGCAGAGGTGCAGCGTCGCCGCAAAAATTTTACGGAAGCAAAAAGGCGCTTGAGAATAAATTCAAGTTAATGTGCAAAAAAGCACCTAAAAAAGAACATTCACGCAGCACAAACATGTGAATGGTGCTTAGAGCAAATCTTAAAATTCCAAAAGGATAAACATTTTAATATTATGAACTCATATATATTGAAGCTGATTTACTAAAGGAGTTGAGAATCACCACTCAAAAAATTGTGTGATTATTTACTTTAGTTTTCCAGGCATGTAAAGAGCAAATTTCTGTTCACTTTGAAAACCTAGTCATGAGTAGATGTTTTTCACATGATTGGATAATTGCAGTGAATTTTTCCACAAATTTTTGAGTGAAAATCAGCAGCTCTGTTAAATATTTTGTCTACAAATAGTTAGGAATATTTTAATGGGCCCATATAAATAGACAGTGGAGGCACGAGCAAATACCATAATATTGACTGTGATTTTCTAAACATCAAAGTCCAAAAACGTGCATAGATAAAACAAAAATTTCACAAAATCTTGCACTTATACACACCTGACTAAAGTTTTTCCCTGCTCCAGTATGATATGAAGTTGTGAATGCTCCTCTGTTAATATAGTGTGTAGATCAAAATGTTTTGCAGCAGGGGCTGAAATTCTAAGAAGTCACAAAAAATGCAATACCAGGAGAGTTTTCCTGGAAGGTGATTGCTGTTTTCTGATGCAGCTAGAATAACAGATCCCAGGAGTCATGGTAAGCATAGTATCCTGCATTACCTATCAAATCATGTAAAATAATAATAAAAAAGTAATAAAAATCATAATACCGATAACCAATTAAATATTTTAAAGCAGTTAAATAAATAAATACACGTAAAAATATTTACATTTGGAATTATTAAAAAAAATATATGATATACTTTATGTCTGCTCTGCATAGGCATACTTTGTTCAGCATGGACTATATCCTATATAATACCCCCGCCAAAAAATAAAAAGTAAGTTACATTTATCTTTTACATAATTTCCAATGCCAAATTATCTAATATTGAGCTTGTGCTGGAAAACAGGAAAAAAATAATCAAGAATTCAGCTTATCTCTTCCTAAACTTCCATAACATGCTTCATGTTACTTGTCAATGGCTAACTATCACCTGCTTTTTAACAAGTGATTTGGAGCTGTCTCAGTTTCCCAATTAAACACATGAAACTAAAGCATCCATAGACAGACCAAAATTCAAGTTCAACAGGAAACCAGCTGAATTTGGATCCAAGTATGAGCACGCTGAGGGTAGAGGCAAATGGGACTTTAAATGAGGCGCAGAAGAAACTGCGTCTCCGTCCCTGGTCAAATTTGAAAAAAGGAAGAGTTGGGACTTTGAATGAGGATGTGAACGAAAACCAGCAACCAAGAAGAAACAGAAAGAATACTTTCCACAAATGGAAGGCAGGGTCAATACCATCAATCATATACATATATAGCACATGCCATTGGAAAAAAGACCATATTAGTAAAGTGTACATGCTCATGGACAGTATATGCTATGCATCATCATGTGTAGAAGCCTCGCATAGAGCATCAAAAAGAAACATTAGGCATATTCATAGAGACACCCATTTTGCATTGCACCATTTTACTTTTCCATTTATATTTCGGACTAGCTCCCATTTAAATTTTTTCACTTCAGATGACATTGAATTCGGCAACCTCCATCCATATCTGTCCTCTGTGTGGTCTGTTTGATGGTCCTGCCTGCCTGCCCCACCTTGTCCTCAGCTCCCGCCCTGGACACCGAGGCAACCTCATCCAGTGTGTTACACAGGATACAGCATTCGTGAGGGTAGGTTTCCATCCTGCCCCCCATTCCTTTTTTGACAAACTTATTTGACAATTTTTTATACCATGGGTTATTTTGCTTGTTTTATAGATTTTAACCGCATCTACCCCTGATGAGTGGGTATTATTCCCATGAAACGCGTCGGGTTACGCTGATGCTACACATCTACCAAGCAAATTGTATTTTCCACATGGTTTTACTGATTTTATTGTTTCCATGAATATGTCTAATTTTTCTTTTTGATGCTCTATGCGAGGCTTCTACCCATGATGATGGATAGCATATACTGTCCATGAGCATGTACACTATACTAATATGGTCTTTGTTCCAATGGCATGTGCTATATATGTATATGATTGATGGTATTGACCCTGCCTTCCATTTGTGTTAAGTAAAATAAAATATGTTTATACACTGTTTCTTCTTGGTTGCTGGTTTTTGTTCACATCCTCATTCAAAGTCCCAACTCTTCCATGTATGAGCACGCTGGTTGGCTGTATGGGCAGGCTAGTTGTACTGAAATCAATCCAATTAAATTAAGTACAACCAGCCTGTTTGGCTTTTTGGCCCTATCACTGCTGGTAGCTATAGCTTCCAGCTGTGATCATTGTATTCTACTAGTGGGGAAGACCTCCTGCAAGCCCCGCTGGCAGAACTCAAAAGTGCTGTTGGGGATTCCTCCTTCAACACTGACTGTGTTGAAGGGGGAATCAAGCATTTTTTTCCTTCAACCTGTGGTTGAAGGAAAGAAAACTACATAGTGTCTGGCCTGCCTAACTGATGATTCAGCTGCACAATGCATATAAGGCGTATGCACTTAGAGAGTGCTAATCTTCAAAGGATCTGTTTTGCTTATATTTTTTGTGTATGCAAGATATTTGCCTATGGCATGATTGTAGAGCTTTATTACTCTTAATAATAATAATCAGTCCAAAATAGTTTATTTCACCCTTAATTAAATGAGCACTATGCGGTCATATTAGATAAATCCATGGGTTTAATACCTAAGCCAATTTTTTCGACACCATAGGACACAACAGAAGCAGAAATGCAATCATCACATGTACTAGGTGCCGTACAAGTACATTTTCCATCCTGTGTACTTTGCATATTGATCACCTAAAAAAAAGTAAGCTTCTTTCATCATAAGATATGGTTAAAGTGGTAGTAAAGTTCGATTTGACACTTGTACCTACAGATACAATTATAATAAGGCTTACCTATAAGTACAGTATCCACTAAACTTGCACCTTTTATGAGATATTCATAGGAGTGACATCATCTCAGCCCAGCCATTCAAACAGGAACTGTAAGGAAGACAGGACAAAGGCAGCGGTGACAGTGTGCTGCTGGAGGTCTTTGTTTAAAGGGTAAGTCCATCATAATCTGTTAGTATGCGGAGCATGCTAGCACATTAAGGCATTAACCTGTTAGTATGCAGTGCATGCTAGCATATTAAGGCATTAACCTGCAGGGGGGCTCCCTGGGGTTTTTTTTTGTCATTGCTACCGCTTTAATAAATACCCCATGTATAGACAATTATAGGAGGAACAATATCAGCAACAATGTAAAAAAATATAACTAAATTATAAATATTTAATTTCTAAATAAATGGATAATAACAATTAGCCTACTTAGCTCTTCCTTTAGTGTTATGATGCATGGGACTGAAAGGCATGACTTGCACTAGGTATTAAAAATCCCTTTTACACAGATTACACCCTTGCAGATCTTGCAGAGATTTAAATGTAATGCTGATTATATAGTCCAGAGAGCAACAGGACATCTTCAGCTTTTAAGTGAATTGCGCCACCATGTGACCTTTGTCTTGTTAACCTTCAGGAAATTAGACCTTAGTAGCCAGCAGAGGTCTATTATACACAGTCTTAAAATGACAATAGCTATGTTTACATATAACAGAGACTAATAGCCCCACAATGTAAGCTAATAAAATGGTTGTGTATAATTTGTTAAAGTTGGTCAAGAGTCAACAAGGATTTCAGACTGTTCACTGTGATGCCATTTAATAAATACTGTATATAGTTTAAACTTGACATTTTTTTTTTTCTGGAATAAAGCATGTATAAGTGCAAGGTCATTGGTGGGCTATCGCATAGTATTTATGGATTTCACAAACATTCTTTGACCCTTTCAAAAAGTTATTCTCACATTATTTTTAGAAACAAAATATTTATACTGACTGCTATTAATATCATTGATGTCACTTTCGTGAAATATTGGCTGTGTGAATGTCTCGAGTATTTGCACAGCCATAATGAACAATCACTGTAATTTGCCTAGAACAGGGGTAGGCAACCTCGGCACTCCAGCTGTGGTGAAACTACAAATCCCATCATGCCTCTGCATCTAGGAGTCATGCCCGTGATTGTCAGGGTCTTGCAACATCTCATGGGACTTGTAGTTTCAACACAGCTGGAGGGCCGAGGTTGCCCACCCCTGGCCTAGAAGGTTTATGTCCTATGATAGTCAGCTCCATCTAGTGGTCATAATGCAGTATTTTCCTGATTGAGCTATATCAAGAAAATACCACATAACGATCACAGGATGGAGCTGTTAATCATAGGAAATAAATATACTAGACAAATAAGAGTATTATAAAATAAGAGTATTATCAATGATGGCTGTGTGAATGCTTAGGACATTAACAAAGAGATTTTTTTTTTTTAAATAGACCTTGCAGTTACACACAATGAATGTAGAGTTTGTGAATGCTAGTTGCACACCTTAATGCACATAGGAGAGGGGAAAAGCAATTCCTTGGTTATTTAATGATGATTATCTGATGATGATGATTATTATTTAACTGCTGCATCTCAGTGGAGGAGATACATACACTACTCCCTGTTAGAAAAAAAGGCCTGCATGTAAAATTTCTTATGTGAACTTACTCATAGAGAGAACCAGTCAGGTACACAGTAGCCAGCAAGTATGCATATGAGTCCAGGTTTGGAACAGTTAGCCTCACTCTGCTCCCTAGGCATTGGAGATTGGTGTATTCAGCTACACTAGCATTGACATAGAGCCTGGAAGCAGTTTAAAGCTACATTCAATTAATTCAGACATTTTTTTACAAAGTGAAGGCACACTATGGGGCTGATTTACTAAAGGGGAAAAGACTGTGCACTTTGTAGTTGCTCCAGGGCTTAGTAAATGAGCAGAAGTTCTGCTGACTTCCATCATTCAATCATGTGCAAGCAAAAATTCATTTTTTTTATTTTTCTTGCATGTGATTGGGTGCTCTTTGCAAAGTGAAGCCTTACCACATTTACTGAGCTCTGAAGCAACTGCACTTTGCAAAATGCACAGTCTATTTGCCTTTAGTAAATCAACCCCTATGAGTTAAGCTGGCTATAGATGGATAGAATTTCAAATGAAAATTCTTAGGAAAAGTCTTATGAAAAATGATATGAAAATTCTGAAAAAGAACATTGTTAGAACATTTATGGTTTGAAAAATTATTTTTTTTTTCATAAATTTTATTGAAAGGGTTGTGACATACATAGAACATTTATCACATGTTTAACAGTTATAGAACAAAGATCACAAGGTAGTTGTTGTAGAAATATTTTGCTTGCTTTTCCATCCTGCTTCTATTGTTCCTGTCACTGTGGTCGAAAATTAATGTAAATTTTACCCACAAATGATTACAAAACAAACTTTATTAGCACATTCTTTTCCTAAGTATTTTCATTTGAAATTCTACCCATCTATGGCCATCTATAAGTCTAAAGAACCTAATATTAGTGTTGAGCGAACCCGGACTGTAACGTTCGGGTCCGTACCGAACTTTCGGGTGTCCGTGGCACAGACCCGGACCCGGACATTTCAAAAATCGTTCGGGTTCGGTCCGCAATGTCAGGCCCAAGCGAGTTGTGATTATAATCCAAGAAATCTGAATATCTACCGGTATCTACCCATCTTAAAGTTTACTTTTATGAATCCTTTTCTTACACGATTATTTCAAACAAAACATTAGTAAACACCCATTTTAAATGTAATTAAAAGCTGGTGTCACTGTCCTTGTTATCTTCGTCCTACCTTTTCGTTCGTTTTATAAAGATGTTGTTGATGGAACACTAGAAACAAGATATTGACAATTTGTACACTATTTACAAGATACATACAGTGTTGGGAAAGTTATTTTAAATACTTTTTTTTTTATTAAAAAGTTTGGTATTTACAAGATTGTTACAA
>BLSH010407733.1:224097-244375 GCA_018402905.1 Glandirana rugosa
AAGCGAGGTCTGACGTGTATAATCCATCTCAACTCGCTTGGAGACCTTCAAGCCCAAGACGACCAGGCAGGCTTGAAGCCCTGTTTCAGACCCAGGCCCAGGCCTGCCTTGGGCTTGCTAGCGTGCCTGTTGCTTGGGGTAACCAGATCCACACCCCTTCCCGTTTTTTTACTTGATTTTAATTTATTTTCCCTATCCCCATTTATTTGTAGGGCACTTGCCCTAGTTTGAAGATGATTTTAGAACAGTTATATGGCTTCTACCGTTAATTAATACTTTTCAGACACAGTTTGAAGATGATCCACATTCACCTCCATTTTTGCTTTTTTTATGTTTTTATTTTTTTCAAAATATTTAAAGTTATTTCCCTGTCCCCATTTTTTGTAGGGCACTTGCCCTACCCTTACCCCCATTTTACTTCCTTTTGTAGCCCTCTAGGGCTTTCCAGGACTTTGTTACAGCCATTTTTGTGCCTAAAAGTTCGGGTCCCCATTGATTTCAATGGGGTTCGTTGTCCGTGCGATCGTTCGGGTTCCGTCCGGACCCGGACCCAGACTTTGTCCCGAAGTTCGGACGGACCAGCAGAACCCGAACTTCCAGAGGTTCGCTCAACTCTACCTAATATGTGCAGTCTGGAGCGAAGAAGGGAAAGGAAAGACAAGACTGAAACTATTAAATACATAAAGGAGGTGCATACATTTCAGGAGGGCAGCTTTTTCAATACGAAACCAAAATCAAGAACACGGGGACATGACCTCAAACTAACTGGAGAAAAGTTCAAAACTAATCTTAGAAAGTATTATTTTACTGAAAGGGTAATTGAAGCTTGAAATAAACTTTCAGCAGAGGTAGTGAGCCAATCAACAGTAAATGGCTTCAAACATGCATGGGACAAACATAGATCTATACTCAGACAAAAAAAAACAAAAAACGTGCAGATGTGATGGACCACTATTTTTTCTGCCGTCACTTTTCTATGTTTCTACATTAAGTGCACTCCTGGACTTATCTCTGTTATTTATATCTGACATGTTTATGGCTCTGCTGGAGCATACACTGCTGTGAGAGAGGAGAGAAGCCCACCCTCCCCTCTGGTGCCCATTCACAGAAGTCTTTGTATTTTGGGAAGAGTTCCCAAAAGGAGTTTTAGGGGTTGATTTGCTAAAGGCAACTAAACTGTTCACTTCATAAGGGAAGTTGCACCTTGCAAGGGGATTTTCCCCAGAACTTAGTAAATGAAGTGAAGCTCTGCTAACTTCCATCATCCAATAATGTGTAAGCAAACAATACTGTTTTTTTTTACATTTTTGTTACATATGATTGGGTATTCCTTGAAAAGTGGAACTTTACCTAATTCACTAATCTCAATTCCCTTGCAAGATACAACTTCCCTTGCAGACTGAATACCCTATTTGACGTTAGTAAATAATCCCCATAGAGTTATAGAGGCAGATTTGTCTGTACTCATTTGTACACGCTGTCAAGCATCACTTATATAAAACCGGAAAATCTCTTTAAAATTAATTTAAAGCACGGGGGAAATTTTTTTCTATTACACAATCACAGACATTACTTTTATTATGTTTGGAAAACTATAGTGCCCTATTCATGCATAAACAAATAGTAACAGAATAAACACAATAAAAAATATTTCATTATAGTAGTTATCATTGTACTTATTCTAATTAAGACATCTAAAAATTGAATTATGCAATCATATGAAATATTTTGTACAGTCTATGAAGCTTAATTATGATTTACTTGAGCTTAATTATGATTTTATTTTCCCATACTGTCTTTTGTTTGACAAGCCTGCATTGGGTAAGACACTGCATCAATTGGATTATCATTCTGTATCTAAAGAGATTGTGTCTAAATTATGGCTGAAATCCTTTAACTCCTCTGGTGTGTCAAGACATTAAGACACAAAGGTTAAAGAACAGATGACAGGAAAAAGATGTTTTTGTCAGTTAAAATCCATCATGTTTGATTAATTTGTGCTAACACTTTGGAGCTAGTTCCATCTGTTGGTTTGGGGAAATGTGTACATGATCACAATATACCCAGCGGTACAGCTGAAGCTAATTGAGCAGAAAATGTGAGTAAAATGCAAGGAAAGAATCTCTAAGCAGCCGCTTTATTTCATTGTTTCCTTTCCCAGGCTGCTCACAGTTTCCCTGGGTACAATACTGTCTGAACAGGCTCATAAACTACTCCTTAATGTACTATGTCCAAAATCACAGGAGGGTGTCAGAGTGGCAAATTGGGATTCTCTCTGATCAACCCTAACATGTATTGTAATGGTGGAAATTTGGGCCTCTTAGGAATTGTTCACACAGGTATTCAAAAATAACACAATTTTATTACCATAAAAGCAGCTTAGTATCTTGTATTTGCAAATTCACAAGTATTGTTCCTATGTTTATGTAGACTGAATTGCATGCTGTGTTTATGCTGTATATGTAAGTGTGTGTTCACAACATTGAATACTATAGTCGGAACAGGCAATTGTCAAATGTTTTAATGTCAACATACTGTTCCTTTCGGGCAGTAATATACCAAACAAACCAACCCACACAAGTGCATGCTAACATAGTCAATTAGTTAATTTATATGGGTGTGCACTACTGCACTACTGCACCATGAAACCATCAAACCATCAAGTGAAACATAACAACATTATTTATTTAATTAGTACATGGACTTTGAAGCTACTCCATGTCACACCATGTGTTAGACAGCAGTATCTGTTAAAAAGTAGAAATGGTGCTGGCATGACTGTATGCTAGAAAGAATAAAAAATAAGAAATCTAACTCAAATATTGGGGAAGGAAACATGGACAAGTAAAAATAAAATAACAATAACTAATCTTTTTCTGTATCAGTAGCCTCATATCTTCAGAGCCAGGGCTGTAGATGGAGGGAAGCCACAATGGCTCATCATAGCTGGTGACTTTGGTGTTGCTCCAGGACTTATCCAGACTCCCTTGCATCAGTTCCCACTTTTATGGGTGGAGCCACTATCAATGAAGCACTTCAGAGCAGGCTGGCATGTGGGACTGCCTTAGATATCATGGGCAGGGCTTTCCTGGTGCACTGTGAGTCCTTGTCTTCAAAACAAGTTCATAGCAAATGTGCTTACAGGACACAAATGAAAAAAAAAGTTCAAATATGGCAGAATGTTGATTTATCAAAAATGACTTTATGTTAGGGGAATTTGTACAAAACACCTGTAGCCAAGTACGGGTCTACTAAGAAATTGAGGTGAGGAGACATTGCAGCATAAGGTCATCACATAATTTCTTATCTATAGAGGGATATCACTCTTCCTGTCCTGAAGCAGAGGTTTTTGTGACTTGTAGTCCAGCAACTAGCATTTACTGAAGCCTGAAGCCACTTTGGAATTAAAACTTCCAGTGATCTGGAACAACAGGGAATCTTGGGAGAGTCTATAAATTTGGCTGTTACAGGCGGGCTCACTCTCTTGACCTGGAGATGTCTGAGAGGTCAGATAGCTATTCTGCCTGCTGCCTGCAGCTGAGCAGAGAGACAGCAATCCAGACCCACAAATGTAGCACCCCATGAATCAATCTGCACCACTGCCAGAGGTTCAGTGACACTGCACATCCCAGTGCCAGACACCCAGCTATGCTGCTTTACTTGGTGGCTTGGGGCACAGAGACATCTGCATTGATCGTTATCCACTGTGTCCTCACCAAAATACCACAGCCCACTATGCACTTGTCACTCAATCCTACTGTTGATACAAACCCTGCTCATCCCATGTTCTTGCAGTCTTGAGTCCTATCTTCAATCGGGATTGGGGAGAGGGCAGTTTGCCCAGCCTTTGCTCTTTGTTCTTTTTTATACATGGACACTGGTAGCAGACATCGCTACTCCATCTTTGTGATGTATACATTGCAACCCTTCCCCCACTGTATGCAGATCTGACTCAACCACCAGCACCTATACCTCAATTGTTAAAGGTTCCAACCATTGCTGGCCAAAGATTCAGCCTCAAAAGCAAACTGACCTTTCCCTACCCACATACAGATATCTATTACCCACCCTGGGATGTCTCAGCTATACCCATACAGAACCACTACTTTCCTCCCAAATACTACACTGGTGGCTGTGTGGAGCCTGACTGCATTGGTGACAGACCTCCTTTTCACAGCCAGTGCTGCAGCCTAAGAAAGCAGTGTTATAATCTGTACTGCTCCACCCAGTGGTTTGTTGTTATCTGTTTCAAGTTGTCTATTCATTATTACCTATGTTAAATATGCCCACTTTTAGAATACCATATGACTGTGTATTGCTGCAAACTGATTGTTTGTTTCTATTAACCTGAACTACTTTGGATTACGCAATACAACAGTGTTTATTGAAGCTCATGTTCATTGCCTCTACTTTGTGCTGGGTATTGACAAATGTCAGGTGGCATTTGACCCGTGTACTGCAGTCGGTCCGACAGAAGCTGGTCGATCAAAAAACGAAAAAACACAAGGGAAGGCGCCTCTAGGGCTGGGTATCCAGGACAATGTTCTGACCAAGACCGAAGCTAAATTTCTACTCAAAGACTACTACACTATCCCCTATTTTTATCACTTACCCAAAGTGCATAAAAATGATAAAACCCCTCCTGGAAGGCCTATTGTGGCCTCCATGGATAGTGTCACATCAGGTTTCAGTTTATACATCGACAAATTTTTACAACCTTTGGTCCACAATCTCCCCACGTACCTCAGAGATGGGTCGCATCTTTTGGAATTACTTTCCCCTTATAGGTGGGAATCATCCTATGTTTGGTTATCTTTAGACGTGTGCTCTTTGTACACGTCTATTCCGCACAAATTTAGTTTGCTCGCTCTAAATCACTTTCTATCCTTGGATCTCATGATTAACCCTAGACAAATGTCCTTCATCTTGGTGTTGACAAAATTCTGTCTAACATATAATTATTTCCAATTTGACCATGACTTTTACCTTCAGACCCAAGGCACGGCCATGGGTACAAATTTTGCACCCTCATATGCCAATCTGGCCATGGGTCTGTGGGAAAATCAGTATATTCACAATAACAATCCATTTTCATCACACATTGTTTTTTTTGGGAGATATATAAATGATATTGTTATCATCTGGGACGGTCCCCCTGCTACTATGTCTGACTTCATCTCGTATTGTAATGACAATCCGTATGGATTGGCCTTTACCCATGTCACCGACCCCTGAACACTGGTCTTTCTAGACCTGGAGCTTGGCCATCTGGAGCACTCCATCGTGGCTAAGAACCATACAAAACCTACAGCTGGGAATTCATTCCTTCACTACCACAGCTGCCATTACCCGCCATGGATACGCAATATTCCCAAGGGACAGTTCTGCAGGATAAGACAGAACTGTTCCTTGGAAAAAGACTATGAAGAGGAAGGGGCAGTCCTGAAGAAGAAGTTTATAGATAAAAAATACCCCGAAAGATTGGTTGATGAGGCTTTCCAATTTTATCAGAAAGGGAGATCCACCAAACCCAAACAGACCAACTCCTCTCAACCTATACGATTTGTCACTATGTTCCATAATCAATACCGTAGAATGGAGAACATTTTCTCCAAACATTGGGACATTCTACTTCAAGACCCCATGCTCAAACATTCCCTTCCACCTAGGCCAAAATCACCTACCGCAGGGCGCCGAACCTTAAGAGTAAGGTGGCACCAAGTAAAATTAAGAATCGCTCTAAAATTGTGGCACAGAGGCCCACGTACTTCCCTCTTGTGGGCATGTACCAGTGCTGCAAGAAACCTTGCAAAACCTGCCATTTTATAAAACATAAACAACAGTCATTCAAGGTTAAAGGCCGGGTTTACCCTATATCCGAGTTTTATACTTGTGCTTCCGATTTTGTAGTGTATGGCTTGTCCTGTCCGTGTGGGTTGGTCTATGTTGGACGAACTACACGCACACTGAGATGTCGTTTGGGCCAACATAGGAGAGCCATAGAAGGAAAAAAGGATTTCCATAGTGTCCCCGACACTTTCTTGAGGCCCATAAGGGTTCCACCGAGGGACTGTCAGTGTGGGTTATAGAGCAGGTGTCCAGGACTCTCCCTTTGGCAGAACGTTTTAAAAGGTTGTGCGCAAGGGAGACGTTCTGGATATATACCCTAGACGTCCTCTCACCAGGGGGCCTCAATGAATGTATAGAGGTGTCCACTATCCTTTAGCCTCCCTCATGCTCTTTGGTGCTATTTGTGTCCTTTTATATGTTTCACATGCTTTTTATATTTTTAATATAATTCTTCTGTTTTTCTCCATATACTTTCTTTTTGGTGCATATACATCTAGGTATTTTATCTCGCCCAAAGGCCATTTATATTTGCTTAGGGGGTTTTCACTCTGATTTTATTTATTTATATGCCCATGGTATTTTATACATATTTTATACATGATTATGACCTATTGGGATAACCCTTATGTCACATATATACACATGTCCCTCGTTTTTGGTTACACACCTTTAGATGCCTGGGACCCATTGAGTTAATTTTATATTGTCCTTTACAACATAAGGGTGTTTTATATTCTCAGACTTTTTCTTTTCTTTTAATTTATTGGTAGATTATACCGATGTGATACTCCTCGTCATATTATCTTTTTCCCTTCCTTATTTTCTCATGATGTCTGCTTCTTTATAGGTAACGAGTCCCGTTAGCTCCAGTTGTATTACAGCTTTATCATATTTTAATTCTTATTTCCCTCCCCGCCCATTGGGGCGTGTACAAACTATTTATTTGTGTATCATGGTTGCATTCAGTAGAATGATCTCTTCAATCAGCCTGACGAAGTGGCGCAGGACGTACATCACCTGACCTGCTGGCCAACAAAATGCGTCGCACTCCTATGACGCCATCACCTAAGGACTCCGCCGGAGCTGCGTCCCAAGCCTCGTTCTAGTCACCGTACGAGCCGGCATTTTCATCCAGTAATGGTGATGGACGGAGCACTACTTCTCAGCTTATTATACTTTGGAGATCCTGACAGTGACAGCGGCTTCCTTCTTATTGGGATCAGTCGATTATGCCTATTGTTTTCACACCTATGTAAGTGTTTTTAATCTGGTTCCCTATTAAATGAACTAAGCTTATTGCACTTAGAGGCGCCTTCCCTTGTTTTTTTTTCCATTTGGTGCACAGTATACTACATGTTAATTAACCCTTAGCATATGTCTATTACCCCAACTGACATTATTGCTAGTTCTACTTTCAAATATTGCAATGGAGCAAAAATCCAACAAATATTTATTTAAACAGTAATGTTAGCAATACATAGCTTGATTTATTTCATTTAGCCCATAGGATGGAGGAATTTCTCCTGCTGGTTATTGTATTTAGCAACTATAGCATTCACAGCTGCCAAATACCCAAACAGTGACCATATGTGATAGGATGTAGTCAGCGGCAGACTGGGCAGTGGCTAGGCGTCATTGAGGTGAGGAGTGATGGATTGATGAAAGCTCCCTTTGGTGTATCCTACAATCAAGGGCACTCTACAGAGCAGCAGCAGGTGCCCAATGCAAGAATAAATAAGGAGCCAAAAAGGGCCCATTTATAGTGTGGAAGAAAAAGAGAAAGTGTGACCTGTCACAACCACAGTGACATACCTCCAACCCTATTGTACATACGAACAGAAAAAGTTTTGGTCATGTGACTTTATATGAGGCATGTCACATTAAAAAAAGGGGTACATAGCGTATAAAAAAGTATATTTTTACTGACATACCAAATAAAAGTTACAAATACATGCTCTGGAAAGACATAATACTTACAATGATCCGGCCATTCAAGACCGTATGAAGAGCTGACATGACACATGATAACTAGAGTAGAAATAAAAATTCATGAATTTACACATACATAATACATATATATACATGAGTAAGTACATGATGAATTGTATGGAAATCAGGTGGTGTACGCATTGTATCACTCTACACATTTCGTGGTATTACAGCCACTCGTCAGGAGTGCAATGCCATGAGTATCTGTAGTATCTGTAGCTGTAAATATGAAAGTGATAGTATATTGATTGCAACAAAAATACACTCGTGGGAAAAGTGGCCTAATACTTACACGTCAGCTCAGAAAAAAGGTGGCCTATCCTGCAAAAGGGAGGGGGATGCCAAAGCAATGTCTGACCCAGGGCTGAGGCAGGGGTAGTCCCATCCAACATTAGAGAACAGCCAGAGTAGAGGCCAAATTGAAAAGGGTGATCCATACCCAGAGGACAGGCATAAAAGGGACACATCCAGCCCATTCTAATCTGAAAAATAGGTCAAAGTATAAAATATATGTATATGTGTGTCTATAATCAAGTAAATACATGTAGTATAGGATAAATGTATGAATGGCTGGAAAGGGTCTCCGTGATGACTTGACAAAGCTCACGTCATGTGAGCGAAATGCATCGACGTCACAGCGTCATGTGACCCGGAACTCTGTGTTTATCCTGCGGTCTACACATTCCACTGTACCTGACATCCATCTGAGCCGTGTGATGCCACAACAGGCCTGACTTCCAAGCACTGGACGGGCACGTTACATTACAGGAATGGTCCCAAGCTTGATCTGCCAGAGAGGGTAGAGGGAAGACAGTCCATTTCGGATCCCTGCCATTTGGTTTACTGCAGAGACTGTGGCAACTGCAGCAACATGGGTGAGACCGCTCCATAGGACGCTTTTCCCGGTCTTGACTGTTACAATCTACACTGCTTACCTTCAAACCAGTGTCCTTGAAGTGTCTATACCGGTTACTATACCGAAGCAATCCATTATGATTAGGTGGGGACATTTACACTCTGACAGAACGTGTGCCAGTGGTTTCAGCACAGCTGAGACTCAGCCCTACTGTGTCACTTGCATGCGCTTTAAAATCTTTCAGCAGCCCCGTGTTACCCACGTCACTCTGGATTACCCCACATGCTCATTGCTGGACTACCATCCTGCTTTTTACATCTCAGCATCCATCTGCTTATGACAGTCACTCTGGCTGTAGACATAGCCCATAATCTGCCTTAGCCTTACCAGGCTCCCCCTCCGCACAGTGTCTGGTACCATCACCTCCATAGCCCCTTGTGGTGTCCCCCAGCTCTCAGGCATGTTTGGTTGTATGAATGCAGACCCGGGTTGCTTTTAGTGTTATCTGGCAAAGTTGTTGTTAACATTTTAATCAGTGTGTTTTTGATCGTATTTTGCTTAAACTGTATTTTTGTATTAATAATTTTTTCCTAATCATACGCTGCAGAGTGTTTCCTATTGGAGCCCTTTCTGGTCCGGGTCTTGTCTCACCCAGCCCGGACCCCCTCCCACCTTTCCTTGGGTGTGCGTAATGACCCCCAGGAGCAGGAAAAGGGTGGATAAAAGAAAGATGGGAAACTAATACCATGAGAAATGGAAGATATGGGAGTGGGATCAGAAATATTAAAGGCATTTGTGCATGGAAAGGCAGGTAGACAGTACAAAACCGAAGTAGAGAGATGGTAATGAAAAGGTGTCAGTGGAATAATACATACCATATTTTCCATTTCTCATGGTATTGGTTTCCCATCTTTCTTTTATCCACCCTTTCCTGCTCCCTGGGGTCATTACAGACACCCTTTCCAGCCATTGATACATCTATCCTATACTACATGTATTTACTTGATTATAGACACACATCTATATATATTCAGATTAGAATGGGCTGGATGTGTCCCTTTTATGCCTGTCCTCCGGGTATGGATTACCTTTTTCAATTTGGCCTCTACTCTGGCTGTTCCCTAGTGTTGGATGGGATGGGACTACCCCTGCCTCAGCCCCTGGTCAGACATTGCTATGGCACCCCCCTCCCTCTTGCAGGCTAGGCCATCTTTTTTATGAGCTGACATGTAAGTATTAGACCCCTTTTCCCATAGGTGTATATTTGATGCACTCTATTAGGAGTTTGATCAATATACTATCTCTTTCATATTTACAGCTACAGATACTACAGATACTCATGGCATTGCACTCCTGGGACGAGTGGCTTTAATGGCACGAAATGCGTAGAGTAATACAATGCGTATACAACATGATTTCCGCACAATTCATCATGTACTCGCTCATATATCAGAGGCGGCTGGTGAAGTTTAGGATGGGGGGCACCAGGCCCCGCCCTTCCTTTTTAGTCCCTCCTACTTCTAATAAGCCCCACCCCTTATAGAATCCACCCGCTCCGTCCCCTGTATTCCACATATAGTGTCAGGAGTACACAGCTCAGCATCACAGGACATAGTATACAGCTCAGCATCACAGGACACAGTATACAGCTCAGCATCACAGGACACAGTATACAGCTTAGCATCACAGGACACAGTATACAGCTCAGCATCACAGAACACAGTATACAGCTCATCATCACAGGTGGGGTATATAGCAGCCAGTATGACAGGATGGGGGTAATTTTCAGCCAATATCACAGGTGGGGGTAAATTGCAGCCAGTATCACAGGTGGGGTAAATTGCAGCCAATATCACAGATGGGGGAAAATTTCAGCCAATACCACAGGTGGGGTAAATTGCAACCAGTATCACAGGTGGGGTAAATTGTAGCCAGTATCACAGGTGGGGTACATTGCAGCCAATAATACAGGTGGGGGTAAATTGCAGCCAGTATCACAGGTGGGGGTAAATTACTGCCAAAATCACAGGTGGGGGTAAATTGCAGCCAATAACACAGGTGGGGGTAAATTGCATCCAATATCACAGGTGGGGATAAATTGCAGCCAATATCATAGGTGGGGGTAAATTGCAGCCAATATCACAGGTGGGGGTAAATTGCAGCCAATATCACAGAAGGGGTAAATTGTACCCAGTATCACAGGTGGGGTACTTTGCAGCCAATATCACAGGTGGGGTAAATTGCAGTCAGTATCACAGGTGGGGCACTTTGCAGCCACTATCACAGGTCAGGGTACATTGCACCCACTATCACAGATGGGGTACATTGCAGCCAATATCACAGGTGGGGGTACATTGCAGCCAGTATCACAGGTGGGGTAATTTGCAGCCAATATCACAGGTGGGGGTAAATTGCATCCAATATCACAGGTGGGGGTAAATTGCAGCCAGTATCACAGGTGGGGTACTTTGCAGCCAATATCACATGTGGGGGTACATTGCAGCCAGTATCACAGGTGGGGTACTTTGCAGCCAATATCACAGGTGGGGTAAATTCCAGCCAATATCACAGGTGGGGGTAAATTGCAGGCAATATCAAAGGTGGGGGTAAATTGCAGGCAATATCACAGGTGGGGTTAATTGCAGGCAATATCACAGGTGGGGGTAAATTGCAACCAATATCACAGGTGGGGTAAATTGCAGCCAATATCACAGGTGGGGGTATATTGCAGCCAATATCACAGGTGGGGGTACATTGCAGCCAGTATCACAGGTGGGGGTAAATTGCAGACACACCCCCCCGAAGTCAGGACAAGTCCCGCACTTACCCCATCTAATAGGCAGGCAGGAGTGTGCAGAGATCGGCTTGCGGAGAACGGGCTGTCATTGTGTAAAGCTTTGCTTGTGGACAGCAAGCTAGAGCCTGGAGTGGATGGTCTGCAGCGTGGGAGTCGGGACTGAAACCCGGCGGAATGCTGCACGTCTGCCACAGTCACGCCCCCCACCCACAGTATCCAATGCCAGTCAGTCACTGGTTCAGGGCAGCCAATCAGACTATATGTGGTCACCTGTTCAACGCACACACATAGTCTGTCAGCAGACAGCAAAGAACCGAGAAAAAAACAAAAAAGAAAAGTCAATATACCGGCGCCTCCTGTGGGGGGGTCGGGCTGACTTTTTTGGGGAGGTGGCGCCCAAGCACCCCTTATTGACCAGCTGCCGCTGGTATATATATATATGTATTATGTATGTGTAAATTCATGAATTTTTATTTCTACTTAACTTATCTAGTTATCATGTTAGCTCTTCATACGGCCCTGGATGGCCGGATCATTGTGTGTATTATGTTTTTCCAGACTATGTATTTGTAACTTTTATTCGGTATGCCAATAAAAATATACTTTTTTATACGCTATGTACCCCTTTTTTTTGAATGTGGCATGCCTCATATAAAGTCCATTGACCAAAACTTTTTCTGTTCATTTATATCGTGGAAGGCAGAAGCCATGTACAGAGCCTTAGATGATCTGGAGGGGTGAAGATCTGCTTTAATATGCTTACTGCACTGTCAGTGTTGAAAAGCCATTCATAGTAACTTAGAAATGTGTATTTTTTTGGCTTGAGTTTATCAGAATGAATGTGAAATTAAAGTATGAGTTATTAGATCATCTGTTTGCAAGTGTGAAGGTCAGGCAGAGAGCAAGTTTAAATTGTCCAAAGGGCATATAATCTCCCTACACAATTTAAACATCATGCCAGCACATTGGACAAGGGTTGCCGTTACTTCTGGTAAGGCTTCAGACAACATTTTATTTAATTTTGTAGGTTTCAGTGCTGTTATTAGGCTTCTAGCACTCTCCCTATTAAGTATGATATTACTTGTACTCATGTGTATTAATTGAATAGTTCTGTGCTAGAGCACTTAATTCAATTGACTCTAATCAAACTTGGCATGAAGGCCATTTAATCAGTATACTGTATTAAATAAAATAACAAAATTAAGGGTGCAGAACAGTCCAAAAATTTAATTTGACTTTATGGTTTATATTTACCATCAATCATGTTAATAGCTGTTAAGGGCATTAAAGGAAAGTTTGATTACAAAATTCAGTAGTTTCATGCTGTAAACAAACTTACTTTATGTATCATCAGTGATGTTAAGAAAATACAAACACAGCAATGGCTATCAAAGATAGCTAAATTATATTAAAGTGAACCTGTGGCCAATAATAAATGCAATTTAAAGACAGATCCTGCAGGTGTATGCATAAGCATGCTAACATGTTGAAGAGGACAGACCCTAGCAAGTGGGGTGCTCTGATGGGGAAACAGCAGCTAATTGTCATGATCATTGGTTTTCCTTGTCCCATCTTCTTGATCCATCACTATGTTGCTCGGCCCCCACCAACAAAAAGCAAGACAATGAAGTGGACAGGCCAAAGCCAAGGATCACAAGAGTTGGTTACAGTTTCATTGTAGCAACAGACAACTTATGTGAAATACAGGGGCCCCCTGCAGCTTATTAGGAATGACATATCCAAGGTATGGCCCGTATGGCATGTGATCTGGATGCCAATTAAGGGGGGTGCCATGCCATTCAACAGTAGGGATGATGCAAGCATTCTCATTAAAAAGTCACCACTCCTTGAATCCATGAAGGTTTTCTGAGGTTGCAGAGGCATAGGAGAGAAAGTTGATGTTCACAGTAAAGCCTTGTACACACCACTATTTTTTTTTCCTTCAAACCAGTGAGTTGAATGAAGATAAACTGAAAGCTCCGGTCGGAGCCGCTTTACTAGCAATCCAAAAGTAGTACAGCAATCTCCCCTACTGTTCTTTTGTGTTCTGACAGGGGGGGGGGGGCAGCACTTTCAGCCAAATGGCTGGCCTCTATCGTACGTGCCAATATGGGCCGAATGTTGGCCATTTATGATTGATCCAGCTGGGGTCACCCAACACTCGGCCCAAGTGTATGAGGCTTTAGCGTTGCTAAGTCAACCAGCTAAAGCCTGGAGTGACTTCACTGTCACACAATGAAGAAAAGGATTAATCTGCACCTACAGTGTGCTGGGGTAATGATTCAACCACACTCTGTTATGAATATACTGTATATCACTACATTCGATATAACGCTGTCTTGATTTTTTTAGCAGTGTGGACGTAATACAGGGTTCAATTTCAATGTGTGCCATAGGCACTGTTTTCTGAATATACATCTGCATATTAAAATCCAAAAATTCAAATCCTCACCTCATCTGGAGGTTCATTTCCATTACCTAAGTTGCATGAGGCCAAATTATTATTATTTTTTTACTGAAAAATAAAGAAAACAGTGAGAAAGTTTAAGACAATCAATTTTCTCATTCCTAGATCCAAAAATGCATGGTATAAATACATATTATTCATTTTATACACTCATCCTAAAGTGTTTGTTACACAAACAAGGACAGAGGCGCTTCTAAATGCAGACTGTAAAACATTTTAATAACATCTTTAAAATCTAGAGCATGGCAACTCACAAAGGCATCTATTAAAAGTGCATGTAAGTGGTCCCAAGAGGGAATGTCAGCAGCTCACCGTCCCCACCAGGAAGCATCGAGTACAGTCAGGAGATGTATCTGTGGTCTGTAGCCGGCAAGACACTGGACTGGACGATCAGAGCTCACTGTGGAGTGTGGAACTGTTCCTGGTGCCTGATGAAAGAGCGCGGTCACGTCTTGTTGTGTGAACCGCACGCTCAGAAACGCGTCGCACTTTTGATGACGTCACGCCGCCGCGACACTCCACAGTGAGCTCTGATCGTCCAGTCCAGCGTCTTGCCGGCTACAGACCACAGATACATCTCCTGACTGTACTCGATGCTTCCTGGTGGGGACGGTGAGCTGCTGACATTCCCTCTTGGGACCACTTACATGCACTTTTAATAGATGCCTTTGTGAGTTGCCATGCTCTAGATTTTAAAGATGTTATTAAAATGTTTTACAGTCTGCATTTAGAAGCGCCTCTTTCCTTGTTTGTTTTTCACAGTGGCCAGCGGCTTCCCCACTAGAGTGCAGCTTCTACCTGTGGACTGGTGCTTCCCTCTCTGTTTCTCCCCTCCCCCTCCATTCCCTGTGCCTTACCACTGGTATTGTAAGTATTGGAGAGTTCCTTTCCACACTGTGCGCCTTTTTCCTTGTTATAAAGTGTTTGTTAAGCCACTTTATAAAAAGTTCCCATCTGCTCTGTATTATAACAAGAAGTTGCCCTGTGTCTGTGTTATAACATATATATACTTCTCTGTATACATAAACCACCTTCTTACTAGGATCAGTTGTCGTTTTTCAGCTTTTCTCTCTCAGGTCATAAGTCCTGAGGGAGGGGCTGAGCACTGCTGCTGACGTCAGCTGGAGAGACAGAGCCGTGCTGTGTTATCTATATAGATAAGAATATTTCTGATATAATGACACAGGGAACTTATTCTTCTAATACAGAGGGATAGGAGCTTTTAGAGTTAATTATGAGAGCAAAGAGGAGAAGCTACAAGAGGAAGAGGGAGGGGGAGGAGGGGGGAGTTGAAGACAGGCACACAGGAGATAGGAGAGCTGAGAGTGACATAGACTGCATAGACTATGAGCTCTCAGGATAAGCAATATACAAGGGGAGTCAGCACTTAGGGAGGAAGTCATGACCTGGCATTATCAAACAGATATTTTAGGGGATACAGAAGAATAATTTAAAAAGCAAGAGCACCATGCTGCTAATTACACATTAAAGAGGCAGGAGCAGAATTTTTTTTTTGGGTTAAAAAACGCTTAAGCGTTTTCCAAACCTGAGGCTTCCATATTAGTATGCATTTGTATTAAATAAGAATATTTCTTTTTCTCTATGGCACACAATGATAAGCAAAAAAAAGCAAAAATATAATTTATCAGATCAGCCAAAACACATGTCAAAGGAATGTCATGACAAGCTTTATTTCTCTTTGTCTAAGAGTAAATTACTCGTATTGTGTTCAGTAGCGAACAGATGAATCTAGGCAAGGAAAAATACTTGTGGGCATATCTGAAGAGAGGTTCTAAAAACTGTAACCCCCCTTTAAACCTCAAGTATCTTACTGTAATTTAACAGGGGACAGAAGTCCTAAAGAGAATAAAAAAAGGGGGGGGGGGGATAAAGCACTATTTCATCTTTATGGGCCAGCCCCAATGTGGTCTTCTGGCTTCCAGACCAAACCATGGTAATGTGACTGGAACTCTTCCTGTTACTACACTTAAAGAAGATCTTCACCCTCCAGGCAATCTTCAATCCTATTCACCCCGCCTCTCTCTTATTTTTCTTGGGTCATTCACCTAGACCAGAGGTAGGCAACCTTCGAGAGATGAAGACCTACGTGAACAACACTGATGAAGTCAAAGATCACCAGCCACAGCCCCCCCCCCATAAAAATACAGAAAACAAAAATAAAATAAGTTCAACAAGAGAGTGCAGGGTTTAGGAGTGTGTTATGTAGAGAATGCAGGGTTCACCAGTGCATTATGCTCAAAATGCAGGGTTCACCAGTGCATTATGCTCAGAATGCAGGGTTCATGAGTGCACTACGCTCAGAATGCAGGGTTAAGGAGTATATTACACACAGAATGCAGGCATCAGGAGTGTGTTATGCTCCAAATGCAGGGATCAAGAGTGCGTTCTGCTCAGAATGCAAGGTTAAGGAGTGTATTAGGCTCAGAATGCAGGGATCAAGAGTGCGTTACGCTCACAATGCAGGGTCAGGAGTGTGTTATGCTCAGAATACCCTATAGCAGTTACCTTAGGCCCTCCTTCTCTCCCATAGTATAGTTGTCCTACCTGTTCCAAAAGTGAAGACCAGGAGGCAGCACAGTTCTGTACAGAGGGGCGGGAGCTGGCAGAGTCAATTTTCATATTAGCAAGCTGGTGATTGGATGCTTAGGACCACCCTGTCTCCTAGCAATCAATCAACTGTGGTTTAATTTAAAAAGTTCATTTGGCCGGATCCTCCTCCTGCCCTCCGTCCTGAGCTGTGCTTCCTTCTGGTCTCCACTGTTCACTGATTACCGTGGCAGAGGAGGCTGGAGGCGGGAGGGAGAGAGAGACCGGGACATAGAAGGTACGGCGGACCCACAGAGGTGGCTTGAGACTGGGAGGAGAGAGAGGACCGGCACCTAAAAGGCAGGGGTCAGCGGTTCAGGAAACTGTTGCGGTCTATCTGTCACCTGCAGGTGGTCGACAGGTGGACCATGATCGATGAGTTGCTGACGCCCAATCTAGGTGAATGAGGTGCACTTCGGTCGCTTTGCCTCCTGGGATATGCATGTCACATATCCTAGAAGGCAATGTCCTTCATTCAGTAAAGGAAGAGGGGGAGGGCCTAGCGGCATGTCACTGGAAGGCCCACCAGCTGAACCCGGAAAAGCCAGTGCCTACAATGACATTACAGAAAACATGGCAGCACAGGAAAAAGCAGTGGCAAAACAGGAGGGGATCTGAGTGGGACAATGCTGAATCTGCTTGGTGGGTGAGTATCTGAACTGTGCACAGAACAACCCCTGGTAAGCAGAGGTTAAAAAAATGGGAGGGAGGGTGTGAAAATCCACTTTAAGGTTTATATTGTCTTGGGGCAAATACAAAACATGTGGAATTATTGCAGTACAATATTTAATAAATTTTTCATAACATTTATATGGCAAATCCTTCTACTGAAAAAATGTGCATGGAAATTTGTAAGGCAAATCCATGGTATGTGAAAATTATACAATTTTTCAGCATGGCAACTCATTTCTTTGAATTACTTGGAATCTTTAAAATGACAAAATAGAGGCAGCTGAAGGAGCCAAATTCAAACTGTAATCTGAGCAGAAAGATGTTTAAAATTCATTACAGTACATTAAGCATGCACTGAACAGTTAGCTTCATTGCGAAAATAAATAAATAGCCATTGTGCCTCCATCAGCAGAAATTCTGATAAAATCAGCAAAACCCCAATTAAGATGTGAAAAATGTCACCTACTTATTCTAATGAATCAAAAGCAATGAAGAAAGAACTGACTAGAAGTTTATTTGCAGTACTGCACTGACTATTACATATTGTGAAGTGTTTAAATTGTATATTTTATACAATTTTATGTGCATTATGTTTAAGCAAGCAATTTAATTTCACATTCTGGATATGTGGACAGCAAAAACAAAGAAGCAGAATTAAGACACACACCTGGGAGTCTTTGAAGCAAGAGGAAAAAACAAATTGTAGTAATATGTTGTATTTATTTTGTAGCTTCCAGATTACTTACCCTTTACAAAGATGCAGAATTTCCAAACAATGCTCAGAATTTATATCTGCCTAGTATCTAATGTTACCACTGATGCAAAAATATTATTCATAACTAGAGTTGAGCGAACCTGGACTGTAAAGTTCGGGTCCGTATCGGACTTTGGGGTGTCTGTGCCCCGAATCCGGACATTTGAAAAAAAGTCTGGGTTCGGGTTCGGTATTCGGGTATTTTGTGCGCCTTTGCTATGGCTGCAGGGCCGCCAATCAACAAATGTTTTACTTGTTTGCCCTTAGAAGCCATCACAGCCATGCTTACTAATGGCATGGCTGTGATTGGTCAGCGCATCATGTGACCCAGACTATTTTTGGCGCCTGTTGAATAGCTGCAGGGCAGCCAATCAACAAGCATTTCACTCATTTGCCCTTAGAAGCAATCACGGCCATGCCTACTAATGGCATGGCTGTGATAGGCTAGTGCATCATGTGACCCAGCCTCTATAAGAGCTGGAGTCATGTATGCCGCGTGTCACATCATCTCAGGCTAGTGTAGGGAGAACATGCTGCCGGAACTGTGAGGGACAGATTACCGATCTAATATGATCTCATCCTGCATTACAGACAGATTCCTGGCGGTGATGTGGGGGGAAAGCTTAGCGTTCTAAAACCATCTGATACTGGACTAGGTAGAGTTTACTAGTGCTGTGAGGGATAGATTACCGATCTAATATCATCTCATCCTCCATTACAGACAGGTTCCTGGCAGGGCTGTAAGGGGAAAGCTTAGCATTCTAAAACCATCTGATACTGGATTAGGTACAGTTTACTAGTGCTGTGAGGGACAGATTATTGTTCTAAAATCATCTCCTAGTGCTGTAGGGAGAGGTTCCTGCTGGTGCTGTGAGGGACAGACCTGCTGGTGCTGTGAGGGACAGATTATTGTTCTAAAATCATCTCCTAGTGCTATAGGGAGAGGTTCCTGCTGGTGCTGTGAAGAACAGATTATTGTTCTAAAATCATCTCTTAGTGCTATAGGGTGAGGTTCCTGCTGGTGCTGTGAGGGACAGATTATTGTTCTAAAATCATCTCCTAGTGCTATAGGGAGAGGTTCCTGCTGGTGCTGTGAGGTACAGATTATTGTTCTAAAATCATCTCATACTGCTAGAGGGAGATGTTGCTGCTGGTGCTGTGAGGGGCAGATTACTGTTCTAAAATCATCTCCTAGTGCTATAGGGAGAGTTTCATGCTGGTGCTGTGAGGGACAGATTATTGCTCTAAAATCATCTCCTAGTGCTATAGGGAGAGGTTCCTGCTGGTGCTGTGAGGGACAGATTATTGTTCTAAAATCATCTCCTACTGCTAGAGGGAGATGTTCCTGCTGGTGCTGTGAGGGGCAGATTATTGTTCTAAAATCATCACATACTGCTAGAGAGAGAGAGAGGTTCCGCTGGTGCTGTGAGGGACAGATTATTGTTCTAAAATCATCTCCTAGTGCTATAGGGAGAGGTTCCTGATGGTGCTGTGAGGGACAGATTATTGTTCTAAAATCATCTCCTAGTGCTATAGGGAGAGGTTCCTGCTGGTGCTGTGAGGGACAGATTATTGTTCTAAAATCATCTCCTAGTGCTATAGGGAGAGGTTCCTGCTGGTACTGTGAGGGGCAGATTATTGTTCTAAAATCATCTCCTAGTACTATAGGAAGAAGTTCCTGCTGGTGCTGTGAGGGACAGATTATTGTTCTAAAATCATCTCCTAGTGCTGTAGAGAGAGGTTCCTGCTGGTGCTGTGAAGAACAGATTATTGTTCTAAAATCATCTCCTAGTGCTATAGGGTGAGGTTCCTGCTGGTGCTGTGAGGGACAGATTATTGTTCTAAAATCATCTCCTAGTGCTATAGGGAGAGGTTCCTGCTGGTGCTGTGAGGTACAGATTATTGTTCTAAAATCATCTCATACTGCTAGAGGGAGAGGTTGCGGCTGGTGCTGTGAGGGGCAGATTATTGTTCTAAAATCATCTCCTAGTACTATAGGAAGAAGTTCTTGCTAGTGCTGTGAGGGACAGATTATTGTTCTAAAATCATCTCCTACTGCTATAAGGAGAGGTTCCTGCTGGTGCTGTGAGGGACAGATTGTTGTTCTAAAATCATCTCCTACTGCTACTAAAATCTTGTTATTAGACGGGGAGTGTCGTGGTCGGCGTTGGAGAGGGAGATCGTCATACTCTACTAAAATCTTGTTATTAGACATGGAGTGTCGTGGTCGTCCTTGGAGAGGGATATCGTGATCCTCTACTAAAATCTTGTTATTAGACAGGGAGT
>BLSH010407733.1:244385-255355 GCA_018402905.1 Glandirana rugosa
GTGTCCTCGTCGTCCTTGGAGAGGGAGATCGTCATACACTACTAAAATCTTGTTATTAGAGAGGGAGTGTCGTGGTCGTCCTTGGAGAGGGAGATCGTCATACACTACTAAAATCTTGTTATTAGACAGGGAGTATCCTCGTCGTCCTTGGAGAGGGAAATCGTCATACACTACTAAAATCTTGTTATTAGACATGGAGTGTCCTCGTCCTCCTTGGAGAGGGAGATCGTCATCCCCTACTAAAATCTTGTTATTAGACAGGGAGTGTCGTGGTCTTCTTTGGAGAGGGATATCGTCATACTCTACTAAAATCTTGTTATTAGACAGGGAGTGTCGTGGTCGTCCTTGGAGCCTGCTGGTGCTTTGAAGTACGGATTATTGTTCTAAAATCATCTCCTAGTGCTATAGGGAGAGGTTCCTGCTGGTGCTGTGAGGGACAGATTATTGTTCTAAAATCATCTCATACTGCTATAGGGAGAGGTTTCTTCTGGTGCTGTGAGGGACAGATTATTGTTCTAAAATCATCCCCTACTGCTAGAGGGAGAGGTTCCTCCTGCTCCTGTGAGGTACAGATTATTGTTCTAAAATCATCACATACTGCTAAAGGGAGAGGTTCCTGCTGCTCCTATGAGGGACAGATTATTGTTCTAAAATCATCACATACTGCTAGAGGGAGAGGTTCCTGCTGGTGCTGTGAGGGAGAGATTATTGTTCTAAAATCATCACATACTGCTAGAGGGAGAGGTTCCTGCTGCTCCTGTGAGGGACAGATTATTGTTCTAAAATCATCACATACTGCTAGAGAGAGGTTCCTGCTGCTCCTGTAAGGGACAGATTATTGCTCTAAAATCATCACAAACTGCTAGAGGGAGAGGCTCCTGCTGGTGCTGTGAGGGACAGGTTATTGTTCTAAAATCCTCACATACTGCTAGAGGGAGAGGTTCCTGCTGCTTCTGTGAGGGACAGATTATTTTTCTAAAATCATCTCATCATAGTGCTACATGGAGAGGTTCCTGCTGCTCCTGTGAAGGACAGATTATTGTTCTAAAATCATCTCATCATAGTGCTACAGGGAGAGGTTCCTGCTGCTCCTGTGAGGGACAGATTATTGTTCTAAAATCATATAATACTGGTGTAGGAAGAGGTTCCTGCTGCTGGCGTGAGCGGTGCATTTCTTTCACAAAAATAAAAAGCGTGTCTACGTTGCCGTTTTCCAAAAAAAAAGAAGAATTTATTCTTTTTTTTTGTATTAATAAATAGTGCTACATAGTACAGGGTGGGCCATTTATATGGATACACCTTAATAAAATGGGAATGGTTGGTGATATTAACTTTCTTTTTGTGGCACATTAGTATATGTGGGGGGGGGGGAACTTTTCAAGATGGGTGGGGACCTTGGTGGCCATTTTAAAGTTGGACATTTTGAATCCAACTTTTGTTTTTTTCAATAGGAAGAGGGTCATGTGACACATCAAACTTATGGGGAATTTCACAAGAAAAACAATGGTGTGCTTGGTTTTAACGTAACTTTATTTAGTTTCTGACCACTTATAAAATGTGTTCAATGTGCTGCCCATTGTGTTGGATTGTCAATGCAACCCTCTTCTCCCACTCTTCACACACTGATAGCAACACTGCAGGAGAAATGCTAGCACAGGCTTCCAGTATCCGTAGTTTCAGGTGCTGCAGATCTCGTATCTTCACAGCATAGACAATTGCCTTCAGATGACCCCAAAGATAAAAGTCTAAGGGGGTCAGATCGGGAGACCTTGGGGGCCATTCAACTGGCCCACGATGACCAATCCACTTTCCAGGAAACTGTTCATCTAGGAATGCTTGGACCTGACACCCATAATGTGGTGGTGCACCATCTTGCTGGAACTATGATGTCGGTCATAGGGAATTGCTGGCCATCAAGTCGGCTTTGGAGGAATGGCGGTACCTCCTGGAAGGAGCAGCTCACCCGGTATTGGTTTTTACTGACCATAAAAACCATTAAAAACCATATGCTGTGAAGATACGAGATGTGCAGCACCTGAAACTACGGATACTGGAAGCCTGTGCTAGCATTTCTCCTGCGGTGTTGCTATCAGTGTGTGAAGAGTGGGAGAAGAGGGTTGCATTGACAATCCAACACAATGGGCAGCACATTGAACACATTTTATAAGTGGTCAGAAACTTGTAAATAACTAATGAAAGAATAAAGTTACGTTAAAACAAAGCACGCCATAGTTTTTCTTCTGAAATTCCCAATAAGTTTGATGTGTCACATGACCCTCTTCCTATTGAAAAAACAAAAGTTGGATTCAAAATGGCCAACTTCAAAATGGCCACCATGGTCACCACCCATCTTGAAAAGTTTCCCCCCTCACATGTACTAATGTGCCACAAACAGGAAGTTATTATCACCAATCATTCCCATTTTATTAAGTTGTATACATATAAATGGCCCACCCTGTACATTTGCGGCCAGAATGAGGAGAGCGTCAAATAAGGGACGTGGTTGTGGTGCTGCTGGTGTTGGTGGTGTTGGTGAAGTTCCTGTTGCAAGGAGAGGATGTGGTCGATTTGTGCCAGCTACACGCACAGTTCAAACACCTTCTTCAGTTGCGAGTAGCCTACAGAACCTTCAACGTTATATGGTAGGCCCGAATACCGCTCAACGAATGGTGAGGCCAGAACAAGTACAGGCGCTAGTAGATTGGGTGGCTGACAATGCCTCCAGTTCCTTCACATTGTCTCCCACCCGGTCCCTTGATGAAAGCTAAGAGTTGGCCCCTGAACCCCATGGCCATCTGTCTTTCACCTCAGCCCCTTGTAAATCAGCGAAGAACTCTGAGCCACAAGTAATGCAGCAGTCTCTTATGCTTTTTGATGACTCTCCTGGTGTGCTTTCCGTGGGCCATCCACATAGCCCTGCCCCAGAAGTGGAAGACATTGAGTGCACCAATTCCCAACCACTTCTGTTGCAGGATGAGGACATGGAAATACCAGTGCAGCACGTCTCTGATGATGACAAAACACAGGTGCCAACTGCTGCGGCTTTCCACAGTGTGCAGACTGACAAGGAGGTCAGTGAAGGGTAGGTGGAAGATGATGTGGAGGAGGATGATGAGGTCCTAGACCCCACATGGAATGAAGGTCATGCAAGTGACGTGTGCAGTTTGGAGGAAGAGGTGGTTGTCACACAGAGGCACCAGCACAGCAAAAGAGGAAGCAGGTTGCAAAAGTGGAGCTAGCATCCCCTAGACAGTACGCCTGCTACTACCCACCGCACCCAGGGACCTAGCACACCAAAGGCAGCTCAAAGGCATTCCCCGGCGTGGCAGTTCTTCAGACAATGTGCTGACGACAAGACACAAGTGGTTTGCACGCTGTGCAATCAGAGCCTGATGCGAGGCATAAATGTTCTAAACCTGAGCACAACCTGCATGACCAGGCATCTACATGCAAAGCACGAGCTGCAGTGGAATAAGCATCTCAAAATCCAAAAAAGGTCTTGTCCTCCTCCTGCTTCCTCTTCTGCTGCTGCCTCTGCCTCTTCCTCCACCTCTCCAGTGGCAGTGTCACCTGCCACCCAGCAAACAGACGATGTGAAAGCAATGCCACCATGTCCGTCACCATCCCCAAGCATTTCCACATGGTCCCATGGAAGCTTACAGCTGCCCATCTCCCAAACACTGGAGAGAAAGAGGAAGTACCCCCCACCCACCCGCGATTCCTTGCCCTGAATGCCAGCATTTCAAAATTCCTGGCCTTTGAAATGCTGTTATTCCATCTGCTGGACACGGACAGTTTTAAAAACCTGATGGCAGTGGCTGTCCCAGAGTACATGGTTCCCAGCCGCCACTACTTTTCCAGACGATTCCCTGCACAAACAAGTCAAGGACGAGATCAAGTGTGCACTGAGCAACGCCATCTGTGGCAAGGTCCACATAACCACTGATATGTGGACCAGTAAGCACGGGCAGGGACGCTATATCTCTCTAACTGCACACTGGGCAAATGTAGTGGCGGGTGGGCCTGAGACGGCTAGCCGTTTGATGCATGTCCTTCCGCCACCGAGGATTGCAGGGCATTTCTCTTTGCCTCCTGTTGCCTCCTCCTCCTACTGTGCTTCCTCCTCCTCCTCTACCACCTCCTCATCCGCTCAGCGTAACACCTTCACCAACAACTTCAGTACATCCCGGGGGAAACAACAGCAGGCTGTTTTAATACTGATATGTTTGGGGGATAAACCCCACACTGTGCAGGAGCTGTGGACGGGCATTGAACAACAGACCGATGAGTGGTTGTTGCCACTGAGCCTCAAGCCCGGCCTGGTGGTGTGCGATAATGGGCGAAATCTCATAGCAGCTCTGGGCCTAGCCGGTTTGACACACATCCCTTGCCTGTCACATGTGCTGAATTTGGTGGTGCAGAAGTTTCTAAAAAACTGCCCGGATATATCAGAGCTGCTGCAGAAAGTGCGGGCCATCTGTGTGCGCTTTCGGCATTCTCACCCTGCTGCTGCTCGCCTGTCTGCGCTGCAGCGGAACTTCACCCTTCCCGCTCACCGCCTCCTATGCAACGTGCCCACAAGGTGGAACTCCACCTTGCACATGCTGGAGAGACTGTGTGAGCAGCAGGCAATAGTGGAGTTTCAGCTGCAGCACGCACGGGTCAGTCGCTCTGCGCAACAGCACCACTTCACCACCAATGAGTGGGCCTCCATGCGAGACCTGTGTGCCATATTGCGGTGTTTTGAGTACTCCACCAACATGGCCAGTGCCGATGACGCTGTTCTCAGCGTTACTATCCCACTTCTATGTCTCTTTGAAAAAACACTTCGGGCGATGATGGAAGAGAATGTGGCACAGGAGGAAGAGGAGGAGGAAGAGGGGTCATTTTCACGGTTATCAGGCCAGTTATTCACAAGTGGCTCAGAGGGTGGGTTCCTGCACCAGCATAGGCCAGGTAAAACAATTTCAAGCCAGGGCACAGTTCTGGAGGATGAGAAGGACGAGGAAGATGATGATGAGGAGGAGGAGGAGGAACCGTGTTCGCAGCAGGGTGGCACCCAACGCAGCTCGTGGGCATCACTGGAGCGTGGCTGGAGGGATACGGAGGACACAGATGATACACCTCCCACAGAGAACAGATTGTCTTTGCCTCTGGGCAGCTTGGCACACATGAGCAACTACATGCTGCAGTGCCTGCTCAATGACAGCCGAGTTGCCCACATTGTAACTTGTGCTGATTAATGGGTTGCCACCCTGCTGGTGGGTCTGCCCCATTCAACTTCTGGGTCTCCAAATTGGCCACATGGCCTGAGCTTGCCCTTTATGCCTTGGAGGTGCTGGCCTGCCCTGCAGCCAGTGTATTGTCTGAACGTGTGTTTAGCACGGTAGGGGGCGTTATCACAGACAAGCGCAGCCGCCTGTCCACAGCCAACTTGGACAAGCTAACATTTATTAAAACGAACCAGGCATGGATCCCACAAGACTTGGCTGTACCTTGTGCAGAATAGACATTTAGACCGGCCTCACACAGCCATTGGTATACTTGTTTTTTTTAATATGTCTCAATATTTTGGGGGCTACCCCAATATGAAAAAAAAAAAAACTTAAAACATTGTTGGCTACCTGCTCCTCCTCCACCGCCACTTCCAGCTACACTGCCACGGTCATGGCCTACTCAACCTCCTACTCCACATCCACCTCCTCCTCCATTTTTTGTTTTTATGTGATTTTAAGTTATTTCCCTATCCACATTTGTTTGCAGGGCACTTGTCCTACTCTTACTCCCATTTTGCTTCCTTTTGCAGCCCTCTGGCCCTTTCCAGGACTTTTTTTGAGCCATTTTTGTGCCCAAAAGTTCGCGTCACCATTGACTTTAATGGGGTTTGGGGTCCGCGGTCAAATTCGGTGCCAAACTCTAACTTTTTCGTGAAGTTCCGCCGAACCCAAACATTCAGGTGTCCGCTGAACTCTATATATAACCAAACAATCCCATATACAATCCTTCACCCACAGTTGATCCAGATGAAGCCAAAAAAAACCAGAAGAGCATGATCCAATTTTCTATAACGGGGAAAAATTACTTCCTGATCCCCCGAGAGGCAATCGGATACACCCTGGATCAACTTTACCTAAAAATGTTAGTATCCAGTTATGTTATTTACATAAGGAAAGAATCAAGGCCTTTTTTAAAGCAATCAACCGTGCTTGCCAAAACCACCTCTGGAGGGAGTCTATTCCACATTTTGACAGCTCTTACTGTAAAGAAACCATTCCATATTTGTAGATGAAATCTTTTTTCCTGTAGACGTAAAGAGTGCCCCCCCAATTTCCGGTTCCTGCGCCTCATGGCTTAGCTGCACGGCTGCTTGGCTCCCGCAATAAGCCTCACAAACCAGCATCTAAAGCCATCCCTGATCCCTTCTGAAAGTCCAGGTGGTTACCAGAGACACCTAGCCCACCATGGAGCGATACCTGGACAAAGGAACCCTCTGCCCGCTGCCGCAGCAGCGGTCCCCAGAGGAGACCAAGCAGGCCACTCCACCTGTCATGGCGGCCGCACAGGGAGTGGAGATGGGAGCCGCAGCCCCCGCACCAACCTCACACATGGACACTCAAACCACGGAGCTCATTGCCCAGGCTGTGGCGCCCCCACGATCGCAGCATTAGTGGAGAATGCTGTGCAGGAAGGCATGGCCCAGCTGCATAGAGACCTTAAAGAACACACGGCCAGAATCACTGAAGCAGAGCAGCGCATAGCACACGTGGAAGAGGAGCTATGTCACACACAAGACTCCGACTGTGCACAGGACGATCAAGTAAGGCTGATTGTGGAGAAGCTCGAGAATCTCGAGAACATGTCCAGGGGGAGCAATTTAAGGTTCATTGGGGTCCCTGAATCCATCCATCCTAATGCTCTCCCCCCACTTCTTCTCTGTTAAGATCCTGGAGGCGCTGGGCCATAAAGGGCCTTTTCAAGTATAACGGGCGCACAGACTAGGCCCTCCTGGGACGACATGCATCTCGCCAAGACTGACCATAACAAAGTACCTGAATTACACAGACAAGCACAATATCCTGCAGAAATTCAGGCAATCTAAATCCCTAATAATAGATGGAGCGAAAATCCTCATCTTCGCGAACTATTCGGCAGAGGTGGCAAAAAAGAGAAAATCTTTCCAGACCGTCTGCTCGGAATTATTCAAGCGAAACATAAGGTTCACGCTAGCATTCCCAGCAGTTCTCCGCCTTAAAGCACCCTCAGGCGACCAGATGACTTTCCATGACCCGTCCAGGGCCGAACACTTCCTTCGCTCCCAGGACCCATCAACATATGCTTCCGTGACCAGCAAAGACCTCCACATGCAACGCCCTCAGGACCAAAGGAGCCCGAGGAAAGATTCTGCCAAACAGCTAAAGACCAACAGCTCTAACCATATGGACATCTCAACCCGATGCAGCTGATTTGGATGAAACACCTTATCCAAGACCCTCTTCTACTGGGATCAGACAGATGAGTATACCATCTCTTCCTGTTTTATTTGCAAGCAACTGCAACCCACCACATGATATATTCTTCTGCCCTGACTCTTTCCTTTTGAATCGGGGCACTCCCTCCTTTCAACAGGACTTCTGGATATCTTCCTAGGACTCTTTTTTTGCTATGTTTGTCTTTCAAATTAGATGTTTACCTATCCAGTGACAAAAGCGACCTGCTCTCACAAACAAGATAGTTGTTTTTATATACTATGTTAGTTATGTAGTTATGTATTCTATATTTCCACATGGGATGCCTCCCGCAAAAACTAAGTACATTCACACCATACACACCTGGGATCTATTACAGTCAGATTCCAAAATCTTCTACAGGGACCTACCGTTCCGCGTGTGTGATGAGGCTGTACTTAAGGGAAGCGAGATACTGGCAGTTCTACCATGTGGAAGAAAGTGAAGTACACGTTGAGATTACTATATGTTAGCAATATGTTTTTCTTACCCTACCCTGTTATTACATCCCCACCTGCTGCATACCCTTTCATCTTACTGAATCTGCAAAATCTCTGACATGCGATTCGACAACTAAAATCCCCCTAAACAAACCCTTATCATCACACAAAGAACTTGATCCCCAAACTCGTACGTTACACAAGACATTGCTTTCATACCCCACTTTTCTCACCTTTTCATGAAAATGATATTGTGGAATGTTAAAGGACTCAGGTCCCCTAATAAGCGTATGAAAGTATTGCGATACCTTCATCGTCTGTGGGCTGATATAGCCTTACTTCAGGAGTCTCATCTATCCTCCTCTGACTTTTGGTGAATAAAAAATTTGTGGGTGGGCACAGTTATAGGCTCAGAAGCAGTGGGAAGGACAGCAGGAGTTCTAATCCTGGTTCATAAAAACTTCTTGGGAGAAATTGTATCCACAGACACTGATGTCCAAGGCAGAATAGTTTCTGCCCATATTAGATGGGGAAACAGGGACTTAAATATTACCTGCATATATGCTCCAAACAACCCAGGTTCTACCTTTTTCACAGCCATCTCTACTCACCTTCTGAAACACCCTCTCATCCCTCATGTGGTGGGGGGGGGGGAGATTTCAACTCCCTCATGCATATTCTAGAATATAAATCATATCCCTCACCTCTTCCCACTACCCCCAGCAAACCACAGTCTGTTACACAACTGGCAGAGACCATGGACTCCCTAAACCTTACTGACATATGGAGGCTGCATCATCCAATAGACCGGGAATATACATTTTACTCTCCCCCGCACAAAGTACTATCCAGAATAGACTATCTCTTCACTACTGAACCCCTAATTCCATTTGTGACAAATTCAGAAATTCATGAAATGGCCATAACTGATCATACACCGATATCCATCACCCTAACCGGCCAAACCAATACACCAAACCTGAGACTGTGGTGCTTCCCAGCCCACCTCTCTGACAATCTGGATTTTTGCAAGTACATCCACACGGCATGGGAAGATTACACTTCCACTAACCGAAAACACCTATCCAATCCCAATTTATTCTGGGAAGTGGGTAAAGCCTTCTTAAGAGGGAGGGTGATCTCCTATGCCACATACTTTAAAAAACAAACATTGGTCAAATTCCGTTTAGCTAGCTCACAGCTTAAGTCGGCCCAACTTGCCCTAGCCTCTAACAACACCCCAGCCAACACAGTTGACAAGCTGCTAAACAGGCTTTCGACCTCTGGGCAGACACTCTTCAACTGACCCGTAGATCCCAAACAGACGCTATGTACTACAGATATGGCAACAAGTCGGGCAAGTTGTTGGCCAGGATTTGTAGAGGCCTGCATACACCAACCCATATCTCCACACTGAGAGACAACCAAGGCCAAATCCATTCCGACCCGCATAAGATAGCTCAAATCATGCTTGATTTCTACACCTCTCTCTATTCCCCAGACAAAATAGACACGCAAGGAGCATGTAGCTTTCTAAATTCTCTAAAAATGTCGAAACTTACCTCAGATCAACTTCAAATGCTTAATTCTCCAATCTCTCAAGAAGAAATTCTAGCCGCAATACAAAACACGTCTCCTAATAAGGCCCCTGGACCCGACAGTTTCACCGGCGAATTTTACAAAGCCCTAAAATATATACTTAGCCCAGTTCTCCTCAAAGTATATGATAACATCTGGAAGGGAGGACCATACATGCCCACTAGCAACCAAGCCATAATAAAATTGTTAAGTAAAAAAGGAAAAGACCCCCTAGCCCCAGTATCTTACCGCCCCATCTCCCTTTTGAATTTAGATGCCTTTTGAAAATAATAGCAACCAGACTGGCCGAAATCATTCCTTCTATAATTCATTCTATAATTTTGTTAAAGGAAGAACAGCGACACTAAACATCTGAAAGGTGATGGCGGTTTTGGAATATGTCAAAAATCATCCCAAAATGGACGTAGCAATTATAACTAGTGTTGAGCGAACCCGGACTGTAAAGATCGGGTCTGTACCGAACTTTTGGGTGTCCGTGACCCGGACCCGAACCCGGACTTTTCAAAAAAATCCGGGTTCGGGTCCGGGGTTCTGGTAATTTTACTAAAAGTTCTGAAAATTGCTGTAAAAAAGTCCTGGAAAGTCCTAGAGGTCTGCAAAAGGAAGGAAAATGGGGGTAAGGGTGGGACAAGTGCCCTACAAAGAAATGGGGACAGGGAAATAACTAAAAGCATTTAAAAAAAAATAATATAAAAAAAACAAAAATGGAAGTGGATGTGGACCATCTTCAAACGGTGTCTGAAAAGTATTAATTAACGGTAGAAGCCATATCACTGTTCTAAAATCATCTTTAAACTGTGTGAAAAAAGTATAAATAAGCCGGGAGAACCCATATCACTGTTCTACAATCATCTGCAAACTGTGTGTTAACCACTTCACCCCCGGAAGAATTTTGCACTTTAGGACCAGAGCACTTTTTGTGATTCGGCACTGCGTCGTTTTAACTGACAATTGCGCGGTCGTGCGACGTTGTACCCAAACAAAATTTGCGTCCTTTTTTTCCCACTCACGTTTTAAGAAGGCCCCCACTTCACCAATTGTGTGTCAAACGTCTACTAACATCTTGTCACTATACCCAAGAGGGCCGAATAAATATGAAAAAAGTGTGTCAAATTTCTACTAAAATCTTGTCACTATACCGAAGATGGCAATTAATTATGAAAAGTCTGTGGCAAACTTCTACCAGGTGTAGGTGAAGGTAAAAACAAAAAAAATATAATAAAAAAAAATTTACGAAAATCAATAAAGGGACAGGGGTAAAGAAACATCCCGTGAACAGGGTGGGAATGGGGGTAAAAGGAAGGAAAACGTCTGGAGATCCTGAAAGGTCCTGAAAAAATGTCGTTAAAAGTCTTGAAAATCATTTTAATGGTCTTGGGGCCTGGGCTTGGGCCTAAAAAAACTTTTCAGGCCCAAGCCCAGGCCC